>JAOUWY010000047.1:15887797-15901780 GCA_025728095.1 Prietella phreatophila | reverse complement strand
ATGTACTACTTTGTCACATCCGCTCAGCAGAAGCTCTCCAACCGGCGACTCCAGAGACACACACTGCAACACACACTCGTTTCTAACACACACACACACACACACACTCACACACACACACACACACACACACACACGTTTTAATATTGTACATGTACGTCGTGGAAATAAAGGAACGCTGAAACATCAACTCGTCATGAATTGCTCGGCAGAATAACCTTACAGGCAATGCATTATTCCTGCCCCTTCTTTTACCCCAACAACCTTCAAGGTGTGTTACATACCTCTGTTTCTGCATTTTAGATATGAATTACACAAACGTTTATTATACATCGAGCAATAATATGAATATTATTGCATGCTTCAGCTTTTAATGTGCGTCACTTCCGCTTTCTGGTTTCAAACAGAGCCCTTAAGAGGGCGCTCTCTCTCTCACACTCACTCGGAAGGGCTCTGGTTTCAGAGACAGTAAATGATTGACGTGAATCCTGGCCAATCACCAACGGGATTCTAAACGTCACGCTCACACTTCATGAGTATTGGACAGCTGGAAGAACGTCGAGTGATTTCTCCCACTGACTTTTAATGTGAAAGAAAGAAGAAAAAAAATTGACAGTTTGAAATATTGTAACATCGAATGTTTTCATAAGTATTAATTAATTACAAACAAACAAACAAAGAAAACTATTTATGAAACATAAATTTGCATAGCCAAAAACTTAAAGTCTTAATGTAACCTAAGTAATTTGGGTTGCTGGAGTTGTTGTCATGGCTACTAAGCGGCGTCCCAAAGGTGTTCAGTGGGTTTGAGTTTGATTGAGGTCAGGGTTCTGTGCAGGAAATTCTTCCAGTCCAACCGTCTCCTGTCATGTCTTCATGGAGCTCGCTTTGTGCACCGTCATGCTGGAACAGCTTTGGGCCTCTTAGTTCCAGTGAAGGGAAATTGTAACGCTAAAGCATACAAAGACATCCGGTACAATTGTGTGCTTTAAAATTTTGTGGGGAAAAAGTTTGGGGAAAACCACATATGGGTGTGATTGGCCAGGTGTGCAATCACTTTTGGCCCTATAGTGCATGTAATTAACTTAAAAATCCAACTCAACCTGTCCCTGTATGTTGATAACACAGTTAAACTTGTTCATAAAAACAGCTTACATTATTCAAAGGTATTTTTAACCCCATATTTTTGTGGGCCAAAATATTCTGAAAAGCTTATTTCAAAACACCATCTTAATAAACTCATACAGTATATACACAAGATTCCTACTTTCCTGTATAGTTTAACTAGTTGTACTTTCACTTTGGCCCAAGTATCATTTGAACCCTGTAGCGTCATATTTGATAGACGAGTTTCTGAGACCTTTACCTCATCAACATGATCAATACTTTCCTCAAAAAACCTGTTGATGAACAATCTGATACGTGTCTTCTGCCCTCTGCTGGACTATCCGTGTACTACAGGCAACAGCAGGCCTTTTGAAGGCCAAAGACAAAATGTCTGCTTTCATGTAACGACTCAAGTTTTTGGCAGGGGAATCTGCTAATTTTGAAAATGTGACAGCAAGAATAACATATATTGTTAATAACATTTCAATACGAATATTTACGCTATTGAAGCAACTTATAATTACTTAACCTTTCTTACCGTGTTTTATAGTAAAATCGTGTGAAAAACGTGTGTATCAAGTACAGCAGGTATATAAGGTAATAAATCAGTCATCATTGTCAACATCCCAGAGTTGAAGCTGTTCTATACTGAGGAACGGGAACAAGGGAGTCACATCAGATCCTGAAATCAAAGGTTCATATACTTTACCACTCACATCATTTTCCTCAATAAATAAATGACCAAGTGTAATAGTTTCGTCTCATTTGTTTAATCGAGTTCTCATGAGACGTGTGAAAATCTGAAGATGTTTCAGGTCATATTTATGCAGAAAAATCTAAAGGGTTCACAAACTTTCAAGCATGACAGTAAACTGGGTGCTGTCATTTACACCATGGAAAATTCCCGTGCAGTGTGCCTTCCCTAATGGTTAGTAAGGGTTCACAAACTTTCAAGCATGACAGTAAACTGGGTGCTATGTCATTTACACCATGGACAATTCCCCTCCAGTCTGCCTTCCCTAATGGTTAGTAAGGGTTCACAAACTTTCAAACACAGTAAACTGGGTGCTGTCATTTACACCATGGACAATTCCCCTCCAGTCTGCCTTCCCTAATGGTTAGTAAGGGTTCACAAACTTTCAAGCATGACAGTAAACTGGGTGCTGTCATTTACACCATGGAAAATTCCCATGCAGTGTGCCTTCCCTAATAGTTAGTAAGGGTTCACAAACTTTCAAGCACCACCGTATACCGCCTGCTTTTGGCCATGCATCCTCCTATGAATTGAAATATTGTAAATTATTAAGTAAACAAAAACAACGGGCCTTTGATACGTGATGACAAATCCTCAACGACACGGTAGAGAACTGTGTTGGAACTTTTACTTTCATAAAAAATACATAAATATAGCATCTGCAGGTGGGTCCAGCGGCAGAAAATGTTTGTACAGATACATTTGATGCACATACACACACACGCTTTAAAAAACAAAACAAAACCAAGTGAGACAGTGATATTCTCAAATACAAACGTGCCTCTCCCAATCCCTCTGAAACATGATTAAATACACTGAATTGTTTAGCCTTGGTTAAATGCGTTTCCCTGACCAAATGGAAGATAACATTCAACTTTTAAAGAATTAAAGTGATCCGCAAATAGGATAATTATTGCTAAGGCCACTTACTGCCATTATGTACCCTTATTATCTATATTGCTATCGCTTTTTATTTATTTATTTATTTTAAATAGTACACACGCAGGGTAGCTCAAGAACATGAAGAGGCAAGAAACCACAAATAATTGTCCTGATAAGCCACATAGGCATTTCTCCAAAAACATTAAAAAAAAAAAAGACCAACCCAAATGATCTGTAAAGTCGATCATTTCAGCAATGCCAGTCACTATCCTTACAGTGAATCCTAAAGCAGCAGATGATAAAGACGGCACCTTCAAACAAAATCACATGTAGTAGGCGGTCTATGGCACCAGCTATTTCTTAAGAATATTATCTAGATATATATTTATTTTTTTCTTTCTTGTGAGACAAAGCGCAGCCTGTGCTTTAAGTGACAAAATCTAGGGCGTAAACGTGCTTCCTAGCTTTGAATACAACAGGAAATGCAATTATTCAAACCAGTGATATATAAAAAGAGCTCAAACCCAAAATAAATGTGACGCTGTGAAAGTGTGCAAATTCCTTTTGGTGTCTACATTGGTAAAAACAACAAACTCAAAAGAACCTATTTGACACGGTTAAGCTGAATTAGCAAAAGGTTAAGCAAACTGATTGGCTGCGACTTAATTCAGCATTCATTCGAGCGGATTCGTTATTTTTAGTTCCATTCATCAATACCAGAAACAGAATGTAAACCCAGTGACCCTTCTTTGTAGTATTTACTGTGCAGATGGTTTTTCTTCTTCCATCATGCCTCAAAAATACAGCAACTGCTATCTTACGACATCTATAGTAGAAGTCTTTATCTCCTTTTTAGACCTCACATATAAATAGAAACTTTAAGAACCCGTTCAAGTAGGTAAACATCATATCGTATGCGCTTTTCGAATAACGTCTTACTATAATCGCAGTGCACGAAGAGAAACAGATCGAGCTCTTGTGGGCGTTTTATAGTCGCAGAGTGTTACATACAGTAACGCTCATCATATTGTACACAACAGCTGTGTCGTGCGTGTGAATATTTCACGCGAGAACCGTCCTGAAGGCGCTCCAGGCATGGAAACAACGAGAAAAGCAATGAGGTTCGTTGCCTTTGCGCACCAGGCGCAGCTTCCTCGGGTGCTCTGCATCCTTGGACCTCATGTGTTGAATATAGACCTGGAAATCAAATCAAAGATGAGACAGGAGAAAAATAAGCAGGAGAATTAGTGATCGCAGTTGTAATGTAGTCATACCTGACAAGCCTTTAGACTCAGTTTGATCTCCACCTGGCTGGTCTGGCTGCCAACCCACATGTACACCTGTCAAACACACACAAGCCATCAAGCACTTCCACTGGGCCTCTGTCCAAGGGGTTCCTTAAATAAACATTTGAAGTAAGCACTTACTTCTTTTCCATTGTCCAGGAGCATGATGTCATCATCAGCCAAATCGTCTTGACAAAAGTCAGAACACTTCTCCGAGATAGAAAAGTAGCCTTTCTCGTTGGAGCACCTGCAGTGAAATGGCGTAGACGAATGAACTCCGATAGCAGAGATCAGAACGACAAGCGATACATAAAATGTGTGAAATAATAATAATAATAATAATAATAATAATAAAATAAAAAAAACAATTCCAATTCCTAACCTAAAAAGTCTGGCATATTTCATGTACTCTGCGTCTTCGTCGTATGGTTTCTGTGAGCCGATGCCGACCCAGAAGAAGTTTTCCGGTTCCTCTCCCTCATTTATTACCTGTTAAAAAGCAATCAACTTCTAATTGTATAATCCAATTCAAAACATTGTTCTTCAAAGCCAATGCTAACCGACGGTCCTAACGTGTACCTGCTTGCTGTAGGTATCATCAAACATGGAGTTCATGATATCCTCTGCTAGCTTAGCCTCGTCTGGGTCTGCTGCTCTGCCAACCCATGTGTACACAATACCCTGGTTGTCTGTACTCTCAAATGGCACCTAGAATGGGGGAGAGGGGGGGTCCACAATAGTTGGTGTAACAGTTCGGTTTTTAAAAAGCAGTACTGGCACTAAAACCTCTAGAACATGAAAAATTCACTGAGTCAGTGAAATTCTGTCCGTGCATAAATGTCAGAGCCACACAAAGGTTCATGTCTTTTAAACAGAATTTTTTTCTTTTCTTTTTTGCTCGTGGCTCCAAAGAACCCACATGGAGCACACATTAAATGCTCATTTAAATTATTAAGAGTCTCCATTTACAATAATAATAAACATGAGCACGGAAAACGAACATACAGATGGTGGCCAAAAGTATGTGGACACCCGCCCATCACACCCATATGTGGTTCTTCCCCAAACTGTTTCCACAAAGACAGAAGCACACAGTTGTACAGGATGTCTTTGTACGCTGTAACGTTACAATTTCCCTTCACTGGAACCAAGAGGCTCAAACCTGTTCCAGCATGACAAGGCCCCTGTGCACAAAGCGAGATCCATGAAGACATGATTTGCCAGAGTTGGAGTGGAAGCGTTTTTACTGAACGGCCCGTCAACAGAGATTTCATCAATTTCTTCCACTCACATCCGGCAGGCCTTTTCGGGCAGCAGCTAGACTGAGCTCACGATACTGTCAATTTGCAAGTTCTGAGGTAAAAGATCACAGTCCCCGCCTTTGTGTTTTCTGCTGGCTTGCAAGACCGAGGCTTGTAAATTCACAGGTAAATATTTATCCAAATAAAATCGGTGTGCCCCATCTGAGCCACCGAAACAATTCCGACTCCATCTCCGAGTCAGATATGTTTATAAACAAATGGTACTAATGCATCAACAAGGAGACTTCCTGCATCTTTTCCCTGTAAGCAAAACGCTTTTTTGCACTGGGAGAAATTTACTCAGGTTGCTTCTGACTGCTGCTTAAGCTGAGACAGTGGAAATGCATAGCTTTCAGGTGGCCCCTGTATCAATGAGTTTATTTAAATAAATATGTTTGCATGTCCAATTTGGAATATTTTTGCATTTAGCTCCAGTACAAATACATAGACGAGCACCTTCAGTATGAAGCAGAACTCCGAGTTGAGGTTACTGGAGTCAGTGGAAATCTGGATAGTTCTATGGAAAAGAAGAGCACAAATCAGCATGTTAGTCCTTTAACATTCAAATATTATGTGGCATCTTGACACGTGTATTGCCTAAAACAGTAACCTGGTGCAGAGTGCACTGCCGTTTGTCCTGATATGGTACAGACTGGGCTGCACATTGTCCACCTTAAGCTTTCTCTTCCCTTTGTGGATAATGAACTTCCTCTTGAAGTGGGACAAGAACTTGAGGTTCTCCTGCTGCTGGGTCATCCTCACAACCTGGAGGATGTACACCATGAAAACGGTAACATTTTGGACCACAAATCTTTTATAAAAGACCTTTTTAATCCGACAGAATTAAAGAAATGACATTACTGACAGATAAGAAACTGTACCTCCAGCTTCCCAGGGAAAAGGCTCTCAAACTTCTTCTGCAAGCTGAACGTGAACGTAAGCCAGCCCATGTTGGAAGCCTCACGACCTTGCCAGAAGTAAACCACACACTGGAAGTCCTCTTCAGGTTGCTTGTCCTCGTCCTCTCCTTCATCACCCTTCTCTTTTTCTTTATCCTCCTCATACTCGACCGGCACCCAGTACCTGCAAAGTAGCACGAACAACGTCAGTTAGCTTTTGTTTTTAAACAAATGAAAGAAATAGCATACCGCACATTACTTGCATACAGAACGGACATACTCGGCAAATACTGCAGGGTCTGCCTCGGCCGAAAGCTACCACCATGACTACAGGCCGACGTTGTGAATATCTAAATGAGTTATTTCATTACAGCCATCATGGAACCTGTCCATTTACACCTGGAAATCATTTCATGTGCTTGTGGAGATAAAACGTATAATAACAGTACAGTAATTAATCCTGATTGTGACCTCACAACAAACAAACTAACTAACAGGAATATGGGATTTCACATATAGAGCCAGTGTCAACTAAGAAAGGAAAATGAGAGGCAATCCTAGTTCCACAAGATCGGTCATCCAAGGAACACTTACCTGCAGAGAAACACATAGCAGTCTTGTGTGTGGAAGTGACCAAACTCCTCCTCTGGCAGCCGGGCAAACTTTTTACCTTCCAAAACAAATCCCTCCATACCATCCAGGTCCTCGTTCCACTCTTCCATCATTTGTTCAGCCTGTATAATGATTACAGCGAGTCATACGCAACCCATTAAAAAACAAACAACGGTGGTTTTTATTTATATCGAAATAATAATTTGTTCAGATGGGAGTCTATCGCATCTATTAAACCAAATATAAATTCAATAACATTTCCTGATAAACAAGTGTGCATATTGTACAAGGGATGCTTTTGTTGCGAACACAATTCTTAAATATATCGTGGTGCAAAACAAAGCCAAATTCACTGGAGAAACCCTAGTTTACCATAAACGATATGTTATGCCAGTACCTGATAAAATACACACAAAAAAAATGAACACATTAAAATCCCACACACATCATCTTAACTTCCCTGAAGCCATTTTACTGCTTGGTGTTGAGTAGTGATGTGCATCACGAATCTGTATATTAGGGCCGGGCGATAGACCTAAAAATGTGATGAATCAATATTTCTCTCAATTTTGATGATAATCGATATACATCTCGATATTTTTGCATTTGCACTACAATAATCAAACAAGGTGAATTTCTTTTGCAACATAATTTGGACAGAGCAGCTAGTGTTACAAAGTACATCAAATGTTTAGTGCAAAATCAGTTTAAATTTTTTTTATAAATCTAGATATAGTGACCACTTACGGCTCTTTACGAAATTACCCCAAAATGAACATTTTTAAAATCATATTTATTTAGATGTGCCAATATAAATCAATAAATATATAAATAAATAAAATATGGTACAAAAGTACAATTTTTTTTTTTAAGGAAGTATAATATTATGTACCATTATGCATGAACTCATCCTCTCCTTCCGCGTCTCTTTCCACACCCGTGGTTGCCATGTTGCTAATAACGTGTCAACAGACCCTCCCACTTGCATGCTCATATTCATGAGAAGAAAAAGGGGGAATGAAATTGGCTTATTGGCTCCTTCTTTATAAAAGTAAGCTTAAATGTTCAACATGCTTTGATATTTCACACTATTCTCTGAATTGATATCTTCCACAAAACTGACAGAAGGGAGAGGGGGGGGGGGTGGTGTATATGCCCCTCCCACCCAGAGTGTATGGTCGATTGTACTCTCTTGGATTCCCAGCCACGGATGGCTGTGGCATCGTCAAGATCTGAACTCGCAAACTCTAGACTACAAGGCAACAGGTTTTCCTGTTGTGCAACTCGGGAGACTGTAAAACGTAGTTTTTTTATTTGAAAGTGCATGCAGTACCCTGTGTATGGGAGACGATTTTATACCATATCTTCTTAATGAAATCAAATATATATTACATAGACACCTCACCTCAGAAAGAGGCATAGGCGGCTGCCTGGGCAAGAAGAGTGCGGTCAGGTCAGCCTTCATCTGGTTCTTTTGCTCAGCATCCTTCTTCACCTTTCCAGTCAGGTTATCCTTCTGCTGGACACTCTCTGCGTTCCTGGTGTAGTCCACCTTCAACACATCATCCCAGTTCTTGAACTTGGATTTGAAGACCTAGTAAGAAAAACAGAGAGGCATCAATTGTACAAACACAAACATTTAAATAGGAACTTTAGATAAAGGTGTGAGCTTGCATATCAAACGCATGTCTAACCTGGCACTCGGTTGCTTCCAGGTTGCGGATGACCACGGCATGTTTTGGTCGATGGAGCATGCTGCACAGCTCCTGGCCCAATTTCAGCGCAGCTGCTCTTACGAGACGAGGGGACTTGCGTCCGATCCAAATGAACACTTCACACCAACAATCCAGTATATATACACCTTTAGTGTCTAGAAGGCTTTGGAGCTGCAACACGAGGACATCGGTCATGAAGAGCGCATTCAAAGAAAGCCAAACTGTGACTTACTGAAACGAAACAAAACCTAATTCGAGCAATGACTATTTCACATACCAGTCTGAGTTCTGGAAGCACATCAAGCTTGAGCTTGTCCTTATGCTCAACAGAAAGCTTGTAGTTGATTTGAGGAAGTTCAAGATATCCTAAACCCAGACCAACCTACAGCACAGCACATGAGATCAGTTTAAAAACAAAACAAAAACACGCTCTCATTTTACCGTATCATCTATCCTGAGAAAAACAATCACACACCTACCTTATAGAGTTTAGGTCGAACTGGAGAAAAGTCATCTGGAACGTGCTTCTTGATTTCTTCCGGCTGTCCACCAAGAATTTCCCAAAATTCTGGAGGCTCCTGATTCTGCATCAACGACGTGATCTCTCCTTTGCCCTTCCTTTCATTCTTGTTTATCTTCTCTGCAAATAACCTTTAGATGCCCGTGACAGTACAACAGGTTAGAGTGAATCAAAGGGGGAAAATGCTAGGTCAAGGAGTTAAAAATAAATAAATCTCCCAACATGCCTGGCTTTCGTAGAGCTGCTAAGGGTGGCATTGGATCCTCTCCAGACATATATTTCAAGGCCAGCATCCAGCAAGAAAACAAACCTTGTAAAAGGGAGAAATGTTTTAACGCTCATGAGATTACTCAATTTTGTATGTATCTCGGCAGATTAGAAGATATCCAAGACTTACCGAGGATCGAGGGAGGCTGCCTTTAGAGGCACAGCCTCCATTCTGATGTTCTTCTTCCCATACACACGATAAAGTCTGTCCAAAAACAAACAAACAAAAAAAACACAGACAACCGTGTCTGCAACAGAAGCATGGTGCTATGGTATTTTGTTTTATTTCTTGAATTGTGCTTCAGTTGTATACCTTGTTGGGTATTTTGTATCCTCCACCGTGTAGAATCCACTAGTAGTTCCTCCTTCTATGTAGGAAATGTCGTTGTCAAACACCTAAAGGAATAAAAACCAAGATTAATGAGATTCCTCCAGCTGTTTTATTTTGTGGATCCCAGTCGCAACCCACACTCTACCTCAACTCAAGACCGTACAAAAATAAATCGAATGCACATGCTCTACTAACCGCAAGGAATTCTTCACTTTCGTCTCCCATTTCCTCACGGATAGTCCTACACTCAGCACCCAGGAAATTACGAAGATTAACAGCATGGATAGCAGCTCCTGCTTTCTTATCCATGGTGGCATCCTGACCAATCCAGTAATATATCTGCCAGGTCAAAGCTCCATTGTCATCTAGAAGAGTCTGAAAATGCGGAAAGAAATATGAAATACAAACTGGACGAGTAAACTTCTGCGACAACAAAATAAATAAATAAATAAACGAATGCACACACCTGAGCTAAAAAAAAATATATATTTTTTTTAAAAGTCAATGTTACCTTCAGGATAATGTAAGCGTCCGCCTCATAGAACTTTCCACGGAACGCTTCATCCACCTGAGTAGGCAAGAAGTTCTCTATCTGCCACACAGAGACTCCAGGAATCTGACCCACATCTTCCATAAAGATCTCAGAATAGTCAAGCGGAGGCTTCTCTAGGTTCTTATCCCAGCGTTTGGACTTCAGGTCGGAGTATTTCATATCACCATTCTCCTGATTAAATAGGAAATTGAATTTATTTATGGCTCTTGTGTAGTACAGTATCTTCTGCATTACAGTACTGTACAAGCATGTTTATGACACAGGCCACCAACTCAAACCGCACATAGATAGTCTTACCTGAATAGATTTGTTCTTCTCCTGGGCTACATCAGACATGCCTTTCAGCACCTGTTTAGCTTGGTCATCGTCTTGTGTGGAATCCTTCCGCCGCCTCAACCTCAGCTTTCTGGCCATCGGATCTCTTGGACTATTTCCTATACACGGATTGTATAGATGCATTACGTGAACATAATTCCTGTAACTGGATATGTGAATCTCACTGGAACAAAACTAAACGAAACTAAACAATAGGTGGTTTACTGCACCTCCACCTGCTGCGGCCACGGTAGCTGGCGATGCACCAGCCAATCGCAACTGGTTCTGCAAAGAGAAGTCTATGTTGTACCATTCGGCTCCCCTGTCAACCGGTTTCGGTGGCATAACCAGGTTTGGATTTTCACGAACATCCAAAATCTACATTACAAAATATTAACAAGAGGACTGAGTGAAAGTGAATTTATTTAGCGGCATCATTTTCTAAAATATTTTAAAACCTTACATCTAAATCAGTGAGGAAATGGATCGCCTCTGGTAACGTCACAAGCCTGTTCTTGTTCAAAACCAACTTCTTTAGTTTTGTGCACCTGAAATGCATTAATACATAGACGAACAAAACAATTATATGCTGTAGTTTAATACAATCTGAAATTACAATTCACCAGTGAAGCACAGTGCAGAGGTGTACATGGGGACTGGGATGCTGCTGACACAAGGAGCACAAGGAATAAGTGTTTTTTACTCTCCTGAAGGCGACTCTCAGGGCAAAGAAAGGCCATATCTGATGCAAACCGGGCGTTATTCATTCATTATGCATAGCCAGCATACTAGGTCATTAAACTTACTGTTTACATTTTGAGAATTAGAATCAACCGAGTTCAACAGGAAACATCACAGGCGAATACAAACAAAAAGGGCTGGGAATTTAAAGGGGGGGACGGTTGGAGGTCACACAAACCCCTATATCAGTACAATGAATTCCTACCTGCAGAGGCCTTCTGGAATAAGCTCCAGATTATTATTGGCTGCCATGAACTCCACTAGGCTGGACAGCTTCCCCACACCAGATGGCACTCCATCAAAATCAAGCTTGTTTGAGTTCAAGTACAACTTCTTCAGTTTGGATAACTTGCAAATTGCAGACTGCAAAAAGATCAGATTGACCAATCGGTGAGGATTAATGATTAGAACACTCGCACCCAAAATACGACACGACTGACTGACTGACCAACGCGTGTTTGCACATTAAAGGGGTTACTTTATTTCCAGAAGGCAAGTATGGCTTGAAAACCTCCACTTCAACAAAGCAGGAGACAACGATTTCAGTTTTTAATCATTTTGGGCCTGGTCTTAAATGACTGTGCTTGCAAACTTGGATTAGATGCAGCTTTTGCTGGGTTGGAATGAAAACCTACAGCCCTTTGTGGACACCACTCCTATAACAGGTTGCTTTGCCCTTCATCATTATGTTTCCACCCTCATGAAAAGTACTTACGGGCAATGACGTAAGCTGGTTCCTGGACAGGTTCAGAGTCTCTAGCAGGGTCCACAGATCTATACACAGTGATAGCTCTGAGATCTGATTACTACTCAGATTAAGGCGTTTTAAACTGGCCAAGGAGTATAGGCATTCTGGCACCCGAGTCAGATCATTGCAGGACAGATCCACATCTGTGAATAAAATGAACCATTAACTGGCAAACAAATCCGCACAACCTCAATCCTGTTTCTCTTCTTTCACAATGGCTTTACTTTTAGTACCTGCTAAATGAGTGAGGCCTTCAAGACTGGTTGGCATGTTACTTTGAGTGCGCTGAGTGTTTCTTAAATGGAGGGTCTGAAGGGCTATCATCGCTGGGAGCTGCCTGTTTGAAACACAAAACAAACCCGACATAGCATGCGCAGCAACCTTATCAGCAAGTGACGAAACGGTGAGGTCATCAGGCCTGACTAAAGCACACACCGCATATACGCTCACTCGGAGACTTCCAGAAAATAAACTGCAACACGGCCTCACCTTAACTGTGCGTGCATGAGGGGGTTATTGTTGAGAATGAGCGTCTGAAGATGAACCAGACGCCTCATCTGAGGGGGAAGACTGTCCAGCTTATTGTCACTCAGATCCAGGTAGAGCAGATCAGTTAGGTTAATGAACAGCTGATTTGGTATGTTGTCAATGCTGAAAAAGCAAGAATAAGGAAATAAGATAAGGCAACACCAACACCTGTTAAATAATGATCAGAATGTTACACTCGCTGCAAACACATCATCAATACCCAGTTCTACCTGTTATGGCTGAGGTTAAGGACCAACATATTTCTAGAATTCTCCAGATCCCTTGGAATTTCAGTCAGCTGGTTGTAGCTCAGGTCCTGCAAAAATGATGGCGTATATGATTCACTGTCAGCTCAACAACAAAAGAATGGGGGGGGGGGGATGTACATCTCCCAGGTGAGAAATATCTTATGAAATACATGGAAGATGATGGAAAATTATTCATTGTCTAAGGAGCCTGATCTGTCTTAATCATCAAAAGGAAAAAAAAAGTTATTAATAAATAACCAACGTATACAATAAAAGTCGACATACCAATACTGAGAGGTCATCCAGATTAAAAATGTCATCTGGAACGCCAGAGTTCTTGAGGTTGTTTGCCCGGGCCACAACCGCCTAAACACAGAATTAAAACATATATAAGTGACAAATTAAAATGGTCACAGGTTCAGTCCTAAAATTCCTTCTGTAAATGAAAAAGAATCCATTTTATATTATGATAATCTGATTTACCCTTAGGTTCGGAAGGCTCGAGAGTTCTCCATGTAGCGTTGTAAGACTGTTGTGGCTCACTGACAAATGCTCCTGATTTGAACATTTCGGGGAAGAAAGAAACATTAAATCGGTATGTGCATGTAAGGGCAAATGGTCACAGTGCTCAATACTCCAACTCAACGCTATGCAGTTATAGAAAATTCCTTGCTTACCAAAGCGTGGTATCGCAGCTATCGTGACTAAATATTTACAATGAATTCATGGTTGGACTTCAGACTACTCAAAGTGCTTATGTTGTTTCATAGTGGCGCTTCACATTTACATTATTACATGTATTCACTTGGCAGACACTTTTATCCAAAGCGACTTACAAATAAGCAAAGTGATATATCGAGCAGTGAACAATACAAGTACTGCTACTGTACAAGAGCCATTCATTGAGTTCTAGAGGAAGCAAAGTGCACAGAGTAGAGGTGTAAGTGTGTTCTTGGTTTTTTATGAGTTGGTTAGGTGTTCACGGAAGAGGTGGGTCTTTAGCTGTTTTTTGAAGATAGTGAGAGAGTCAGCAGTCCGGATTGAGATTGGAAGTGCATTCCACCACTGAGGTACAGTTAGCGTGAAGGTTCTGGAAACAGACCTTGCGCCACGCTGAGTGGGAACCACTAAACGTCGGTCGCTAATCGATCGTAGATTGCGAGAGGGAACGTAGGC
>JAOUWY010000047.1:15854550-15866751 GCA_025728095.1 Prietella phreatophila | reverse complement strand
CGCCTTGCATGGCAGCTCTGCTACCATTGGTGTGTGTGAATGAGACACAGTGTAAAGCGCTTTGGATAAAAGCGCTAAATATAAATGCGCCATTTACCATTTAAATGAGGATTCATTTCAAACGCTTACACTCAAAACTGTCATTTCACGCTCATCGAGCTCGGATAAAACACACGGTTCGGACTCACCATTTCTGAAAAGGAGCTTTGAATTCGAGACCTAAAAGGTGTCCGGATACAGACGTCATGCACACTGTAACATCCTGTTAGAGAATAAACAAACATACACACACACACACACGAGATTAGATTGGTTTGAAGAACTGATTCCTGTACTTGCTGGTTGAAAATGAAACACTTACTTGTCCAAACAGATGATATTCATACTCATAGACCTTGTTATACACTGAGTACCCTTCTCTCTGTTTACATGGGGGAAAGAAAACACACACAGTGACAATCTCATCCAATGCACCATGATTATGTGTCACTAAAGCTCTGTGACCTGATCTGCACTCACTCTTCTGGATCTGCCATTAGACATGATCTCTGCGATGCCTTTGGCTGCATCGTTCTTTTCAGCGACGCACAGCACCTTCTTAATCTGAGCTCTTCTCATCATACTACCGGATATCGAGCGACTAATACGGTTCTGAGCTGCCAGTCGAGACAGTAACCTTCCCACACTGGTCATCACTGTAATCCGCAGAGCTGCTGCGCGACCCGGCGCGTATTTACACCGGCCATGGCCAAGCGTCCGCGTCCGCGCGAGTTGTCAGTGTAGCAAGTAAGCTAGCTGGCTAGCTAATACCACACGAGTGCTTTTATTTCATTTTTAAAACCTGCTAAAAGTGACATTTCCACCAAATAAGCATCGACAGATGTAAACACTAATATGATAAAACGGTCAATAAAGGAGCTGAAGTATTGTTTAGATATGGAGCGGCTCTCACAGAAAAACCACACTGTACTTTTCAAAATACGGCACCTGTCACAAACTGTCGTAAAACTGCCGTAAAGGACGCGGGTACGCCGTTTTTCCCAGGAGAAAAAAAACATATATTTCCAGGGAGTTCTTCATATATATCTATATCACTTCAAAAACAGCGAAACGTTAATGCGAACGAATACTCTCTTTCGGTTATCTATAAAAGTGTAAAATGCTTGGCATTTGTATATAAACAATATCAATTTTTTCATTTTAGTTTACTCATGTACGGTACTTCCGGGTGGGACATTTTAAAAACTCTGACGTAAGCTCGTACCGGGAAAATTCCACTCAGACGTGCTGTTTAGCGGATCTTAACGTAACTATAGACGTTATGTCTATGCATATTAAGCTAGCTGGCTAAGCTAATAAGGCATAAATTATTATTTCAAAAACTAACAACGTCAAAAAAAACCGCACACGCATAAACACACGGTTCATTCAATATTTAATCAAACTAATTTACTAATGAAATGTCAATAAATTCGCTGAAATTCTTCAGCTGAAAAACGAATCAGGAACTTTCCAAATTCGGCGCCTGTCCCGAACTGTCGTAAAACTGCCGTAATTCATCGACTATAATTCATCGAATAAATCACTTCAAAAAGAGCGAAACAGGAACGAATGCTCTGTTTTAGCCATCGATACAAGTGTAAACATCATTGTCATTTCAATTTAAACAATACGTTTTAATTTAATCACGGACTTCCGGTTGGGCGAACAGCTTATGACGTCGTACATACCGGAAAATAGACACGGACGTTTTCCGGTTTGCTGATCTACACCTCAAACTCGGAGAAATGTGGGCGAGGACATGACATGTGAATCATATAACCTGTCCTGATTTACACGTACGCCCATTATGATCCCCCCACCCTATGGCTGCTGATACAGGCAGGATGTGCTGTGGATAGATTTTATGGAGGAGGTGAACCTTGCGACGGTTTGGTAAATATGTTAGGTGTGCTGTGATCCGGGTGTTGTAGTTGTGCTGTAAGGATGACTGCGTGTCTAATTGCTGGATCTGTGTTCTGGTTAGGCCCAGGGATGGAAAGCAAAGTGCCAGCAGATCTAGTGTCTCGGTGTCTAGATGCGCCTCTGGCTCTGGTGTAGGAGGAGATTTCTTCTGATGTCGCTTATAACATTCCGAGAACATGATCGGATCCCCAGATGTGGTGGCATTTACCAAAGATGATGATGATTTTGGAGACGCATACCCAGACCCGTACATGGTCCCAGAGGAGTTTTCTGTGCCTTTGTTTCCTCATGTAAACGCCAACCCATGGTTAAAAACCTCCTATGCAAAATTCTCCAAGGATTTCATCCTTATCTCAGAGTTTTCCGAGCAGGTTGGACCACAGCCATTACTCACCATCCCAGATGATCCCAAAGTGTGTGGGACGTTTGACCTCAATTACTTCTCTCTGCGCATCATGTCTGTGGACTACCAGGCTTCGTTTGTGGGCCATCCTCCAGGCACGAGCTACCCCAAGCTCAATTTCGTGGAGGACTCGAAAGTTGTCCTTGGTGACTCCAAGGAAGGGGCGTTTGCCTACGTGCATCACTTGACCCTCTACGACCTGGAGGCACGTGGCTTCGTGCGGCCTTTTTGCATGGCGTACATTTCAGCAGACGAGAGAAAGATCATGCAGCAGTTCCGGCTGCTCTCATCGGGCTTTTCCAGGGCTTCCGAATGCTTAAAATCAGGGAATAGAAAGGCCTTTGCGAATGAACTGGAAAATAAACTAAGCGACCTAGAATATACAAGGTCTATCCTGCACAAGGAGACCGAGCTGCAGAAAACCAACAGCGGCTGTTATTCCACGCAGGTTATCGAGAAAGCTAACGAACTGGCAAACGTGGAAAAGTCTATCTATGAACATAAAGATTTGCTGAGGCAGATCACGTCATATCCTAACAGAAGAAGGAGAGATCCTGATCAGGTACAGTCTGAGCCAGAAAATAATAGAACGGTTGACCACACACTGTCTTCTAATCATTCCGGAAATGGGGAGAAACCTGCGGGAACAGATGGCGGTACTCTACACCCATCTTACATACCCCAGCTTATTAAAGCGAAATCCGCGAAATGTTTTGATAAACCCTTAAAAACCCTGGAACAACTCTGTGAATCAGACTTTTACCTTCAGACCATGGACCAGCTGAACACGATTGAAAAGACGTTCAGAGGCGATCTGTGCTTTCTTTACAGCAGCCAGGTTGACCGGGTTCTCTTGAGTAAACAGAAGATCACCAGTTTTCTTTTCGAGTCGGAACGTGACGATGAAGAAGAGGCCAGCTCCGGGAATTTCTATGACCCGAACCATACCACACGTCACACACGCGTTCCATCCGACTTCTTGGGTCAGCCATTGAGCCTCGAGTCCTACGCCACTTATGTTGAGCGAAGTCCGAACAAACTGGTACTCGAAACCATGGAGGGACTTCGAGAGTCAAGCACCTCAGACGCTACGCAGGAAACCTCCGAAGACGCTGAAATGAAAGGGAGTTTCAGCAGTGACCGGAGCATTGAGGCATTTGTGACCCTTAGTCCGGGAAATACTGACTGTTTTTCAAGGAGGAGCTCCAGTGTGGCTTGTACCGTAACATCATGTGAGGAACAAGGAAATGTTCCGCCTGTCGCTGCTCTTGGAAAGACGTCACCCTCGCTAGAACGGGAATCGGACCTGAATCACGATGAAGTGTTTGAAACCGGACCGCTAGTTCAAATGGACACAGCGTGTTGTATGGGACAGGATGGTTTTATTTACGAGGAGCCTGAACCAGTACAGGAACGTCATGAGGACACAGTAGTCAAGCGCGAGCCTCTGTCCCTACTTCAGAGGGACCCTGGTCTGCAAGTGGACTACGTCTTAGGAGAGGCAATGCTGACTGTACCGAGTCGCCGCATGGGCTTGCTGCTTCCTGAACTCAGCCCCAGCTCTCTGTCTGAGGAGATGGTCAAAATGAACGTGGAAGATGTTTCTGACAATTCCAGTTACACGAGCACCTCCGCAAGCTCGGACAGAGCAGCCTCGCCTTTTACTTACGGCAGTCCCGTCACGCTGAAGCAGAAGAAGAAGGCAGGGCACAGTGCGCTGCGCTTCATCAGGCAGTACCCTTTTGCTCAGCAAGCTATCTTCTGCCTTCTGAGCGGGAGAACACTTGTGGTTCTGGGTGCTGATGAAGGCACTGTAAGGAAGCTGGTGAACGCCTTGCTGATTTTCGTGCCCAACCTTGGCAAGTACGGCGAAACCGTGCAGCCCTGGCTTTCCACATCGTTTCAGCTGAGTGACCTTCAGAGATGGAAACTGATTGGATTGCAGAGGTATGACGTCAGCAGCCGTACTATGTCAGTTAATGCAGAAATTGCTGCTGTAAAATTCAATTATTACTGATGTGGTGGTGGTAGCTCAGTGGTTAAGACATTGGACGGAGACTTCTGAACAGAAGGTCGTGAGTTCAAATCTCAGCGCCACCGAGCTGCCACTGCTGGGCCCTTGAGCAAGGCCCCTAACTCTCAACTGCTCAGATGTATAAATGAGATAAATATAAGAGCGTCTGCCAAATGCCATAAATGTAAATGTAATTCTATCAAATGATAACATTATTTTGACTTTATTTTCATATTATTATATTGGGTGATAAATTATACAAAATATAATAAATTAATATAAATCTGGCACTAAGATATATTTAGACATTTTATCCAATATTTTTGGAAGATGTATCAAATTAAATGAATATTTGTTGTTGTTGTTCTTCTTCTTCTTATTATTATTATTATTTAATTCATCATCAAAGTATCAGCCTTGAGGTGACCACTTTGTATTTGAGGCATTCTCAAGGAATTGTATCCTATAACCATTTATTATTATTATTATTATTATTTTATTTATTTATTTTTTTTACATGATTAAGCAGCATCATGGAATGAATGAAGACTGTCGTGATGGTTCTCGACCAAAAAACAAAACGTTTGTTATTTTTAACGTCACAATTTTTAGAACTGCACTAGGAAAGTTGTAGGGCTATATTTGAAAAACCTAGAAAAATGACATCTTAGCAAGTGAAAATTAGGGATGGCTGATACAGACCGAAAACAACATCACGATATTTCATGGAATTTTTTGCGGTAAGGATATAAATGACGATATGAACATAGTAACTTTCAACATTCACTGTCTTTTTGGCCACATCAGCATACAGTTTTGAGAGCCGTGCAAACACGAACACTGATCCCAATAAAGTCAGACTTAATCCATCATCAAATACTAAACTATACCAATTAAGTAGGTTTAAAAAAAAAAAAAAAAGCCTTTCTGAATTAAAGGAGTTTGTTCGATGTTACTTGTTGGCTCTTTCTCCACGTTCTGACTTTCCTCATATTCTGGTCATGGTATATCATGGCTGAAACGAAATGGCACAATCCGAGTGAAAATATGCTGAATATAATCAAGCGTCTTCTGTTTCCTATTATTATAAGATTACAGTAAACCAAATATAAGATTATTTAAACATATTTCAAGACTTATTTACTCAAGCTTGACATTTTCTTATTCTATTGGCAGATCATTTCGCTTCTTTCTAGAAATGCTTACAAAGAGCAAATTTGTGCGCCAATAGAACAAACTTCAAATGAGTAAAAATGTCTAGAAATATGTTTAACAATCCAGTATTGTATTTACTGATGTTCTAGAATATGATTTACTACACAAATGAGACTATATTTAATATATGTTCAGTTGCTAATGATGTCATTTTTTTGCAGTGAAGATGGTTTGTTTAAAAAAAGGAAAAATTCAACAGTTGGTTGACAAGTAGTTTTTAACGTCCAATCAACTACTTTATTTGCTGGGAGGACCCGGTTGGTCGTTATTAAAAAGTACTGCTAATGCCAGGAGTACTTACAGAAAAGTGTACTCTGGCCCAACATATCATAACATTATATTGTCATGTTGTCCTTCCCTATTCTGGCATTAATTTGGAAGCACAATATTGTATAGAACCCTGTCCAGGGTGTACCCCGCCTTGTGCCCGATGCTATCCTGGGATAGGCTCCAGGTTCCCCGTGACCCTGAACAAGGAGTAAGCGGTAGAAGATGGATGGATGGAATATTGTATAGAATTTCTTTGTGTGCAGTAACATTACGATTTCTTTTCACTGGAACTAAGAGGCCCAAACCTGTTCCAGCATGACCGTGCTCCTGTTCACAAAGCTTACTTTGTGAACAGGAGCACGGTCATGCTGGAACAGGTTTGGGAATGAAGACATGGTTTCGAAAGTTTGGCCTGGAAGAACTCGAGAGCCCTGACCTCAATCCTACTGAACACCTTTGGGATGAACTGGAACACCGACTGCACCCAAGACCTCCTTACCTATCATCACTAACGCTCTTGTAGCTGAATGAACACAAAATCTAGTGGAAAGCCTTCCCAGAAGAGTGGAGGTTATTGGCTGGTTCAACAAGCGCATATGGGTGTGGTGGTCTGGTGTTCACAAACCTTTAGCTATATAGTATATATCGCATTATACAAAATGTCTTCTTGTTAAATGTTTTTATTCGTCTTTTTTTTTACCCCCCAGGGGGGTTTCTCCAGCAGGTTCCAGCATGCTCCATTCTCTGAGCCGCTACAGCCGATATATCGGCATCCTGGACTGTGACAACAAGACGCTTCGATGCCCAGCCTACAAAGGAACACTAATAGGTCACGTGGCAGACCACAGGACACAGATCAAACGAGGCAGCACCTACTATCTCCACGTGCAGACCATATTATCTCATCTTACAGCTAAGGCCTTCCTTTATACTTTCTGCCATCACCTTCACCTGCCCATCAGCACAGACCAGGATGCCAACTCTGTGGTACTGCGCAGGACTAATTTCTTGTTGCAGCTCGGTTACACCGAGGAGGAGAGTAAAATAATCCGCTTCTTGAGTGAGCTCATCAAGCAACATTACCTTCAGGGGCCTTTAAAAGGGGTCAGCCAGTCTTACTTCAGTTTCAGTTATACCACCAGCTATTTGTACAAAATCTGAATATGTTTGAGTACATTTACGATCTTTGAATAGGTTTCATATTCTGTGTTTCCCTTCCCTGGAACCTCTGCTAAAATCAGGAGAACAATAATTATTGAATGTATTTGATTTCAGTTAACATTTGTTTTTGCTTTTTTTGCCAGTGTTGATGTTACAATCCAGTAAGTAGGTTGTGG
The DNA here is from genome assembly GCA_025728095.1 of Prietella phreatophila. NCBI lineage: Eukaryota > Metazoa > Chordata > Actinopteri > Siluriformes > Ictaluridae > Prietella > Prietella phreatophila. Next base: position 15,859,547 of record JAOUWY010000047.1, on the reverse strand, counting down.
ATGGCTTGTTGTCATCATTGTAATTTTGAATGTTTCTGAATTTTGAATTGTCTAATGTCTAGCTTGAAGTATGACGAAGTATTTCCGAGGTTTATAGGCCTTGATAAAGGTCTTCATTTTTAGTTTCGTTTGAAGAGCCAGTCTGGATTGAAAGTGCAGTCGGCCCTGTCAGCAATTATTAATAGGTGGTGGATTCGTGAAGTTTGCTATCCTCATCTATTTTATACAGAATGTGAAAAATATACGATGGCATTTTGGACACGATGGCGTTTATGTTTGATGTTTTTTGCCTTAAATGCGCTCTTTAACCTCATGAGCTAATTCTAGCTAATTATTAGGACTGGGTGATTATGACAAATATAATATCACGATACTTGAGGACATTTTTACGATACACGATGCGTATCACGATATATAATTTAGCTACCAAACGGTCTGCAAAACGGTAGTAAAATAAATGTAAAAAATTTAACTCCGTTTGATGATACTTTTCTACTTTAATGCCTACAACGACCAAGAAGATTGTTTTATTTTATTTTTTAAATGACGTCAAATCAACCGCATCCATTCAGTACCATTTCATTTGTAATGATTAAAACCGTAAAAAAAAAAACCTACATCACCATACCAACGATATCTCAGAAAAGTGTATCGTGTAATAATTTCACTATATCGATATTATACCGATGTATTGCCCAGCCCTAATGATTACATGTTATTTCTATGAAAATCCAAGATGTGGTAAGAGCAGTAAATAATTAACCTGTCCATGACTTTCAGATTCGTAAAATAATAAAAACGGACTAACGTTCGATTCCTCTCACCCGTTTAAAAAATGTCTTTTGTGTTCTATTCTTTATTCCATTGTATACTGTACTTTATAACTACTGTAAGGTTTTGCAAAGAGAAGTAGACCAATCTGAACAAGAATTCTGGAGCGGACAAAAGTTAAGCAAGAAACTGTGACGTGTTTTAACCCTGCTATGTCCTCCAGTTTAAGAAAGTTCTGCATGGAAAAATGTTAAGTAGTGGAGAAGTGCTAGATGACATCGACATCATGCATGTTTGGAAAATACACCGGTGAATTACATGGCAGCGCCCTTTTATAATCTTTATAAACACATTCAGGATTCCATTCAGTTTAATGACATGCAGTGATCTAATGTTGTCTCAATGTTGTGTGCAAATAGTGTGTGTGAGCATGAGTAACTTGATGGAGTGGCACTTTCTAATTTCGTTGAGAATCACAATGATGCCCCCACCCCCCAGTGCTATGCTTACTGCTGCATGATGGAAGTTGAAGTCCGAAAAAAAAACCCTTCTCTAATGGCCACCAGTTTTCAGTTGCATTTTGATAGATATATATATATTGCTTTCCATTTGTAATCGGGCATCACTAGCCTCTGCGAAGACAAGTCTTAAAAATCCTGTATGTGACGTGATATGCATTCTGATGAATGTTAACAAGCCATACCGTACTGTACACATTGTATTTTCAAGTTCCCAATGGCTGTGGGGTTTTTTTTGGTTTTTTTTTAAACCACTTTCCTTTTATGTAAGCGTTGTCCGTCTAAAACAAACTTGGAATGAGTGTTGCTCACTAGGGTACAAAAAAGCGGTATTGTGATAATTGTCTGGGGTGCAGTAAGACATTGTGTTTTTATTCAAAATGATTTGTGAATGTAATTTAAGTGATTTTGGGCCTTATTCAAGTGCATTGAGTTGTTGCCCACTATGTTTTCTGCCTTAAAGGTTCATTAAAATATTACTAATTTGACCCTGTGAAGTCGTCGTCTTATATTCATCGTATACAGTGGATTGAAAACATCTACACACACACGTTCAAATGGCAGGTTTTGGTTTTTGTTCGATTTCCACAATACAAAAAGGAAATTGTTCGATTTCACGTATCTCAGGAATCTCAGATTATGCCCGTCTGATCGTCCGTCATGCCTTCCAGCCTGTTTTGCCATTAACTTAACTTCTATTAGAGCATTCAGGCCGGGGGGGGTCTAAACTTGAACACAGACTGACTTCTTGCATGCTCATAAAGACATCCCACTTTATTTGTGCAAAGCAAAAGTATTTATACACATTGATAACAGCAGTGCATGGACGGTTTCTACTGGTGCAGGTGTCAGACAGATTGAAACAAAACACACAGCACATAGTCATAATACAAAACGAGTCCTGTGTCATGCTGACATGGAAATACATCATAATCTAATCAAGGATAGCGGTTGATCAGCTTATTTAAAGAGGTAATTAAAAGCATACAAGGTAATTAAATGATTACATTCGTCATAGGTATTTGATAGCAGTTCATAATATAAAAGGCTTCATGATAAAAGAGAATTTACTTTCAGTCATGTAAAAAACAAACCAAGATAAATTGTGTCAGCTATTTCATGTAATATAGCGACACATAAAGTGACAAAAATAATTACAGTGACCTGGTTGCACAAGTGTATATGCCCCAAAATACTTTGTAAAGCACCTTTTGCTTGTAATACAGCACTGTGCTTTTTCTGCTCAGCATTTACCAACTTACCACATCTTGGTTAATCAATTCTAGTCCACATTTTTTTTTTTACATTTCTATGGTAAAATACTTCGATACAGGAACAAAGAATGAGGATTAGACTCATAGCTCAGGCAGTCCAGGCATGGGGAATTTTCCCACAAAAGCCTCAACCTCATCTCGGATTTCTGTTATTTTCTTTTGATATTTCTCATCCTGAGCCAATGTTTCCTTGAACTCCCTCAAAGTGGATTTGGGGTTCATGTTTGTCTGGATCTCCACCGTTAACTGAATGCCTAATGACACACAGATAAATATAATTGTCGTACTTGTAGTTTTAAATGGTCTTGTATAGCGAAATGCAATTAACTCACCTCTGTGAACTAATTCTGCCACTTGGCAGAAATCTTTCTCCACTAACCCTCGTGATGTGAGAGCAGGCGTGCCTAAACGGAGGCCAAAGGGGTGCAATATACTATCACCTGCAGTAAAGAAGATGATACTATGTACACATATGCAATGAAAAGTTATGAAACAAGTACTAAGTTTCTGTGAGTATTATGGCAAATCTGCTAAAAATCACTAGCCTGTGATGTCTACAATGGAAAATAGGCTAATTCATTAAAAAACAAAAAAAACAAACCGTAATTCATCCAAAATTAGCAACTTTTCAAACAAAAAAATTATATATCATCATGTGGCACCTGGGCAATGGTTCCTGTTACAGCTAATGCTGCAATCCTGTAGCACCTTCTCCACCCTTACTCCATCAATTCCATTTGGGCGAAGGTCAAGCAATATAAGGTGAGTATCTGTACCACCTGAATGCAGATATGACATAAAATTAAGTTCAATGAATAAATGATAATGAAAAATGCCTGCTTCACTTTCACACACCCATGTCTTTGGACTGTGGGAGGAAACCGGAGTCCCCTGAGGAAACTCCCGCAGCACAGGGAGAACATGCAAACTCCACACACACACAGCCCCAGCGGGAATCAAACCCTGGACCCTGGAGGTGTGAGGCGAACATGCTAAACACTAAGCCACCGTGCGCCCGCCAGCAGTTATTGTTACTACACCACCTCACACTTAGTGGCACTCTTATTATCCTTACTGGCCACACTCAGGGTCAAACGGTTTTCTCTGAGTTTCTCCTTCTTCACCCCAAGTCTTATTTTCTTTATCAGCAGAACACTGTGACCTAATGCGTTCTCCTTCAGACAACTCAGACCGGCACTGTTGCAGTTCACAAGTATAGTAATTAATAGTCTCTGGATGATTAATATTCTCTGTATAAGGGCATCTGTCAAGTGCCATAAATGTAATACTGAGCTAGATTAAACAATAAAGTCAACACTTAAAATTGCCATGTAAATGTGATAAGTTATGAATGTCTTGGGACATGAAACAACATAAACTGATGATAACATGGGGCAGTATAAGATTATAATATATTTTTTATGTAATATTATGCTTTGACATTAGGAATGGACTTGTATTCAGTACTATGATGCATTTCTACTTTAGAAGAAATGCAGCTCTCGCAGCATTGTTTGCATTCTTCAGTACAGAGAAGCAAGTCGTCCTTCTGGTTTTCACAATGCGGTACGGTATTTAAGATAAAAACAATCAAAGAAATCATTTGAGCAATGCTGTGTCCCTGTGTGCACTACTTTTATAAAATTTCTGAAAAGCTTTCATAGCTTACCAGCTCAGAGTGATGAGAGTGAAATCCACGTCGCTACTATTTCACCATTTCCCTCATACACATATGTGCATTTTCATTTATTTTTACACGATCATTTTCCAACCTTTGTTTAATCATTAGAACTACATTTGCTGCGTTTTGTTTTGGGGGTGAGGACGGCTTTTGGTGTTGTGACATCTGTCGTTATATCTGGGATCTCTCAAATTTTCAATACTAGTAAGGATTATACAGTATATAAATATTGTAGTGCCACTCAAGGGGCGGCTGTGGCTTAGGTGGTAGAGCGGGTTGTCCATTAATTGTACTGTTGGCGGTTCAATCCTCAGCCCACATGACTCCACATACCAAAGTGTCCTTTGGCAAGACACTGAACCCCAAGTCAGCTCCTGATGGCAAGTTAGCGTCTTGCATGGCAGTTCTGCTACCTTTGGTGTGTGAGTGTATGGATGAATGAGACACAGTGTAAAGTGCTTTGGATAAAAGCACTATATAAGTGCACCATTTATAGCTTGAGTGTAACATTTTTTAAACAATTTCTTGCTAAATGGCTAAATTTGTGCAGTGAGATTTAATGTTCATCTAAATCCTTCCATCATGACAGTGTCTATGCAAACTAAAGAAAGGATGTTTCTGCTACAGTATCTCACAAAAGTGAGTACACCCCTCACATTTGTGTAAATATTTGATGATATCTTTTCATGTGACAACACTAAAGAAATGACACTTTGCTACAATGTAAAGTAGTGAGTGTACAGCTTGTGTAAC
>JAOUWY010000047.1:15819841-15840820 GCA_025728095.1 Prietella phreatophila | reverse complement strand
ATCATAGGTATTTGATAGCACAGAGACACACAAACATAAACTATAACCCAGTATTCCCATATCCAAGGTGTCTTAATACAGTTCATAATATAAGAGAACATGCTATAAGAGAGAGTTTGTGTTAGATTTCCACATATCACAGGGATCTCAGATTACGCCTTATGCCTGTCAGATTGTCCGTCATGCCTTCCAGCCTGTTTTACCATTAACCTCTATTAACTTTGAGTTATGTGCTGCTATGAGCTAGAAAGTGTGGCTTGCTGCAGAGTCAGGCGCACCTGGAGAGTCCGAAATGAACACACACATACACACACTGACAAGCCAAAGACTCTATTAGCTTTAGGTTTGTTAAGAACTCAGTATCTCCTCAGTTGTCATCCAGATCTTATCTCAGGTACACAGGCAATAATGTGGGTTGGATGTGAGTTTTGGATGAAATGTATGCTACATGTGAAAGAAATCTGCATTTCATTACTAGAAGAGTGAAAATTAAAATACAATGATATATCAGAGAGAACAAGAGCCAGGTCCTAAGAAACCCATCAGACAACAGTGATTTGGGAGATATAGCCAGAGAGAGAGAGTAAGGAATTGTTTTCTTTAAAGCTTTTCTAAAAGAATGTAGTGGAACACTGTGTGGAAAAACTGCACTTATATCTAATAAAATGAGAATGTCAAGAGTTTGAGAGTCAGACAGAATGAGTCATTAATAATGTTAACCGATGAACTCTCCATGCTATGGAATGGCTGGAATCCATATTGAAAAGGCAAACAGAAGTTATCGAGTTACAGATAACATGATCTGAGTGGCAACAACACATTCCAGGGTTTTGGATTATTTAAATAAATAAATAAATGATTATAAATAGAATGGCAGTTCATCATATCTAACGGAATGTTTAGCATAGGTAAAAACTGCAGAAATTTCTTCAGCTGTCAGAAGTGACTACATTTACATGGACAGCAGTAATCTAATTATGGACCTTATTCTGAATAAAACAATATTCTGATTAAGGTGTTCACATCAATCGCTTTTAGAATATTGCTTTCATGTTCCCGTGTTGCGTTATAGAACGTAGATAAACGTCACCCACGTCATTATGTCCCCACACCACTCCAGAATTTCACGTATCGACATACAGTTGGTCTTCGTTATGGTACCGTATACAGTTTCGGGTGTTTTTATTTTTAATTTTCAAGTTTCAAGTGCAGTTAATTATTTGTCATGCTGTACGTGACATGCTGTAATAGACGACTGCCTGAAGCCGTGAGCTGCGTCCCAAACCACATACTTATCTACTATATAGTAGCTGAGATACATGTCTTTCTCCTACTATACAGTAGGTAAGTATGCGGTTTGGGACACAGCCGTGCTCTCTTGTTAGTTGCCCTGGAAGTGTCATATCTGACCACCACCAAGGACTAAAAAAATAAAATAAAAATCAATCAGAATCCATGACTATTTAAATGATTTTTTAAACCTTTAAAATGTACACCTATAGTTTAGTTGTAGGCACTTTCGGCTGTGGACAGGGGCCAGCATGGGCACTCCATGACCCTGTTGCTGGTTCACCGGTTGTCCTTCCTTGGACCACTCTAAGTAGGTACTAACCACTGCATACTGGGAATAACCCAGAAGTTCTGACCCAGTCATCTCGCCATCACAATTTGATCCTTGTCAAAAATCACTCTTAAGCTTGCCCATTTTTCCTGCATCCAACACATCAACTTCGAGAACTGAAAGTTCACTCGCTGCCTAATATACAGTATCAAGCAGAGGGATAGGTGCCATTTTAACCAGATAGTCAAATAGTATTCACGTCACCTGTCAGTGGTTTTAATGTTATGGCTGATCTGTGCTAGTATGTAATATCAGAACGTCAACTGATTTGAAAACAAAACAAGAAATGTAGAGCTTCCAGAAAGGAAACATCTTTTATCAATAAGACAATTGGAGTTAAGAAGAGGCAGTAATGATACTTAACTGTGCCTTAGATAAAACACTGCGAGACCATTTCTGCTTAATTTTGCTTTTATTTAATCACCCGAGTCACATACAAGTCACTGTTTTTGGGGTTTTTCTTTTAATTTTGGTCAGCAGACATACCAATGCTCAAGCAAATCTATTCACACTATAAACTGTGTGGTAGAATTCATAGGTATGATATACTTCAGCAGTTAAAGCTCAGGTCATGAACAGAGAATGAATAGTAGACTCATAGCTCGGGCAGTCCAGGCATGGGGAATTTTCCAGCGAAAGCCTCGACCTCCTCTCGGATTTCCGTAATTCTCTTTTGATATTTCTCATCCTGAGCCAATGCTTCCTTGAACTCCTTCAAAGTGGCTTTGGGGTTCATGTTTGTCTGGATCTCCACAGTGAACTGAATGCCTAAAATCAAAAAGAGACGAATTACAAAATGTTGTTTAAAATGACAAATACTTGCATGCATAATTCTGTAAGATGCAATTCTCTCACATCGGTGAATGTATTCTGCAACTATGCGGAAATCCTCCTCCACTAGCCCCCGTGACGTGAGAGCAGGAGAGCCTAAACGGAGACCGCTTGGGCGCAAGGCGCTCTTATCACCTGCAACATGTAAAATCAAAAATAGCTTTGTGTGCGCATGTACGAGGGTGTGCCTAAAGATCAGTCGTTGTGTAATAACCACATTTATTCTACAAATAAAGCCCAGTATATTCACAATATTCCCAGCAGTGCACCACAGCAAGATTAGACTTGGACCACTCTGCTTTATTTGGTGTACACAAATAAAACCTTATTATAATACAGGATGTCACCTGGGCAGGTATTCTTGTTACAAGCAATCGCACAGGCCTCCAGCACCTTCTCTGCCCTTCCGCCATCAGTTCCGTTTGGACGGAGGTCGAGCAAGATTAGATGAGTATCAGAACCACCTGAAAGCAGATAAGAGAGATCAGGTCAGATAATTATTTCAGAAACAAACTGATGAATGTTGCAGTGCTTAGATGGTCTGTTTCCAGGTAGATCAGGATTACAATTTTATTAAAAACTCCGAGAAGTGATGTTAAGTGACTCAAACAAGGACAAAAGGATTACCCATGAACTTCCTATGAATTTACTCCATGAGCAGAAGGCCTTTGTGAAACCAAGTTCTTGTGAGACATGGGACTGTTGCAACTGCGACTGTACTGTAACCTGACTATCAGATTTCCTTCAAAATCATTACAAACTATTATATGACAGGTTTCTACTAAACGTTTTCATTGTAGGACCACAGATAAAATGATTCTCTTAAATGGCAAGAACTGTGTTTTTTAATGCAAGTATTCTGTTGGCAGGTAAGCCATAGTAAAGAAATTAAATGAGTAGTTTACACCGATCAGCCATAACATTTAAACCGCCGAGAGGTGAAGCGTACATCATTATTTATCTTGTTATAGTGGCAACTGTCAAGCGGTGGGGTATAGTAGGCAGCAAGTGAACAGTCAGTTCTCGAAGTTGATGTGTTGGAAACAGGCAAAAAAATTTTTAAAAATGGGCTAGTGTAAAGATCTGGGGGACTTTGACAAGAGCCAAATTGTGACGGCGAGATGACTGGGTCAGAACTTCTCCAAAAACAGCAGGTCTTGTGGAGTGTTCCCAGTATGCAGTGGTTAGTACCTACCAAAAAATGGCCCAAGGAAGGACAACCAATGAACCGGTGACAGGGTCATGGGCACCCAAGGCTCATTGATGCATGTGGGGAGAGACGGCTAGTCTGGTCTGATAAATCCAACAGAAGAGCTACTGTAGCACAAACTGCTGAAATGGCTATGAAAAACACAGTGCATATCAGCTTGCTGTGTAACTGAGACCTGTCAGAGAGCCCATGCTGACTCCTGGACCATGGAGCGATGGAAGAAGGTGACCTGGTCTGCTGAAACAAGTTCTTTTATATCACATGGACGGATGGATGTGTGTATGCTGCTTAACTGGGGAAGTGATAGCACAGGATGCACCTTGGGCAGAAGGCAAGCTGGCAGAGGCAGTGTCATGTTCTACTGGGAAACCTTGGGTCCTGGCATTCATGTGGATATTACACTGACACGTACCACCTACCTAAACATTGTTGCAGACCAAGTACACCACTTCATGGCAACGGTATTCCCTAATGCCAGTAGATACCGTACTTTCAGCAGGATAATGAGTCCTGCCACACTGCAAAAATTGTTCAGGAGCATGACAAAAGGTGTCGACATGGCCTCAAATTCCCCAGATCTCAATGTGCTGTGGTATCTGGCACCAAGACATCTTCAAAAGTCTTGTGGAGTCCATGACTCGATGCGTCAGAGCTGTTCTTGTGGCACAAGGGACACAAGTGATTTTAAAATGTTATGGCTGATCGAAAAAAAACCCCAAAAACCTAAAAACATACTTAAATAGTTTGGATATTAGATGAATCAGATTCTACAGTCAATATTGTGCAAGACAGCACAATGTTCCCCACTTTACTGGAACACTATGACTTTCATAGCGATTTTTATAAAGGAAAAAACTCCGGCCAGAGTTATACATGTTGTCCTTAAAAACTAAATCGAAAGAGAGCGTCCCATTCAGCTAGGTCTGCTGTAGACATAGCATTCCTCATACAAGGTCTGAGCTATAAGGAGGACTTCCCTGCTCTACGCTCTCAGCTCCAGAATCAACCGTTTTAGCCGAGCTGTCAAGATATCCACGGGTGAGTTTTAAGAATAGGTACATCCTTAAAAGTGTACAGAATTACGAGACACAATTATTTTGCATGTTTATATAGTTTCATCATTTTCAGTGCAGCTATAAGAAAAAAACTAAAATGTTTAAAGCTGGAAATGTCATTTGTAGCCTGTATATGTTACCTGAACTGCTAATCTACTGCTTATCAGTATCGAATTATGCTTTAATTTTGGAAAAGCAAACCATTTGCCTTTTTTTTTTTTATTACTGGTCAACAAAAAAAAACGAAGTGGTGCAACACCTAACCCGGTTTAATTTGAACAGCCGTTCTGGAAGGTCAGTATCATCCCTGGAAATGAAAGACAGCTTACTATTGCTAGTAAATGATAAACAAAAGCTTACCGGTGACGATTTTGTAGCCCTTTTCAACCAGAGCCGCTGACAAAGCCTTGCAATTTGCCAGCACTTGTAACTGGTAGGCCTTGAACTCTGGAGTCATTGCCTGCTTCAGTGCGACAGCCACTCCTACACACAAAATCCCATAAAAATAAAAAGCATCGTCAAAGAAAAGTGCAAATCACTTGTTCTACAATCTATCAAATAGTATTGCATTTTAAACAGAAAATCAAAAATTGCAAACATGCATCATCAGTTGGCAGGATTGTTATTGTATTTTATTTTGATTTGTTCAAAAACTGATGTGTTTTTTTCCTCCTCAGATTATGGTTTGTGCTCCTCACACATTAGGATCTGAACCCCACAATTGAATCCATGGGTGCGACTAAATCAGCTCCCTGGTTCAGTAGTCAGGACACTGATCAGCGAGGCGGCCATTTTAACAGCGGTCTCGATCACAAAATCCTTCCAGTGCACTGGAACATTCGCTCCCGAAAAAAAAGAAAAATAAAATCCCACAATGCATGGCAAAAACCAGGAAGCATCAATACTCACCATATTCCCTTACTGGAAATAACGTTATACAGATATATTAAATTGATAATTATTCAATTTTATTTTGAATTTAGTATTAGTCACGTGTCAAATGTCCTTGAAAGTTTTATCGTATTTGGTCAACCTTATGCTATTTTTTTTTTTTAGTTGATTAAAAGTCTGGCCATTTTTGTCTTATCTTAGCAAAAAAGGAATTATTTTAGTCCAGTTTTAGGTCACTGAAAAATAGACATTTTTAACCATAAGATTTCAATTGATGAACATTTCAGTCAATCTAGCCAAGTTGCAGTTTAGTTTAGTTTAGAAGCTACTCCCCACTGTGCTTACTGAGTCCTGATACGCCGCACACAGCACAGGAAACTGCTGCTCATGACATCCAACCAACAGGATATTTTCGCTCCTCTTTCTTTGTCAACAAAAATGACGAGAGATTTTGGTAAAGTTATCGTTACCCAAACCACATTTAATCTAGTCTTTTTCATCAACAATATTGCAGTCACGGTTAGCGTTTAATGACGTCATGGTCATCTCATCATCGTCGCAAAGAACATTTTCCGTCATAGTTTTCATTAACAAAATTAACACCATTAGCAGAACAATCTGAGAAGAGAAATCGGTATCGTTTAACAGTTCTCCAAACCTAATAACATAACGTCCAGTGTCCTCTCTGGCACCCTTAGAAATGGATTAAAACTAAAAAACAACAAGATAAAATGGAATACCTTTGCATTGCTTCTCAGAGTTAACATCAGACCTATTGATCAGAACGTAACTAATCTGAGTCAAGAGATACCAAAACGGGTCACCTGCAATGGCATGGTTATGAGGTCCTCCTTGCAGCCCAGGAAACACAGCCTGATTGATCAAACTCTCCAGGTTGTAAAGACTTTCCTTCCCTGTTTTTGCATCCACACTGCGCACACCTAATAAGTCACATGTTTACACACTGAGACTGATATCTCGCACACAAAAATACAGCAAACAAACTTCACTGATCTCTTTCCCCACACAGTCAGAAATAACCAACCTTTCCGGTAAAAGATGATTCCGGCTCTGCACCCTCTCAGGGTCTTATGGGTAGTTGTGGAAACAATATCGCAGTAATCAAAGGGGGATGGAATTACTCCAGCTGCAATAAGTCCACTAACGTGAGCCATGTCAGCCAGCAGGTACGCCCCATTCTCATCTGCAATCGTCCGCAGGCGACTATAATCCAGGTTACGCGAGTAGCAACTGGTACCTGAGAAGATGACACAGAAGAAGCTCAGTGTACACGGGCAGGAACGATGCGCCCTATATACGAAGCTCTAACATAAAACAATAAATTCAACACTTAACATAATAAAGCAGGCGAATCATTATAAAACACTGCCTGTATTACATGTGTAATAAACCTTTAAACATAATCACACCCAAAAGAGCTTCCTCTTCATCTCCACCCAGGAGAGACTACACAGATTTCTACATTCGGCAGCAAGCAAGAGCTGGAAGATACCCCCTTTAAGGTCTGGCATTTCAGCTTCCAGGTAAGCAACGACACTGATGGCCAGCAAGTAGTGATGAAAATATTACACGTGTACACTCCAGTGCTAATATGGCAAAGATAGAGCCATAAGGCACGTACTCGAAGAACACACACAAAGAAAAAGCCTTTCCTCACCGATTCAATCCAAGCTAAAGAAATCAGGCTGACTGGGACACCAATATTCAGTTTCTGAGAACCCAAAACTCAAACACATCTTGGGCAACAGAGAGCTGCTTGAGGCATGGCCCCCATTGTGAGCCAACTGAGTGAACGCTTAGCCATGATTAATTTAGTTACAGTCAGATCTACAGCTTTTGTTTCTTTATATACTGCTAAGAGTCTGAATGGATCACTCATATGCTGTGTCGTTATTACATTTCAATTATTAGGTGCGTCCCGAATCACATACTACCAGAATGCACTATTCTATGCCATTTTGTAGTACAAATAGTGCGAGTACTGGGTTCAGACTGTACGAGAGCGGCCTCTAGAGGCGAAATAAAACCCATCACTAACAAGTTTGTGTTTGAAATGTTTTTTGATTCATTTACATAACATTTTTTGTGCGTTTTATGTGGAGTGTTACTTTTTGGTTCAGTTTGGATGCATCTTTTACTTTATTTATTAATACATATTTAATTTCACTTAAACAGTACATTTTCATGGTATAGTCAGTACTGGTTTTTTTTGTAAAAAGGTTCAACATTTTATGTTAAGCGTCATGTTTTCATTCAGTACCAATTTTAAAAACCAACCCTTGATTAATCAGTTATCAGCACGTACGGCCCAACTTAAGTTATCTGGAAAATTTGCGATCAGTCCGCCTCTAACTTTAAGTACCTGGATGATGCACTCTTCCACCGAAAAAACACAAGTGTGGAACGTTGAACACTTCATGCACTCAACCGTCACACCTTTCCTTACGCAGTAGAAGAGGGGAGGGGTTACCATTCGCTGGATGAGAAAATATTTCCAAGATGGCCGACGACACGCCAGTGGACAACACATCTTACAAAGGCGAGCAGAGTTCTTTTAAATTAGCCCTCGTCATGCCATTTATCTGTATTTTTCAGCATTTAAAAAAAATAATAATTCACCGTAGCAAGGTACGGTTGCGTGGGTCATCTACCGGGCTTTGTAATTTACCAGCTCTCATCTGGCAAATGACTTGTACTTCCAGTTAGTAAAAACCATTGGTGTTCCATTTGAGATTATACTGCCCTTCTAAAATTCAGACACTAGACAGGACTTCTTTATGATCTGATTATTTTTGTTACGGTGATAAAATAATCTGGTTGTCTTTCTTAAAGCAGACTGTTTAAATCATCGCAGCAACAATACACACCTGCAATGATCAATTTTGGGTGGAACAGACGAGCATTTTCCTTTAGTCGGTCGTAATCAATGTAACCAGACTCTGGGTTTACCTAAAAATAAAACATGTAATGTAAATCCTCCTACTGATAACGATTTACCATGAAGAGGATTTCAAGGACCCAAAGTTAAGCAATATTAAAAATGAACAGATACCTTGTACGGCATAGACTCAAAGAAAATGGAGGTGGCGGAAATTTTCTTCTTGTCCGTCATAAATCCATGGGTCAAGTGTCCACCGTCAGGGAGATCCAGACCCATAATCCTCCCATGAGGCTCCACGACTGCCGTGTACACTGCAAAGTTGGCAGGTGATCCTGAAAACAACATGTTCATGAGTAACCTTTGATATGATGCAAACCAATGCCAGAGTTCAAAACACCAAATATCCAAGCTTAAATACTTACCGGAATAAGGCTGCACATTTACACCCCATTTCTCCGGGTCAAGACCATAAACCTTCAACGCTCGTTGCTGACAGAGACGCTCCAGTTCATCCACATGCTCCGTGCCACCATAGTATCTAACGATATTTTTACCGAGAGCTGAATTTTTTTCTATTACAACAGATACGATATACAATAAGCGCTTCCTGTCTTTAGACATTTAAATACAACAGATTTACCTCTGGCCAGGATATCCTTCTGAATATTTGTTGTTCATGCACGAGCCCAGGGCCTCCAAAACAGCACGACTTGTGAAGTTCTCAGATGCGATGAGCTCTAAACCGTTCGTCTGTCTCTTTTTCTCCTTCTTAATGATATCAAATACCTATCGGCATGTTTGACACGCAGACACAACATCGGTTTAAACCTCATCCGTGATGCAACAAATTAAGACAGTAAGTTTACACAGGAACATACCTCAGGATCGTTGGTGCCGAGAGGCTCCTGCAGCATCCTGTTGTGAGACTCCCATATATCTTTGTCACAATCGTTGTGTGCCATGTTCTGAACATAAGAACAAGTTACAATTATAAAAGGGCAGTAGGTTCTCAAAGCATAATGACAGTCTGGAATGTTTTCTCGGTCTACCAGAGTTTAACTGTTGCTAAAGGAATTCCAATAGGATCGTTTGAATTTTCCAAGATTTGCACCTTCACAAAACGGCCAAAAGAATGCGGACACCTGACCATCGCATCCGTACGTGCTTTTTGAACATCCCGGTCCACGTTTTGGAGCGTGGCTGCGAGGATTTGTATTCATTCATCTACAAGAGCGTTAGTGATGTTAGGTGAGGAGGTCTGGGGGTGCAGTCGGTGTTCCAGTTCATCCCAAAGGTGTTCAGTAGGGTTGAGGTCAGGAGTCAAGTTCTTCCACTCCAACCTAGGCAAACCATGTCTTCACGGAGCTTACTTTGTGCACAGTGGCACAGGTTTGAGTCTCCAAGTTCTATAACGCTCATCCTACACAGGGCCAAGAGAGAACCTGGAGCCAATCCCAGGGAACTCACGCTGGACAGGGTGCCAATCGCGCACACGTTCGCAAACTGGAAACAAGGAGTACCAAGCGGAAACCCTCGAATCACAGGGAAGACACGCTAACTCTGCACACACAGTGCAGAGGCAGGCTTCGAACCCCCAACCTCAGACATGCGAGGCAAACATGCCCCTTTCTCAATTCCAGCGACGGGAAATTAACACACTACATCGTACAAATGTGTGCTTCCAACTTTGTGGTCAGAACCACACGACTGTGATCAGGTGTCCACAAGCTTGGGCAGACAGTCCGCAAAGGCACATCTCGCTTAAATAGTTTGATGGGTTTCTTTGCCAATCAGCAGACACGTGTTCTTAACAACGTGAGGGAGTTTCCTCCTTGTGATGGACCTTTGCAGTGATTCCTCACAGGCTCAGATTGTGTCTCAGAGGCTACTGGTGAGAACGTTCATACACAATACTCAGAAAGGAGGATCTAGTGAGATGTAGAAGAGTAGATGTTTGATCAGACATGGCCTCGTTTCTCGGTTCAACATGATGCAACTGCAGCAGGGCTCTGCGTCATGGCGTTAATGGTACCAGAAGAAGTGAAGAGGAACATGGTGGGTGAACGCATAATATACCAGTTCTATAATATACCAATATACACACACACCTGCTTTATTATGCACGTGTTGATCAATCTACCGAATACGAATCTGGCTTAGCAGCAGACTACCCTATTGGACCTTTGCTAACATTGTACACATGGATTTAATCCGGTTTCAAGACCTACAACTAATAAGGGAGTGTTGCTCCTTATGATATCTGTGACATGAGTGCCATACTGCCTGTTTGTTTATCAATATTACATCCAAACATTCTTTATTTCTCAGCAAAATGACAACAATGTAAGAAAGATCTTACCTTTACCGCTGAGAAGGAAATTGCAGGGGTTATATGTGAGGGTTTTTCATGCACTAAAGGCAGGATTCAAAGTCCAGGAACGTTTGGAAAGAGCTCTTCACCTCGCCAGATAAAGCTGGTGGAAGTGCACGCGGCGTGAGAACGCCTCGAGGGAGGGGCGGGGCTATCGTGATTGAACCTGTCAATCATTAAAGCCTGGATCATCTTCTTAACCAAGCAGACTAGTTTCGTAAATTTAGCTCAAAATATATGATAATAATAATTTTTAAAAAATTCTGAGATCAATATTATTGTGAGAGAATTTGCGAAGTTAAAATATTCTTTATTTGTTTTACATCAAGTCTATTTACAGCAGCATCCAATGACACCAATTCCCGCTCAAATGTGCTATTTCCAATAATAATAATAATAGCTACAGTGTTCTATTAAATATAAATATAGAGATGAGATGCTCGAAATTAGCTGCAACATGCACTGGGGGGAAAAAAAGCATAGTCACGGTTTATTAATTTTTCCTCCATGTTGTTCTGCCGGAACTATATGTAGGCTACACAGTGCGAGCGGACGAAATTGCGTACGCACCAAGAAGAGATTTGGTTTGTTCCGACGGATTGACACTAGACGGGTTTGTATACAGTTTGTATAATCCTGCTCAAACTATTTCCCCGAAGTTCTCAATTCTGAGAGTCTTCAGAACGCCTTAACTAGTCGGATAAACTAAAATCTCTTCATGGTCCGTACGCAATTGCGTCCGTTAGCATTGTGCTGCCTGCATGTAGTTCCAGCTGGACGAGAAATGAATAAACTGCCCCATCTTCCTCTGATGCATTTAATGTGTTCATAGATTTATAGAATACTTTACAAGTAACGTCAAATGTAACGGGTAAATGTTGTTGACTTTGATAACGCAATAATTTTACTTTATCTTTTTGGGAAAAAAAAATCAATATTCATAAAGTCTGAGCCCGTCACACTAAGACTATTTTTTAAGCATTTTGCTGTAGTAGTAATAATACATTTTATTTATACTGCGCTTTTCTCACACACAAAGCGTTGTGATATAAAATCCCTGTATGCATCTTTAGAAAACATATCAAGTCCTTTGAATAACAAAACTTATAAAACACATTAATTCGTCCATGCAAAATGTTATTTCCCCCACCCACTTACTCAGACTAAGGAGGCGTGGTTAAAACTCGAGTCCACGCCCCATAAAGTCACATGAGCGTTATATTCATATAGGAGATTATTAGCTTACTGGGAGACCTTATATTTCCAAAGGTATGTGGACACCTGATCATCATATACCATACGTGATTCCTCCACAAAGTTGGAAGCACACAAGTATCTAGAATGTCTTTGTAAGCTATAACATTACAATTTCACTTCACTGGAACTATGAGGCCCAGATCTGTTCCAGCATGACAATGCTCCTGTACACAAAGTGAGCTCCATGAAGACATGGTTTGAGAAGGTTGAAGTGGAAGTACTTGAGAGTGCTGACCTCAACCCCACTGAACACCTTTGGGATGAACTGGAACACAGACTGCACCCCAGACCTCCTCACCTAACATCAGTACCTGATCTCACTAACGCTCTTGTAGCTGAAGGAACACAAATCCCCATAGCCACGCTCCAAAACCTAGCGGAAAGCCAGAGGTTAGTCTGGAATGTGATGGTTGAAGTGTCAACATGCTTTTGAACATACTATACAGTGTATTAATGATGTCATTAAACTAGACATACCATGATTATGTTTAAATGGTCTCTAAAACATGTTCCATTTCTCTTTATTTCCTAAAATTCCTGTACAAAAGTGTATATTGTGCAGTTTTGTTTATTTTTTTATTTTAAATGAAAATAGTCACTTTATTAGAATGCTCTCTGTAATATGTTTAAACAAACTTGATATACCCAGTGAATGTACTGATCTCATGATTATGGTAATTGAAGGATATTCATTCATAAAGAAAAATGAGTATGGGAAATAAAATTGTGTGGAGGGCTTCAAAAACAATAGAGGTATACATTCAGAGATAGCACAGAGTATATCTCATAATAAGCAGAAATTTTGATAATGTGCTGATACTCACTGTTGTTAATACATTATTACATTGCTTATTGAGGGGAACAATCTGGATGCCCCACATTCATAAAGTAGATATCTTTCTTTATAACATCATATAATTCATTCAGTTTGACATGGCAGTTCCAACACAATATATTAATAAAATTATTCATTTATTTAGTATCATTAAATAAATGTCATTTAACTACATTGCAGAAAACACCCTGACCTACTCACAAGCATCAATTTCTGCCTTTCGAGGTTAGCACTGAGAATGCATAAATATTCCTTTTCAATGAAATGTTGCACAATCAAACGTGTCCCCGAAAATATATCAATATACATATATTTGTATAATGCAGTTCTTTAAAACTTTTCTGATTTTATTATTACTATCATTTCAGGGACAGTGTATGAAGTCCTTTTGCTGCTGCCTGTGCTGCTTGTGCCGCTTCTTTCGCTACAATAAAAGTAACACACAAGTAAATAAATAAATGAACAAAAACAAACAAACAAACAGGACTACAAAATTATACCTCTTATTGTAATGTTCTAAGCATTTTGTAAGCTGTAACCTTTACACAACATTCCATTTGTTTGTACTCCAGAGAATACACAGTCCTATCCAAAAGTATTGGAACAGCAAGGCCAATTCGATTTTTCTGCTATACATTAAAGACATTTGGGTTTGAGCTCAAAAGATGAATACGAGACGATGCAGATCAGAATTTCAGCTTTTATTTCCTCCCATTTAAATCTAGATGTGTTTAGAACATGGCACCTTTTGTTTGAACCAACCCATTTTTTAAAAAAGTGATCAGAAATATTGGAACACGTGACTGAAAGGTGTTTCTTTGTTACCCAGGGGTGTAATGTGAAATTGATTGTTCAAAGAATTAACAGCTCTGACCTGAATGCATACTCTTGGTTTGAGCCCTGGTTTTCGCCTGTGAAAACTGTATTTGTTGGTAAAAAAGGATAAACCAACCAGCCATTTTGAAGCTGAGAAAAGGGGAAACAATCAATCTGAGGCATTGCACATAGCTGATACAACAACCTGGAATGTCCTGAAACTACTGGTGCACTGACAACCAGACATGAAACAGGTCAGCCAAGGAAAACAAGAGCAGCTGACTGAAACATTGTGAGAGTTGTGAAGAAAATCCCCGAAACAACAGTCAGTGACATCCAACAACCTCCACAAGGCAGGAGAAAAGGCATCACAATCCACCATTCAAAGAACACTTCAAGTGCAGAAATATAGAGGCCATACCACAAGCTGCAAACCACTCGTCAGTATGAAGACTCACAAGGACAGATTGGAATTTGCAAAGAAATACAGAGATGAGCCACAAAAGTCCTGGAATGAAGAGTAGCCTTTACCAAAGTGATAGAAAGGCCAAAGTGTAGAGAAAGAGTAGATCTACTCATGATCCAAAACACAGAACTCATCAGTCAAGCATGGTGGAGGTAGTGTCATAGCTGCTTCTAGAACAGGAACACTAATCTTTATTGATGATGCAAGTCATGATGTTAGCAGCAGAATGTGTTCAGAAATTCACAGAAACAATCTGCCTTCCAATTTACAAAATGCATCCAATATAGTCAGGGGGAACTTTATCATGCATCAATGACCCAAAAAGCATGTCAAACTCAACAAAGGACTTCATTGGGGCAAAACGTAGATGGTTTTAGACTGGTCAAATCAGTCACCAGACCTTCACCTCCTGAAGAGGAGACTGAAGGGAGAAACCCCAAGAAGCAAACAGTTTGGTGATGTTAGTGGGTCACCGGCTTGATGCGGTTATGAAAGCAAGATATGCAACCAAATATGAAGTGTTATTTCCTTGAATTTACTTTAAGATGATCTGTTCCTTTACTTTTGCCCAAACTGTGTGGTCAGACACCAAAGGTGCCATGTTCTAAGTTGTTTAACAGATCAAGCTGCAAATATAAGTAAATGAAGCCTGAAATTCTGGTCTATCAGTTCATATTCATTTTCGGAACTCAAATGTCTTCAATGTATAGCGAAAACAACAGTTTGCCATGCTGTTCCGATACTTTCGGAGGGGACTGTAAATGTGCCCCAGATTTACCTTTCCTTTCCTCTTCTTTTTTCTTTGCAGCCTCTTCACGTTGCTTTCGAATTATCGCGAGACGGGCTAAGTCTGCTTTGGCTTGATCTGTCTTTCCTGCTAAATGCATCTTCATGTATCTTTCTTTGGCCTTCTGTTTTTCGATCTCCTCTCTGAAATGTTGATCAGGCAGATTTTCATATCAAATTAGATCCTAATCCAAATTCTGACGGAAGTCATGCAATTTACATTTACAAACCAAACAGGAGGTAAACAGTCAAGTGTTTCTCAGCCATTAACATTTGCGATACCCACCTTGGTGGCTCTTACCTCTCTCTTCTGGAAAGCTGTTTGGGTTCCTCAAGTTCTAGTTCTGTCACTTTCTTGGTTTTCTGAGCAGCGCGATTGGGGTTTTCAATGTCTATTAATCCCTCCACACCTTTTCTTTTCTGTGACAAAGAAGGAAAATTCAAATGAAATAAAAAACAATGTGCCACACTAGTTGGCAGACTGCTGGTAGTAAATCTCTCTCCATCTCAGACAACTGCTGCTTTATAAAGATAAAGTGTTCGTCAGACTGGCATAGTGGAAACATCGCCGTTTGGAACATTACCGAGAAATCCTGGATTAAAACGTAACCTATTGGTATAACGTCCACCAGATGAAACGGCGCACATCCAACTTGAATCAAAGGGTTCCAGAGTCTTAGGTCAGTAGCAAAGCACAAAGAGAACAACTAACAGAAATATTGACATGGATACACTCCCCCCGCCCCCCCATGCTAATAAAGCTTTTACTGCAAAGATTCACTCACCACTTAGACCTCGAACAATGTGTTCACCTAAGCTATTGTTGGTTTATTTCTTTGTAAACCAAACATTGGCTCAAAAGAGCATTTCGCAGGTAAAAGATTAGACAAGGCTTACGTGAGAGCTTTCATCATCACTGTCATCTGAACCTGATCCTGCCAATTTGTCATCCTTCAGATCATTCACTGCTCCTCCTTCTTCCTCCTCTTCATTCTGGAAGAAAAAAAAAATCATACACGCACGCACACACACATTAAGTCTTACATACAAACATATACTTTATACCAGGTGAGGTTTTCCAGTCATCATCATTACCTTTTTTCGCTCTTTCTCGGCTTTCATCTGTGCGTCGATCTCCTCGGGACTCGTGTACGTCCTCATTCGACCCTTATGTCCACCCTTCTTTCCTAGAAACAGAGCAGGTGTGTGATCAGGACAGAATAAATCAAACTGAAAGTGCCCCTCAGTATAAATGAATGTAGGTGGATAATTAGAAGGAACCTGAACAAGAATACATTTAGATGCAATTTCACAACACTTGTTCCTTAAAGCCAACAGCTGACACATTGTACAGGTTAAGAATTCACCAGGTATTACATTATAATTATTATTATTGCCCTGAGTGTCTGTGACAGCTGCACTAGTGTCACTCAGGAGAAGAGCAGTGGCTTACCTCCTTTAGGCATGATGCTGTTTAGAGGATCAAAGCAAATTCCCCTAATGTCTAATTCAGTGATGTAGCTAAGCAGAACCCCAGTTTGGCCAACACGACAAACTGACAATAAAACTACAGCTACAGCTAGCTAGAGCGTGTTAGTCAAGCTGCTAACAATAACACAAGTTTAACGTAAGCGTAACAAACTCTACAAGTATTATAAAAAGTTAGGAGAAGTCACTGATGAATTACTTATGATGGTGGAAAACCAAAGGGACAAACAATAACGTCCAGTTCTTTTCAAAACACTAATCTCAGCCTACGGAGAAAAACAAATCAGTCACCATGATATCGCTTGTATTTTCTCTCAGGCACTGCACGGACACCTAACCTAAAAAAAAAACAAAACACACACACAACAACACACATTTTACATGTTGTTATATAAAGTGTAGAAATCTTTAATAATATCTGACAAATGTCTGCAGTATACATTTTTTTTAATAGTATATTTCCTTTCTTATTTAATTAATTAATTAATTAATTAATTAATTGAGGCGTCGCCAATACGCTTAGGACCTCTTCTGTGACGTAAGCCAAACGCGACTAAAGAACCTACAACGGCTATCATTATTACTTATTATCTATATCAATATTTGTATATTGATTTGAAGTCATGCCCAAAGTGAAAAGAAGCAGGAAGCCACCCCCGGACGGTTGGGAGCTGATCGAGCCCACTCTTGACGAATTGGATCAGAAAATGAGGGAAGGTATGTCCCGACATGGCTCGCTTATAGATGGTTGAAGCTAACCGAGTGGCTAGCAGGCTCTTGTTTGAGTCATTTGTTATGCGCTTATAATACATTGAGTTAATCACATGATCTTCTTTTGTTTTATATAGAGTGGTGGTCAATTGCTTTTTATGTTTGTACTGTAATTCCCAGCCGAAACTGAGCCTCATGAGGGTAAACGGAAAGTCGAGTCCCTTTGGCCAATATTCAGACTTCATCACCAGCGGAGCCGCTACATTTTCGACCTGTTTTACAAAAGAAAAGCAATCAGCAGAGGTAATGTCCCACCACAGAAGCTGAGCTGTTCGTTGTTGTCTTTATTTATTCATGTTCATGTGATTCCCTTTCCCAAATATTTCATTGAGAAGAAAAACAAAACAAATTGAGCAACACAGCAGTAAACATTCACAGGCATTTTTTCTTGTGATATTAACAAAGGAAAACAAAATTAAAAGTACAGAAACCCGGTACTCGATAACTGTCGCTAGTTATATAGATACTGTAAAACCCAAGAACATGCACAAAAATTTAAGTGGGAAGAGCTGTATGTTGTTAATGAGCTGCTGGTGTTTTGTGTTTGCTTGGTTTGCAGAGCTGTATGATTACTGTATAAAAGAAGGCTACGCCGACAAGAATCTCATTGCGAAGTGGAAGAAGCAGGGCTACGAAAATCTGTGCTGTCTTCGCTGCATTCAGACGCGAGACACCAATTTCGGAACAAACTGCATATGCAGAGTGCCCAAAGGCAAACTGGAAGTGGTAAGATCGTTTAGAAGTTGCAACTATATAGGCAGAGGTTTGAGGACACCTGATCATCACACGCATATGCTGTTCTAACACAAACTGCTGCCACAAAGTTGGAAGCACATCCTTGTCTAAAATATCATTACGTGCTGTAGTGTTACAATTTCCCTTCACTGGAGCACAAACCTGTTCCAGCATGACACTGACTATGTTTACATGGACAGCAGTAATCTAAATAGTGACCTTATTTTGAATAAGACAATATTGTGATTAAGGTGTTTACATGAGTCGCTTTTAGAACATTCCTTTCACGTTCCCGTTTTAAATGTTCTAGAACATAGATTGATTGTCACACGTCATTAAGTCTCCGCTCCATGCCGTCCTACATTCCCTCCAGAATTTCACGTATCGACATACAGTCGGTCTTCGTTACGGGACCGTATACTGTTTTGGGTATTTCATTTTTAATTTTACAAACGCTTCAAGTGCAGTTAATTATTTGTCGTACTGTACGTGCAAATAGACGACTGGTTGAAGTCGTGGGCTTCGTCCCAAACCGCGTACTTACCTGCTATATAATACTTGAGATTCGCGTGTTTCTCCTACTATATAGCAGGTAAGTACGCGTTTTGGGACGCAGCCGTGCTCTCTTGTTTGCCGTCAAACGGTTGAGCACTGCCGTGTGTGTACGTGTCCTGTCACAAAATGCGGTAAAGACTCCCACACGACGTTAACAATGTGATTAAGGTGTGTAGATGTCTGTAATGTGACTAAAATAGGAATACTTCACATGTCTTCATTTTTGTGTTTACTTTGAGTATGACTTTAGTCGGATTAAGGTCATAGAATAGGTCATCGCTGTTTACATGGTAGGTTCTTAATCAGAGTATCGTCTTAATCGGGCTAATATTAGATTATTGTTGTCTGTGTAAATGTACTGAATGCCCCTATGAACAAAGCGAGCTCCATGAAGACATGGTTTGAGAAGTTTGGGATGGAAGAACTCGAGTGTCCTGTACTCAGCCTCAACCACACTGCACACCTTTGGGATGAACTGGAACACTAGGTCTTCTCGCTCGACACTAGTGCCTGATCTCATTAATGCTTTTGTAGGTGAATGAACACAAATCCCCATAGCTACGCTCCAAAAACTAGTGGAAAGCCTTCCCAGAATAGTATGGAGATTATTATAACAGCAAAGAAGGGAATCAATCTAAATGGGATGTTCAGCAAGCACATATGACTGTGATGGTCAGACGTCCGCAAGATTTTGTGCGTATAGTGTATTTTAGAGTAAGTCCATCTAATCCCTTACAATTATTCCTTCTAGTTATTTATGGTTGAGGCATAAGTTATTAAAAGTTGGAATGTTCAGTCAGCATTCTCTCTCTCTCCCTTATAGGGTCGTATCATTGAGTGCACTCACTGTGGATGCAGAGGATGTTCCGGATGATCGAGTTCAAGACTTCTGCTGTTTTGACTCGTTATATCTTAACCTTTATGTTTTGAAATGTTTGTGAATATTATTTCATTCCAGATTTTTAGTCTTTGTGTGAAAATTCAGCTTTCATTAAACATTGTCATCTTTCAAATGGTCGTCTTTACTGTTTGTTTTTCTTTCATTAATGATTTGTTATGGTCGAAACGTCTAACACATAGATTCATTGGAAACATAATGTACACCCACCTTCAATTCATGTTATTTATTTATTTATCAGGGCAATTGTGTGGTTCTATACGCAAACAAATAACCTCAGGAGAGAACAAAAATAAAAAACAGGTCTCGATACAGTTGAGGTCATAAGTTTACATACACCTTGCAGAATCTGCATAATGTTAATCATAATAATAAAGAGGGATTATAAAAATTGCATCGTGTGTTTTATTTAGTTCTGTCCCGAATAAGCTATTTCACATAACAGATGTTTACATACAGCCCACAAGACACAATAATAACTGAATTTACACAAATGAACCAGTTTAAAAGTTTACGCTTGATTATGAACACTGCGTGTCGTTACCTGGATGATCATCGACTGTGTTTATGTTTTGTGAGAGTTGTTCATCCTGAGCAGTTAAACTACCCCACTGTTCTTCAGAAAAATCCTCCAGGTCCTGCACATTCTTTACTTTTCCAGCATCTTCTGCATATTTGGTCCCTTTTCCAACAGTGACTATATGATGCCGAGATCCATCTTTTCACACTGAGGACGACTGAGGGACTCGTACACGACTATTACAAAAGGTGCAAACGTTCACTGATGCTCAAGAAGGAAACACGGTACATTAAAAGACCAGGGGTGTAAACTTTTGAACAGGATGAATGGTGTAAACTGTTATTTTGTCTTCTGGGAAACGTAAATATTTTATGTAGCTTCTGTAGGGCAGAACTAAATGGAAAAAATAAGATCTTTAAACAAAATAACAATTTACACTGATCATCCTGTTCAAAAGTTGTAACTGTATGTAATCATTATTTCTCCAAAAGTAATCCAACATTCAGAAACCAGGTAGGAAAAAATAAGTACGGTACACCATATCATTCAGTAACATGTAGAACCACCTTTAGCAACAATAACTTGAAGTGAATATTTACTGTAGGAGTTAATCGTCTCTCACATCGTTTTTTTGAGAAATTTTAGCCCACTGTTCTTTACGATATTGCTTCAGTTCATTCATGTTAAGATCCCACAACAACATCTCCATGGGGTTGAGGTCTGGAATATGACTTGGCCACTCTAACATTTTGATGTTTTTTCTCCTTTAGCCATTCAGATGTGTGATTAGGATCACTGTCCCTTGCATGACCCAGTTTCAGCCCAGCTAAAGCTGCTGGAAAGATTTGTCTCAAGAATATACAGTATCTCACGAAAGTGAGTACACCCCTCACTTTTTTGTAAATATTTGATGATATCTTTTCATGTGACAACACTGAAGAAATGACACTTTACTACAATGTAAAGTAGTG
>JAOUWY010000047.1:15620150-15631517 GCA_025728095.1 Prietella phreatophila | reverse complement strand
TCCCCCCTCCCCCATCTTGTCTTATATTTAAGTAAATGTTATCTAATATATTGCATATTATAAATATGAAGAGTATTTTGTTCACACAATATAATAGCATACAAACTAATGACAATTACTGTATTGTGCTGTGATCTGTATCAAATCAAATCAAACCAAATTTGGGAAACTCTGGTGTATTGGGGGATTCATTTCTGCACATAGTAGTTGGAGGAATGACTGCTACCTCAGCATTTAAGATTAAGGTTTGAAGAATTTAGTCTCAAATGATATATATGCTGCAGGAAAAACTTTGGCAGCCCTCCCCCACAAAGAACCGTACAAGTCCATCCCCCTTTCATGCAACGTAGATTTACATGACTGAATTATAAAGTAATGTTTTACCTACCAACAATAAGTGTTTAAAAAAACAACAACCTTATGTTCAGTCAGTGTTGTGGTTTTTAACAGTGGAGTGGGATGTTTACATTTCAGATAGTACATTTCTCTGAGTTTTGACTTGATTTTTCCAAGAAAGTCTATTTGGGGTTGTGTTTCAGCAGACATGCAGCTCCTCTGAGGACCACCACCCTTTTGCATTGATCACTATTCAGCTTTATCCCACTTCCTAACCATGTTCTGATTAGTTTACTTAATGAAAGATCAAATATCCAGCTGGTTTTAGAATCATATACTTGTTATGATAATGCTGATGCTCTTGAAGATGCTTTTGTTCAGTCTTCCCTTGGAGACATTTAGAAAATTTGAATTGGTATTGTCTGTGTATCTGCAAGCATCTAAGCTCCTATAAATACTTGTTAAAACAGAGGCCTAAGTCCGTGCTACTATAAAGAGGCCTGCGTTCGTCTATTGTCATAATCACAGAAAGTAGCCTATCCTTCTGCATTAGCATTTGTAAGGATTACAGAGAAGCACACTCCACCCTACCCCCTTTCTCTTGGAACATTCTTCTTAGCATCCCAGGCAGCCAGTGGCTTCCCCAGTGATGGTAAATGGAGCATTGATTGGCAGCACTGCTGTGATACATTGATTTCTGAAACACTTAAATGTGCATCTCGACTTACAACATAGAGCCTGTGAATCAAGTCAGGAACAAGGAAGTCACCGTTTTTACTCTTTCAGCTGGCCTCTAAATCTGCAGATTGGATTAGGCTCCAATTTATGGCCCAGATGGATTCATATACTCTTCCATCATGTACACACCCCTTAAAGAGTCACTGTTTTCACTGACTTGATGAAATTTGGCTTACGGGGTAACCAAGTTAAGCAGGATGTGTGAGAAGATGGAATGCGATAATTTCTTACAGAGCATGCCTTATTTAAGTGGAAACAACATAGAAAGGTGCTATATAACGACGCAAACCTTTAAACTGTTCAGCCGCCCCCTGAATAGGATACGACAATAACCACACTTTTTTTTTTCTAAAAAGGAAAAACCCAGCTTCCTCCTTTGCTTTCTTCTATGCATCAGTAGTGCCTATGTCCTCTATTTCAACATATCACTGCTTCACTTCCTCTTCTAAGTGATAGCTGTCAGGGTATCAAATGTGCCTCTTATGGCTGTAAGGATTTACAAGGTGTTGAGAGACTCTTGTCACCACGCCACATGCTTGACAAGATTGGCCTTCTCACTTGGACTCTGGCATGCCGATGCTTCCGAGTTTTGACTTGTCACCCTCTATGATTTATTTGGGGCTATGTGGTGCCATTATTTTAGAGTAATAGCCACTGCCTACTGCATGATGGGGTGGAAGCATTCATTTCCTGTGCTGGAGGATGAATGTAGTTCAGTGGCTTATCCTAAGTCACCAACAAACTGGGGTTCACATGGAGCTCAGTGAATAAGTAGATTAACATATCAAGAATTATTCTTCTACCCCAGATGAAGAATGGCTCCTCTTGTGCATTAGGTAGTTTACTGGTAGCAATACTATGGCAAGCCTACTGTCAACAAATCTGCATCAGTATCAATCCTGCCACTTTCAGTAAACCCTGACCATGATTTGAAGCTTCTGGCAGGATGCTGGGTAATGTCTGCAAAAGAAAAATGAGCCCATTATTGTTTAACTCTGTTAACAATTATTTCGACATGCTGAAATCTTTGCTTAGCTGTGGTGTTGACATTTTTTTGATGGATACGTTGAGTCTGTCACTAAAAGCGCTTCTGCAAATGTTAACATTCTCTGCATAATTAGTGTAACAATACTTTACCTTCAAAGCAGTTTCACTGACGTCACTTACAAGAGACTTAAGATGACAACCCATTGACTACAATGATACTAAGGTTAATATAACAACTGGTTGCATAATAAAGCTTCTTGTATATTAATTGTAAACCCTGGGTGTTATCGATGATGTCATCGTGTGGGATTGCCTTGAGGTGTGGCTTCGCCAATACTTCTCTCCCTGACTAAGTCCTGCTCTGGTGCTGCTTCACACCAAGGCCAGGTTCCAACAATAAATATCTGGCAGAGAACTCTATTTGGGTTATGCGCACATATCATTCATTCCTCCATTCGAACCGCTGTTATAAGCAATCAGTGTGTGCTTATTGTTATTCTTAAAGGCTTCTTTCTCCTCCTAGCCACGCTTTACTGTTCAAACAAATTCGGATTCCTTAGCTATTCAACAGAACCTCGATCAATCCTGCCTCTAAAATTAAAATCAGATATCATAGCATGGCACACACACAGCCTCCAGGCACATGGTGGCTTGAGTTGCCAAATAAGGGAATGACTGAAACATTCTGAACAGGAAGTGAACTTCTCAGGGATACCTTTCCCTGCAAGTTTGAACAGGAAACCACATTCAAGCATGTAAAGCTACAAGAAGGCCTGGCCAGTGCTGGAATGCAAAGAGCTGCTCTTAATTCTGCCCTGCCTCAACCTGCTGCTTGCACAGCCATGAGAAAAGACAACACGACACTATATAAATACATTGCTTCAATTATCACAATTTAAACAGCTACCTCATCTGTGTACTCTGCTGTGTTTAACTTGTACACAATTATTGATGACCTCTGATATGACCAAAAAAACCCTCCAAATACAAACGTTTGCTGCCTGTTGTTAGCCTTTTTAAGTCTTTGAATGAGAAGCCAAACCCTAATTGAGTGAAACAGAACACCTTGTAACCACTGAGTTTTGTTTACCAAAAGTGCAGAAACAGGAAGGTAGAAGAACGAGCAGTCGTGTACATTTAAAGTAGTTTATATTAGCATGTGAACTAAAATCATATATGGAAGTTTTTATTGTACTGTTGTGTACACCCACAGATGTGTCGTATTTATTTCCTCAAAGGCTTAGGTTTAGACCGTTTGTGCACTTTGGCAGTGCTCAGGCCTCGCCCTCGAGCCCATGTAACAGTAACCACCATAAAAGGAAATCTTTAAGTGTGTCACATGGTAACAATGTCAAGAATTCAAGGCTCGTGTCACATGGATCCTTCTCAAGGAAATCAAATTGCCATGGCTGGCCTAAATGAAAGAAGTTGTGCTTGCTAAGCAGTGCTAGGCAGTTTAAAAGTATTTTCACTTCTGTTTTGATGCAGCTGTCAATTCGTATACGAGTGTGCCTTTAAAGAATAGAGCTTTTCCTTCACTCTCTTCTTAATTGTTTTGTTCACGGTGTGGAATGACTTTGTCTATGTAGATTTCTCTATTTTCTGCTTCTAGTAAAGTTACTGATGCTGTTAGTGATGTTGCTGACACTGAGAGGTAGTTAAATGGTGTGCTACATCACAGCAAGCAAGGAGGAAGTGGCCTGAAATGACAGTAAAGTCTTAACCTTATATAGTCAGCCTTGGCAGAGGAAATGATGACTGAGGCTTTGTGTTCATTTAGCTGGCTGACTAGGGTTTGTACGTTTTACAATTTCTAAATGTCTTCCAGCGCCTATATTTGACATTTATCATTTGTCTTTCCAATAGCTTTGAATTCATTTTTAGCCCTCTTTCTCTCACACGCATGTGCATGCGTAGTCTCACAGTAAAACTTGTTCTCTCGCTCAAACTTCAACACTCTCATGCTCTCTCATCTGTGCACTGTTTATATGACAAACAGTTGCCCACTCGAGGTCTTCTGGGTTGAGCTTCTCTCCTTTTCTCATGTCTCACGTTCCATATATGGACAGGAGCAGCAGGTAGTTATTGCCAAACTTAGTCATCAAAGCGTGGAAGCTCATGCAGTTAGTCTGCTGTGTTGTGTTGGAACTCAGAGGGCGTGCTTCTTCTTTCCTCTCCAGAGACCTGTGCAATCTGGGACACACACCCACACACACACCATTCCAAAACCTTTTTACTATTTCGGCGTGTTTCTACACAAAACTCCATGACAAGTTTAGCAAAAATAGTCTCTTCAGGTTCAGTTGAGGAGAAACAGCTGGGCTTCTTGCCAATTTCAGTAGCACTATCTATAAGAGGAAATATCAACGTTGAAAAAAATCTGTAAGTTTCATGGGTTTTTTTTTGTTGTTTTTTTTAACCAGCACGTTTTTTTTTTTTGTTTTGTTTTTTGTGCCTGGGTTATAAAAGAGCCCATTTGTTCAACTGGCATTGTGTGTTGTTGGGCCTCAGGTTCCTGTTACTGACTGTAAAAAAAATAAAAAGAAAAAGATATGAAGTGACCTCTTTCAAATGATTTCCCCTTTCTTGCACTTCTTGCACAATATTATAAATATCAATTTTTACCAGCATATTAGAAATAGCACTCAGCCTTTTTAACTGATTTGTTAAAGAAACAGCTTGCACAAATATGAAAGCCACAACGAGACACAAGCTGCACACCGTGCTAACGATTCTGCTTACAAAGACAGAAAATACCAGCTTAGTTAATTCAGATGAGCAGTACTTAAGTGAATGTCTCACAGTTTCCTCTTTCACCTCCCCACAAGCTTTGCACCTTATAAATAATACATTATTCGTTCAGAGGAGTTTCACTGCAGCCACCACTGACTATTTTTGGGTTTTAATGTCACCCGGTGTTAAAAGAAGAAAGAGAAGAATTTAGTGAGCGACCGTTTTCCATGTGCGTCTGTGAAACATGCAAGATTTCTCTCTTTCTCCAATGTATGGAAACTCAGTGCAGAGAGGGCTTCAAGTCTGAGTTTAAAAGCTTCTGTGGTTTGCAGAGTATTGAATCACAGACGCTTGGTATTCTGGCCGTCTTTCTGTCTGAGCTGCTTCTCCTGTCACTCCTCCTCTGCAGTAAGAAACCTGCCCTTGTTTTTTTGTTTTTTTGCCTTTTTCTCACCCATCAGTCATATATATATATAGCACACATGCCAAGATGATGCAGCATCAGTCAAAGGCCTTTAAAGGGAACATGGCTTACTGCTTTGCTTGTAGGAATTAAGCATGTGCTTTGATTCATTTATAGTTCCTGACTGTATGATCAGTCTATCTCATCTTTCCTAGAACATTAAACCTTTGTCTTTGAGCATTACACAGCATTACACAGCAAGAGGCTGTACATCACCACCTAAGACTCTGTGACATTGTTTGTATCTTTGTATAATTATTAATTTATTATTATGTTTAAATATTTATTTTTATCTGGAACCCTGTCCAGGGTGTACCCCGCCTTGTCCCCGATGCTTCCTGGGATAGACTCCAGGTTCCCCGTGACCCTGAAGAAGGAATAAGCGGTAGAGGATGGATGGATGGATGGATATTTTTGTTTTTTGTGAGCTTACTTGCTAAGTCTGACTCTACAAAATATTTTCTCTTGCTATGATGTCATTTTTATTTTTATTTTTTGCAGTGTATAATTAACAGCCACACACAGGTTACACATCACATTTTACATCGTTAATGCGTTTTTAGGGTGCATTGTTCATGATAGAAGCAATTAAATCGGTGCAATAAATGGGAAAACTTATAAATCTGCATATATTACTCACTATTTAAGGATGAATCGGTTCTTAAAACGGGTTCCTGTGGATGGACTGGAGGCTCAGCTGAAATCGCTGATTAGCTGAGAACACAAACTATATATGATGTATAGTTTAATGATGAAAAAGTCCTAGCTTGGTGGAGGATGAGACGTCTACAGAAGCATCTGGGAGCTTTTAAATGGCGGTCTGCGATGTTCAACTCTTACTTCAGTAATGTCTGAAAGCAAATCTGGATCCCGATAGGTAGATAATAATGTGAGAGGCAAGTTTTAGCATTCGTAAGACGTACTGTTTCTGTCAATAGTGACGTTTTTATATTTTTGATTGCTTTCGGCTCTGCTTGGTGTAAAGATTACTCGTCATTATGATGCACTAGCTAATGGTGTTTGGTGGTCCCTACAGAAACGTGTAGATTTGAGTTTAGCTCTGAGGTTAAAAACTCAGCTTATGCAATGAAACAAGCCAGCGTTTACTCAGTCATGTTTGGTGTGTTTTGATGAGTATGGACTTGGGTATGGGTTGCTGAATACAACTGAATATAATAAAATGGATTTATTGGAGTAGTTACTGATTCAGCCAAGTCACTAAATGTTACATATTCTCTGTCTTTCTCTGTCTCTTGCAGTGCGATTGTGTGATGACCGCCTCTCATTGATAAAGGAGTGCATCGATCAGTGTTCCACGGCCTATAAACAGTCCACTCTGCTGCTGGAGCTGGCCAGGCTGCTTCGGGTCTCGGGTAACATTCACACCCATTCCGAAACATACAACTACCACTGCGGTTATAACGTTCATGAAAACGTGCTGTGAAACACAGTTGACGAACCCATGCACGTTTAGCGATAGTCTAGCCGTCATGAGCGACATCGGATAAGTTTACATTGTTGTCACAGTGTCCTCCATCAGGATCATCACCACTCCTCGGGTATGCACACGCAAGTGCAGTCTGACGCAGCCGTGTCTTTATTTGTACTTGGAATAAGCCCAAAGAGACTGACAGCTCAATTACCGTGCATGTATAACATAAGGGAATGAAAGTGTGTGAATAAAATGCAAAGGTGAACAGAACGAACAATAAAACACAATTAAAAGGAGATTTTCATCCCCTGGGGAGGAGAGGAGTTGTCTTGTTTTATTAAAATATGAAATCTGTCAGTTCTGTGCTGAATACAGAAAGGAGAATAACACCGTGCAAGAGGTAGTAATAACATCAATAATAATAATGTATTTCATTAGTTGTGTTAGTGAAGTTGTGAAGACTGGAAAAAGACCATGTGATTTCATCCCCCTCCATCTTCACCTGTCCAATTTGGGTGAGTCTGTGCCCATGATAGCATCAGATTCCTGGTTTGACTGACAGGATAGGAACCCAATGTGGTCTTCTGCTGCTGTTTGATATTTTGTGCATGCTGATATGCTTTTCTGCTCACCACGGTTGTAAGAAGTGATTGAGTGATTATAGACTTCTAGTGGCTGGACCCAGTCTGGCGACTTTCCTGTAAACAGAGCTGTGTGTAAGTAGTCATAAGAAAAACTATGTCCACAACCTTCACACACATCAACGAGCTAAACCTTTTAGTATTTGATTTGTTTGAGCACGAGGAATACAAAATAAAATTCTTTGTAATATGCATGCACCATTAAAATTATTTCAGAAAATAAACATTTCTTTCTGAATGGACAAATGATATAAATATAGAGCTTAATTTCCACACATGTATTTCTGTAAAGGGGGGGGGGGCGTCCCAAACTCAACTGTCAGTCCATGCTAGGACATCAACCCACGATTGATATCTTCTACGCAGACCGTTTCGATGAGTCTTTATTGGATTAATCTGTGTACAAAGAGATCAGAGTGTCTCACACAGCGCTTCAACCAACACGCTGCACACCTCAGCAGTCATCCAAGAATCTAACAGGGGAGATGGAAATGATTTTATTGCCAAACAAATTAATATTTTGGAGCCGTGCTGTCTCCCCAGGCTATATTTGGAATACGTTAGAGACGGATGCTCGTCTGTGACGTTCGTTTTTTATTATCTCTGTAAAGAGGATAAAATATCCAGCTCGTAAGCACCCACTGATGATTCATGTTTATTAGTTTACTGTATATCGAGTTAGGAGTCCATTATGCAGAGGAAAAGATTTGAAAGAGAATTGATTTTTTGGTCCAGTCCAATGCTGGTTCTCTTAGTGCCATATGGTGAGCTGATGTCATGTTTCTTGTGTGTGTGTGTGTGTGTGTGTGTGTGTTTATAGGTGATGATGAAAGCAAGAGGAAGGGTCAGGTCCTCACACTGTTGGCCGAGCAGGCTCTACATAGTCACGACTACAAAGCCTCCTACATTCACTGCCAGGACCTGATGGCAGCAGGCAGGTTTAAGCTAAATTGTCTTCAATGTATTGTGTAAAGTCACTGTTTCATGGGAGAAAGAAAGAAAGCATGTTTAGTTGTTCAAGTCAGTCATTTTAGAGCAAACTCATTTTTTTTGCGCTTGATGTCCCATGGGAATTTGTTCTTTTTGACTGGCAAATTTTATTCACATTAATTCTGGCCAGTGCTTGTTTACTCCTTTTTCATTGTCTTGGGTTGGTATAAGATTTTTCAAAAGTGGTACAAATTCAGCAAAAATATTACTTACAGACACTGGATACATCTTTCCATTCATTGGAATAAGACTGAATTAAACAGCAATTACTGTGTCACTGAACCAGTAACTGGAAAACTAACAGTCTATGGTAACTATAGTATAAAAGTATAAATGTAACTAAACGGATTTAAAAAAGCATCATGTGTTTAAAAAAATAAATAAATAAAAATCCTTAGAAAATTGTAGTGTAAAAGGAATAAAACGCTCTGGGGCAAATAATCAAATCTGACATCATACCACCTTGCTGTTGACAATGACAACAACTATTAT
The DNA here is from genome assembly GCA_025728095.1 of Prietella phreatophila. NCBI lineage: Eukaryota > Metazoa > Chordata > Actinopteri > Siluriformes > Ictaluridae > Prietella > Prietella phreatophila. The sequence continues at coordinate 15,622,705 of JAOUWY010000047.1, read as the reverse complement.
TATTATTATTCAACTATCACAACATGTTCAGTCATTATTAAATGTGTAAAGCAAATTATTTAAAAAAAATATCTTAATGACGAGACACAAAAAGGTACAAGATTTATTCTACAAACATAATCAAATTATGAAGCTTGTTTCCACTCAGAATATATATTTGAGGAAACATAAGGTGAAATTGTAATAGATTTGTTTTTTTGTCATTGATGTTTGATTGATTTAAACCCATTCAATTCAAGTGACAATAATTCAGTACTAATTTTGCTAATGGTAGGTTGTGATTTCCACTACTGTACAAAATGACAAAAATGGCTATGCTTCATGAGCCGCACCTTGAGAAGCACACACCTAAACGACTTGTTTGTAGACTACATAATGAGCATTACAAAGTGAACATAAAAATAAAGAGGTGGTGGTGATGCTTTGTGAGCAGAACCTCATTTAAAAAAGACCAAATTATACAACCAAGACCAGTAACATAATCTGTATAAAATATTATTTCAGCTTTTTAGATACCATCTAGCAAAACAGACTATAAAGCTACTTAATTAAAAAGTCTAAGCAAGGCAAGCTATATTACTGCTGTTTAAGGGTAAATTACAGGTTGTATTTTCCATTTCTTTACAAAAGTGGAATTGATGAGTTCTTTGTGAAAAGAAATGAAGCTGTGGTTACAGAAGAGACTGTAGAAGTCACAATTCCTGGATGTAATCATTAGGTATTTCCACCATTATAAAATATGCATAAGATTTGTTATTTATGTAGTTGTTTGAGTTTACTTGGCATTATTGGAGAAGATCTGTTATCTTTGCAAAGGGTGTTAGAAAATTTTTTAAGGGACTTAAAGGGTGCCAATAATTGTTGCACACCTATAATTTAACTAATTTAGTGGTGGTGTTTGCAGTTGTTTGATATCCATGGGAGCAAAGTGTGTTTGTGAATTGTTTTAACAAAAGATCAAAAACTTGAATAATAGACAGTTTTTCACAGCCGCCTTTGTTCATATTTACCAAGGGTGCCAGTATTAGTGGAGGGCACTGTACTCTAACATTTAACAGTAAAAGTCTACTCTAAAATTACTAAAAACTAACATTTTAATTGAACACTAGAAATGCACTGTGACATTTAAAACGCTAAACATTTACTTAACATTGAACAATCAAATTCTTATCGAACATCCTAAGTTCAATGTTATGTAATCTAATGTTTTCTTAATCATAGTTGAAGTGGAGATTTTCGATTTCACTTGAGATTAAAGCAAATATGAGAAATACTCTTCATAAAATAAATGAAACCGGGGACTCTTTATCATTAGCCAAAATTAGCAGATCAGAGATGGAGACAGGTCTGGGGTCTGTGGAGTAGTTTGAGTGATCACAGTGCAGCAAGCAATGCTGTGTGTGTGTGCATGCAAAATTCTGGGTGGATTATCATAGGGCAGAGAAACAGAGAGAGTTCTAATCTCTGATAACAGCACTATGCAAAACAGGTTAACCTTTCATTTCCTAATTAGTCTCTCTCTCTGTAGGCTACAGCCAAGGTTGGGATGTTTGTTCTCAGCTGGGTCAGTGTGAGAGCTACACGTGGCTCACGGCTCGTCAGGAGCTGATGGCGTTTGCATTAACCCACTGCCCTCCTGCCAACATCCAGAACCTTCTAGCAGCTTCTAGCTCTCTGCAAACACAGGTGTGTTTCCTCTTACATCACACACATTTCTCCCATTTCCAGTACGCATGTTGGAGCTGAAGTTCCCCTTGGGGATCAATAAAGTATCTATCTATCTCTATCTATCTATCTGGAGCTTGACCTTTTTAACTGCCGGCTCACTGGTTTAAGAACCAATACCATTACATAATCTGTAACCTTAAGACTTTACTAATAAAAACGTGAAAAAATAAATGTATGTGTTTTTTTAGCATCTAAAAAAAAGAAATCGGTAGATAGGCATTAGGGATGTAACACAGTGACACTACAGTGAAGGGGGAAAAAAGTATTTGATCCCCTGCTGATTTTGTACGTTTGCCCGCTGACAAAGAAATGATCAGTGTATAATTTTAATGGTAGGTTTATTTGAACAGTGAGAGACAGAATAACAACAAGAAAATCCAGAAAAACGCATGTCAAAAATTTTATAAATGTATATTTATGTTGGAAATAAGTATTTGACCCCCTCTCAGTCAGAAAGATTTCTGGCTCCCATTTGTCTTTTTTTACAGGTAATGAGCCGAGTTTATGAGCACCCTCTTGAAGGGAGTGCTCCTAATCTCAGCTTGTTACCTGTATAAAAGCAATCAATCAATCAAATTCCAAACTCTCCACCATGGCCAAGACCAAAGAGCTCTCCAAGGATGTCAGGGACAGGATTGTAGACCTACACCAGTCTGGAATGGGCTACAAGACCATTGCCACTCAGCTTGGTGAGAAGGTGACTACAGTTGGTGCGATTATTCGCAAATGGAAGAAACACAAAAGAACTGGCAATCTCCCTTGACCTGGGGCTCCATGCAAGATCTCACCTCGTGGAGTTGCAATGATCATGAGAACAGTGAGGAATC
>JAOUWY010000047.1:15556017-15566910 GCA_025728095.1 Prietella phreatophila | reverse complement strand
TGGGATAGGCTCCAGGTTCCCCGTGACCCTGAAGAAGGAGTAAGCGGTAGAAGATGGATGGATGGATGGATGGATGTATAACTGAGGTATGACAGGCTTACCTTCTGATACTGCTCCTCATTTACTTGCAATGCCAGCAGGAAGTCTTCATGCTGAAAGCAGCAACAAAAACGGAAAAAAATAAAAAAATAAATCGTTAGATCCACTTTATTGCAATGATTGTAGGAATCATCAGTACTGTTACAACCCTGACAACTGTTCTCCCACAGAGCAAGCATCTGATTGGGCAATAAAATATAAAAATCTCACACTGACTGGTTCATTTTTAAACATCCAGGATGTGAAATATCTACGCCGATCAGCCATAACATTAAAACCCGCTGACAGGTAAAGTGAATAACATGGATTATCTGGTTACAATGGCATCTCAAGCGGTGGGATAATGCATATTAGGCAGCAAGTGAACAGTCAGTTCTTGAAGTTGATGTGTTGGAAGCAGGAAAAATGGGCAACAGATCTTTACAGATCTGAGGGACTTTGACAAGTGCCAAATTGTGATGTTGAGTCGACTGAGTCAGAGCGTCTCTAAAACCGCAGGTCTTGTGAGGTGTTCCCGGTATGCAGAGGTTAGCACCTACCAAAAGTGTTCCAAGGAAAGACGACCAGTGAAGGGAAGAAGGCAAGCTGGTGTTGGCAGTGTGATGCTCTGGGTAATGATCTACTTGGGTCCTGGCATTCATGTGGATGTTATTTGAGACACGTACCACCAAGGTAAACATTGTTGCAGACCAGGTACACCCCTTCATAGCAACGGTTTTCCTGAACGTCAGTGGCGTTTTTAAGCAGGATAATGCAAAAAATGTTCAGGAACGGTTTGAGGAACACGACAAAGAGTTGAAGTGTTGATTCTGCCTCCAAATTCCCCAGATCTCAATCTGATCGAGCATCTGTGCGAAGTTCTGGACACACAAGCAAACGTGCTGCTAACGTGTTGGTACCAGATACCACAGCACACCTTCAGAGGTCTTGTGGAGTCCATGCGTCGATGAGTCACAGCTTGCTTTGGCGGCACAACGGGGACGTACACAATATTAGGCAGGTGGTTTTAATGGCTGATTCATGTTTATGGCTGATCGGGGTATATTTATTTATTTGATGATGCGCTGCGGTCTCATACTTTGTTAGAAAAACTGAAATATACATATTGTGCATCATGACAATATTGGTGTGTTGCCATATCACACATCCTGATATACAGCTCAGTATAAAGACATTCCTTCACACAATCTAGTGCTGATCTGAACGTAAATGCAAAGAGGAAATGAAAATCCGTTTTCTTAAAAGGCCATTTAAAAAGTACCTCAGCCATTTCCTTTGCTTTCTGATCATAAAACTGAAGCTCTTTCGTTAGAGAAGGCTCAAGCGGCACGTCGGAGTTCCTGCTCCATCTCCGGTTTTTCTCTAGAAAGAACATTTTCCTCTCCAGTTTGAAGGAACCTGGAAAGTAAGAGACGATTCAGAGCATTCAGCTAGCTCATGTTCGATGAACGTGTGCTGGTCTGGGGACATCTATGGTGCGTCGCTGTGGGCGAATTCTGCATAGTCAGCGCACAGTCCTATGTGGTGCAACAGATCAGTCCGGACAGGATTTCACTTCCGTTTTGTTTTTGGTGATCGTTGCGGCCAGAAATTCTCCATTTTGCTGAAGCTTTTTTTTTTTTTTCAAAAATCTGCGATGCAATTTGCAGAGATTTGGGTAAAAAAAAATTTGCGGAAAACTACTCGAATTGGCGAAATTGTAATTGCACGAAATTGTTTTTCCACAGTGACGTTTGTTGGTAAATAAGACCTTTACGACACACGTGAATCGAAGAGGGCTTTGACCGAATGCGCGTCGTGATGACGTCACAACCTCTGAATACTGCGGCATTTCCTTGATTTTGTGTTCATTTCTAGGATCGCAAAATCCTGTAGGGACTGAATAGTAACAATGATGCTGCCTACAATGACATCTTTACTGTATTACATTCCATTCAGGAACAGAGATCTAAAATCTAACATGGCCAAAAGTATGCGGACACCTGACCATCACACCCAAATGCGCATCTTCTCTAAAACGTTACCACAAAGTTGGAAGCACACAACTGTACACAATGTCTTTGTGTGCTGTAGTATTACAATTTTCCTTCACTGGACCGTCCGAAACAGTTCCAGCATGACTCTCAGAGTCAGAACCCTGACCTCAACCCCACTGAACACCTTTGGGATGAACTGGAACACCGACTGAATCCCAGATCTCCTCATCGAACATCAGTAATGCGCTTTTAGCTGAATAAACACAAATCCCCATAGCCACACCCCAAAATTTAAAAGCCTTCCCAGAAGAGTGGAGGTTATTATAACAGCAGAGGGAGAATAAATCTGGAATGAGTTTGATGCTCGGGTGTCAACGTACATTTGGCCATATAGTGTATGTTCCAGTTGTTGGTTAACCGTTGCACCAGACACATCGACTCTATTATGAAAAAAGTCTTTTTCCAGTGTAAACGTATAATTCTGGAAATCTGGCAGCAATGCTGGGTTTTCCATAAGTAGCTTAGGTTTTAACTGTAGAAGTAGGCAGAGCGTCTTTCGGTGGATCTGGATGTCATTTTCTCCCTTTTCACTTCTGTAATAACCAGTCTGCTATCATTCTTGAAATGTTTGAGACGAAAACATGCGTTCAGAAAAGCCTGTACGCTGCATAGTAGAAAGTGTTAGAATTTGACAGCATGTCGGGGTTTCCCAGGCCGCCTGCCAAACCAGGAGAATTCTAAACAGAACAGAAACGTCCCTGTGATCACCTTGCTCAAACTTGAATTCGATAAAGGCTCGTTCGTTCGGCTCTTTTCTCTTCTTCCTCTTCCCTGAGGGGTCAGTAGAGTTTTCTTGCCACTTCTTAAGGGCTTCATATAAGGCCTGGAACAAAACAAACAAGAATCACAAACAGTCCAAGTACGACTAGACCTGAAAGACATCGACGGACGGTTATGAGCAGTACCTTGCGGGTGATTGCATAGTGTCCTTTGAGGCAATTCAGCGCCCATTTGAGGTCCTGGCAGCTTAGCATCCTGAAGTCCCCCATCAGCATCTCCGCAGCTTGTACTGCAACCTCTGGGCCAACACGATTTAACTTCCAATAATCGAAATAGTTCTCAGTTTCCTAAAGAAGAAAAATACCGGACCACTCAGAGAGTCTGTTTGAGAAGGGCTTCTTATATTCGAATGTCAGAACAGCAACGTATTTACAAGCTTTTTGTGTACAGTAGCACATTTAGGCAAGGTTCTCATCTGGCATTATCACGTGTCCTGGGTGATCGGGCATTCATAACCACGGGTGTGACAACTCCTGATTGGATTTCATACACAGTCACGCACATTAATTACACCGCCCTTCCACTGCGTTCATTTTCGGGAAGCAATATCCCCGCAAATAATGCCTTGCGTAACTTTACGGACGGTTTCAAACTTTTTAAACTCACATGGTCTGCTAACGAAACCTAAACATCAATGAGAGATGGGGTGACAACTTTAGTTTTTCCAGGTGTTTCTTGTATCACTGCAATACGGCGCCAAAATTTGCTAATTCTATGACTAAACTGTTAATGTTAGCACCTCTGATAAAAGTGCAATTATCTACTGATGTACTAAATCCTGTCAACTACAACACCATGAAATATCAGTGTTACACAAGTTCATAGATCAAAGCTTTCATTAACGATTACAATATCATGACCAGCTTTTGCATTATATTAAACATAAACATGTGAATGAGCGAGGAGTTTATCGACTAGAGTCTGACAGGGAAATAGATAATTACGCAAACGAACAATTCACTGCGACCAGTTCAAATAACTGTAATTAGACAATAATGTACAATTGTGAACGAATTGTGTGGAATGTACAAGTGTAAAGGCATAATGACGGTTTGAGACGCTGTTACCGACCGACGTCCTATCGTTTCCTTCCAAACAGTTGGAAATATCGTTCGTTTACTGGTGCGGAAACTCGAATATGAAAATCGGCCAGAATAAACACTGCTAGCCTGAACCTTTCTAAAGATGGAACGGTACAAACCTGTGTTTCATTGTCATTTGTCTCAAGGAGTACACTTCTCGGAGTTAATACAGAGTTTGTGTTCCTCTGATATTCCGGATCCTCCAAAAGCATATTGCATATTCTGATTTAAAAAACAAAACAAAAACAAACATGAATTATTTAACGCATATAAGCCTGATTCACATTGTGGAAATTACCATTCTATTAATTATTCACTTAATGCAGTTGCACTGTTTGAACACCAGGGTTCCCAATCTGCTCAACCCATAAAGTTCACCCAGAGGGATCACGTGTGGTTTTTCCTGGAAAACCATCAGCTCTGGATAGCCTGATAGCTACAGACCATGATGACCAAAGCACATTATATAGTATATGTTTACACAACCACATTATAACAATTAAAAAGAGCTCCTTAATAGCATACAAATGACACCAGCCTCACACCTTGGTGATCTACAGCGCAAGGGAAAGAGGCTGTGGAAAACGGATATTTTAACCGACTTTGGAGCTCTAATTGCAGTTAAAATGACACCTCGTGCGCTGCTATGGTGCTCATCATGTTTCAGTCAGTAACTTTCCCTGGGTCTGAGACTATGTTCATTCACTCCAGTTTCTGGGAGGATTTCAAAATTATTTATACATTTATGTATTTATTTTTAAGATATGGTGAACCCGCTGTAGATTTCTCAGCCGATTTTTCAAGATTTTTTCCATTTATATTCTGACAATCGAATCGAAACCGTGAAGCCAGTTAAACCCCGACCTGACCCAGAAACACATTAGTACAAACCACAAAGGGAAATGTTTGTGCTTACACATTTAAATCTCTCTCTTCACTCCTCTCGATCAGTTCCACCACATACGGCTCTTGAACGTCTGGGAAAAGGTCCACCTGTGACATGTATATACATAGAAAAGATTCAGAACACAATTTACATAACAAAAGAACACATACAGACTGAAATGAACACTTTGGTTGTATGCGAATTCCTTTTGCAGCATTTTTTAAAACACATCAGTTTCATCACTTGATACAGTTACATATTTAAACAAGAAATGTGAAATCTACAGTCAGTCCCACAGGCTGCAAAGTGCTGTACCACTCGGAAAAACAGCCAGTTCTTCACTCAGGCATGCAAGGTAGATAACGACCAATTATCATAAGCATCAACTTTATTTATAAAAAATTAAAAAAGAAAAAAAAAAGAAAAAGAATTTCCAGTCCATCCTTTCTCTATAGTCTGGCTGCAAATAACGATTATTTTCATAAAAATAATAATGGACTTTCAGTACCGTTTTTTCGTTTATTTAAAATAAAATCCACAAACTGAGTGTTACAAATATAAACTTCAGACTAAAACTTTACACAACGGTTTGTCCAATTATATAAGACTGAAAAGAAATCAATACACACAGATACACACCAGAATATATAATTAAGCCCTGTTGTTTAATTAGTTTTTTGTGTATCCATAAAAAATAATAGATAAATACTTATATATAATACAAACTAATATACAAGTTTATATTACATAATAGTATTTATGCATTACTTTTTTATAAAAGATAACGCTGACAAACAGTAAACTGCAGAAAGTCATCGTCGGTGACTCTGGGTATCTCCTAAAGCTAGCGGCGTCACATTACGTGCGTATGACATCATGTGCCGTCAAGTAGGAAGCGGATTATACTACCGGTTAGTTTAAAAAACCCGCTCGTGTTCCATTTGAGATGATATTACCTTTCTAAAATCCACACACTAGACGGTAGAGTACATATGCATAGTGCAAGTGTATAGTAAGTCATTTGGGACACAACTTTAGTATTTATTCTCCGAAGCGTGTTTTCGGAACAGAAGTAGTGTAATGAATAAAATCTACCACGTGCTGCACGCAGACCTACTAATCGATAATGAGATTCGATGACAACGATTTTCATCGTCGATTATTATCGATTAGTTGTTGCAGCTCTATTCTATAGCAAAGAACAAAACGTGAAGTAATTAGAAGTAGTTTGTGTCCGTGCTGTGACCTTCTGGAATTTCAAGTTCTAGAAATCTGACCTGCAAAAAGCGAACAGACAGTGCAGATACTCCTAAGAATGTTAAGAAGGAATAGATTTTCTAGTAAAAAATACTTAACACATGTTAAGGAAGGGCACTCTCTCCCTCTTATTATTATTAGAAGTGGAAGTTATTCTGACTCACTGCGCTTTAAAGAACATGCAAACTAAAGAAAGCGAGCCAACTCACTTTCTTTAGTTTGCATGTTCTTTAAAGCGCACCCATTATGGTGTTTCTAATATTATAGTTTCATGTTTGTGAATGTAAAAACATCTGCAAAGTTTCAAAAACTCAAAGCGCACGACGCACAGCGTTATCGACACCGTGTGAAAAGAAGGAACCGGTTCTGAACAGCTGAATCGAGTCGTTAGCGATTCCAGACTTTACTTCCTGTACTAACCGATGTAGGTTTGTAACAAAAAAGCCCCGCCTCGGGTCTTCATCGGCTGCTCGCTGACAGGCGGAGCATTAAAGTCGTTACGGTATCCGCCGTTTCCTTTGTGAAACACACGGACATCGGTAAACCACAACAGACTGGGACATCTGACCAATCAGAGCAGAGAATGCTCTCTGAAAGGAGGAGGTTAGAGCGAATCCTTTAGAACGAGTCATTTGTGACACTGGGGAGAAAGGTAATGGTGCAGTTTAAATTATGAACACGTTAAAGTGTCTTTGACCTCGGATGCATGTAAATCCATCGTATGAGATGTTTAAAACAAAATCTGGCACTTTTCAAAACCCTGATAGGCGTGCTTTAATTAATGGCAGTGATATAAAATCATAGACCCTGACCTAGTGAACCAGCATGAGAATGTGTTTTCGATAGCGATGCCAAAGCACTTCTATAAGTCACTCAGGATAAGGGTGTCTGCTAAATGCTACAAACGTAATCAGAAAGTGATTTTATTTGAACGAATTTACGCCTTACCACTCGTGCTACGAGCAAGTTGACACTGTCCCGCTGAGCTGTTTGGGGATCTGGAGCTGGAGGCTCGGCGGCTGTAGAGGGACCAGGCCTCTCGTTTACAGCGAAGCGTGCAGGGAAGAGCGGGGGAATCTCCTGCTGCTGCTCCTCAGGCTCCTGCGCTGTGTGCGAGGGATGAGGCGTGTCCGTCGGCCGTTCCTGAGGGGGAAATGGGACTGCAGTCCCGGCGTGTCTTTCAGTTCTGTGCGGACTCACCACTGCCACTTTTACACCCAGTACCTCGGCGTTCGCAGGGGTGAAAAGAGCCGTGCCCTGACCGGCCTGCTGAGTGCTGGGCAAAGGCTCGCCTTTAATGGAAACGTGAGGTCTGAGCGAAACAACACCTTTAGATGTGGAAGGTACGGCGTTCCGGTCCGTAGTGAAGACACCAATGGCTTGATTTCCTGATGCTGGCTGAGCGGGCGCTACTGAAGAGTGAGGAAAGTGCGAGTCCATGGGGTTCGGAGGCTGGCTTTTGGACGTGCTGCCTCCCCACTGAGCAGCAGGTCGGATCAGTACACGATGAGGCGGCACCCGGGCCTGACGGTGACAAAACATCGGTGACACAGTCAATGCAACAGCCTCCCTTATTATTGAACACGTACACGAAAACGTGGCGATAAAGTACGTCGATAATCAGATTACGCTTCGAAGGTCAACAAAACGGTTTTCGCTACCTCTAAAATGCTAATTTCGTCGTCCTCCTCCTCGTCGTCTTTGACCACCACAGGAACGTTTGGTCTAAATGCGTCCAGCTCGTCGTCGGAATCATCAGATATAGTTATGTAGGTCCTCCTTCTTGATGTGTTATCTAAGCAGGACAAACAAACAAATAAATACATGCATACATATTTGTCATGTGACATGTGATCTCTCACATAATCTGCTTCAGTGATGCACAGGAACGCTAAACTACAAGAAATGTTACGAGGGATAAAGCTCTGCACTTCTTCACTAACACACAATCCATGTCAAACAGCCGTGCTTCGACAGGACAAGAAAAAGCGTCAGGACATAGGGGAAAGGACGTGATGTAACAGGGAAACGTTTGGTCTGAAGACTCCTTCTTTACGGCCGAGCCGAGACCATACATGCGGCTCCCTGCTACATAGTGCGTGCACTGCGCAGGGCAGATGACCTCTACGATGACCTCTACGCTCTGTCTAGAGCACGGTGTGGATGCATGTATACGAAGCCATATACGATTCACTCTGCACGTTTGAAACATTGTTTGCAGTCCATTTCCGTCTAACTAAATGAAAGTCGGTGTTAGCTCACGTATTAGTCACAGTGCTGACGTTGGGTCTGTGGAACACAAGAATAGATCACGTCAGGTCAGAACAAAACGACTTCCCGTCATCGGGCTGATTTCGGATTACATTGTACATGTGTACATCACTGTGCTACAAATGATATTATTATATTATATATTATCCACGGGTAGATAACAGACACGAGGCTAACAGCAAGCATCAGGGTATCCAACGTTATATGGCCAAAGGTTAGTGGAAACCTGACCGCCACACCCTAATCATCGTTTCCACAGTCCTTTAGCTTTATTAATCTAAAATCGTTGTCCTGCTCACGTGGCCTGTGACAGCAAACGTCATAACGAAGTAAACTTAGCCTGCTATCTTTACCATTACCATCTTTATCTTACTACTGTTTTTCCACCACTCTGACTAGCTTACAGTGTTACGTTCATGGTGTCCCAAAACTCTCCATGCATGGAGGAACACTTTTTAGCAAAAATGTCTTCCACAAGCTCCTGAAGTCGATGTTCTTTGACCAGGGCCCAATTACGATGGCGAGACGACTGGGTCAGAACAGCTCCTAAACGGCAGGTCTTGTGGACTGTTCCGCAGTGGTTAGTACGTATGAAAAGTGGTCCAAGGAAGGCCAACTAGTGAACCGGCGACAGCGTCGTGGACGCCTGAGGGTCATTGATGCGCATGCATCGTGCAGTCTAGCCCGTCTGGTCCGATCCAACAGAAGAGCTACTGTAGCACAAATGGCTGAAAACGTTCATGCTGGCTATGATAGTAAGGATTCAGAATACACCGTGCATTACAGTTTGCTGTGTATAGAACTGCGTAGCTGCAGACCAGTCAGTGTCCATGCTGTCCCTGACCACCTCCGAAAACATCTACATAAGCATCAGAACTAGACCATGGAGCTAAGGAAGATCTGATGAATCATGTTGGCTTACATCCTGTGGACGGCTGGGTGCATGTGCATCACTTACCTGGGGAAGAGATGGCACCAGGATGCACTATGGGAAGAAGGCAAGCTGGCAGAGGCAGTGGGATGTTCTGGGCAATGTTCTGCTGGGAAACTTTGGGTCCTGCCGTTCATGTGGACGTTATTGTGCAAGTACACCACTTTAGGGCAATAGTAGTCCCAAATGACAGCAGATTCTTTCAGCAGCATAATCCAAACTGCAAAATTAGTCCAGGAACATGACAAAAGTGTTCAAGGTGTTGACTCGGCCTCCAAATTCCCCAGATCTCAATCTGTAGGATGTTCTCAACAAAACAAGTCTGACCCCACCTCGCAACTTAGAGGACTTAAAGGATTTGCTGCTAATGACTTGGTCCCAGAGACCACAGCACACCTTCACAGGCCTTGTGGAGTCCATGCCTCGACGCGTCCGAGCCGCTTTAGTGGGACAAGGACGACCTACACAATAATAGGCAGGTGGTTTTAATATTATGGCTGATTGTTATACATGCGTGTGTTTCAGACAGCCTTTAACAAAAGAAGGCTGGATCAGGAAGCTTTTGCAAGCTTGTGACGGACGTGTAATGACACCCAGATGTGCCAACAAAGAGTTCTGCATGACCCCCAAAGAGACCGCGCAGATCACGTTTCGCTTAAACGAACATCGCGTTCACGCCGAGACTTTCTGTACACCACGTGTTAAATCTACAGAGCGTGTACGGGATGCGATTTACACTCGCGGACCGGACGGGACACTGACCTTGGCTGTGGCGTACGCTGAAGCTGCCCAGATGAATGACATCATCGTCGTCGGTGTTGTCAGCCATGGTAAGAACGCCAGCTCCGGACTCCCTGAGTCTCCCACCTTCTCGCTCTCGTCTGTGCACTAACACCCATACACAGACATATATATATATACACACACACACACACCCCGGGCCCTGAAATCAGAGGGACATCAACCTGTGGATGGGTGGACACACACATATACACACACACACACACACACACACATACATATACACACACACACATACATATACACACACACACACACACATACACACACTTACATATACACACACACACATACACACATACATATACACACATACATACACACACACATACATACATATACACACACAAACACACATACACACACTTACATATACACAAACACACACACACACACACACACACACACACACACACACACACACACACACACCTGTGGGCACCGATTTATCACAGACACACACACACACACACACACACACACACACACACACACACACACACACACACACACCTGTGGGCACCGTTTGATTACACACACAAACACACTTGTGGGCACCGATTGATTGCACAAACACACACACACACACACACACACACACACCTGTGGGCACCGACTGATCACAGACACACACACACACATACACATACACACCTGTGGGCACCGATTGATTACACACACACACACACACACACACACACACACCTGTGGGCACCGACTGATCACACACACACACACACACACACACAC
>JAOUWY010000047.1:15420209-15431176 GCA_025728095.1 Prietella phreatophila | reverse complement strand
GGCGGGTGGGGTGCGGGGTGACAGTTTAGGGGCTCTTTTGTTTCCGCTTTATTTTGGTTTTCTTTCTTTTTGGGTGTTTCTTTTCTTTTTTTATTCTATGCCAAAGCTGGTGCTCCAGCAATGTGTCGTTTGATCGTTGGCACTCCGGACCTTTAGGGGAACCGGAGAGGAGTTCAATTAAAAGGAGAATTTTATGTAAATGGTCTGTTAGAAATAAAAGAAATGTACTACACACCATGTTGCACGCAGCCTCGTGTCCCTTACTGTGTCGTTTCCAGCTTTGTGTGTGACTCCCACTGTCTTGAGCGAGGAACTGAACCGGCGAACAGCAACTATTTACCCCGAAGAAACCGCTCACGTCGGTGCCGTTTACCGGATCTAGACGCGCAGGTCGGATCACGAGAGCAGGATGTTGAAGACCGTCCTCGCGAGCAGACAGACGCCCACATGAGGAACTGGGTTATGTCTCTCAAACAGGAAGAAGGAAAGCACACTTGTCTCGCGCGCGCGCGCGCGCTCTTCTCTTTCCACCCTGCTGTGTATAAAAGAGTAAAGATCTAGCGGAGTTCACTGAGAGCCGAGCCCAGCGTTTGTGTTGACTGCTCAGAGTCCACGAACCGAGGCTTTTGTTTTACAGCTCGCTGTCCGCTACACCTCAGGGACACTTTGGTGAATCCTTTTCCAAGGTAAGCAGAAACCAGATGTTTTCATTGATCTGAAAGAGTGTAGACTGCGAGGCAGATTGTCGTGTTTGTGAAACTACTTGCATGTAGGGACATGTTAAAAATGGTTTTTAATGAGAGTGTCACAGCAGTAGCTCGCACTGTAACTTTGTATAGGACATCTAAAGTATCTCATTCTGCTAGCAGGCTGGTAGTAAAGGTCGAGACAGCTACGTATTAGTGGATGGTCTTGGGTGGTGGTTTTTTTTTCTTCCTGACCTCACGTCAAATTCCTTCCCGGCCTGCTTTTAATTTAGTGCACTAGTGAGAGAAAGAGGAAGTTCACTAGTACAAACACTGGGGGGGGGTATTGTGTGCAAATCAAATGCAGTGCAGTTATTTGCAGGAAGAAGCTCAGAAACGTCTCTTTTAGAGTTTGTCGTCCGTACCTGTGGGGGGTGGATGATTAACAGTTGTGGTTGTGACAGGTGTTTTTTTTTTTATGACTTTAGTTTTTCAACAGAGTTCTGTTGTGTTGTTTTTCTTTTCTTCCTGATCTCATTATGCACCTGACTTGCAGAGACTGCAGTCATGGCTTATCATAGCTTTCTGCTGGAGCCCATCAGCTGCCACGCCTGGAACAAGGATCGAACTCGTAAGTCTTTAAGCAGACCTGCTGTAGAGCATCTCATGACCTTGGACTTACTGTGTAAAAAAAAAAAAAAAAACCCACACAAGATCTTAACCCCCACTGTAAGAGTTTAGCGTCTCAGCAAGATGAGTCTTTCTGCTGATTTGTAATGTAAAAGAAGGTTTAAGCTTCCATTTCCTACATGGGAACAATTAGTTTCTCTCTCTCGCTCTCTCTCTTCTCCTTAGAAGATGAAATTATGTTTGTAAATATTTCCTAGTCCTTCATTACGTTTGTTCCATTATTCATGCCATCTCAAAAAAAAAAAAAAAACCCCACCCAGTTTGTGCTCACTCTAATTTCACTTCCCCAAAATAATCGCACGTCTGACATTTCACATCACTATTCGCATCTCGTGTGCCCACGAGAACCACCGTTCGAGCCCTCGGAGCCAGTCTGGCAGAGTCAATGTTCTTCCAAAACACCACTGGCTTTGATCTGTACTGCCAAGCACGCAACAGACTTCTTCGTTCACTCATAGTTTCCCCTCAGTGCGTTTTCCTAGTCATCCAAGCAGTCGGATTAAACAGCTTGTAAAAATAAGGGTTCCTACCATCACGAAAAGAAGAACCAGGCCAAGAACAGTTGCCTCTTTCTCGTAAAAGAGTAGAGCGCGAGTATAAAAAGAGGAAAGGCCGGCAGAGTATCTTACATTGGTTTCTCTCACATTAATGAGAGAAGCGGTAATGATTAATCCCCTACACACACACACACACATTTCCTGTTTTACCATGAATGGTGCTCTGTTGCTGGTGTGGGACGTCTTCAACAGACCACAGAGCCTTTCGCAGCGAACACACTCGCTGCACAATGCAGAAACCACACCAAGCATTTCAGCTTGACGAGACTGTATTGTAAATGACGGCGCACATCTGCTGCGCTGGAATGTAGAAACTCTTGACTGACGCAGCTCTAGTTAGAAGAAATGTTAAAGAAAGACCGATGGGAGTCGCATTGAAGCGTTTAAAGATCTTTTCGAGTATTTATCATCACAGATGTCAGAAAACGACGCTTATTTTAACTCCGAGTTCATTTAGCAGCACTACTGTAAATATAGTACATGGGTGCCCCATTTAGAGCATTTAAAATGTGCCTTTTTTTGGCCAATGACTTCAATCCAGTCTGAGGTCTGACTATGGGAAGGGGCATCTCCATTCCACCTGTAAAATAACCTCAGTGGGATTTAACCAGGCAAGGGGGTTTGAACATGTCATTTAAAGAAGCAGTTTGGCATTGTAAAGGTGCACTAGTAATTCGTTGTGTAATTTCTTACTCGTACAAATTAACCTGGAAGAAGACGGTAACTTCTCTTACCGTGACTGACTAATCTGACCTAATGCTAAATGCTAATGTAAAGAGGTCATCTTTCTGTACCTCGAATTGTCATGAAACACCGACAAGCCATGACCTTCGCCCAGTCAACCTCACACCATCTGTGAAAGGAAAAGGGGTGAGCTTAGCAGGGTTCTGGCTAGGGTCAGAATTTATTTACAGCCCAGAAGAAATATAAACAGAAGCCTGAAAGAAAGAACCTAGTCAGATCTAGTGCATTAGATCTAGATCAGATTTACTGTAAGTACTTTTAAGTATTTTTTTTTCTAGTCTAGAATCACTATGGGATGTTACATACTTTCCCTTTAAGTAGAAATAAGTATTCTGAGGTCATTCTTACCGATCTAGAAGCACTTTCAGACATTACAAACTTCCCCTTTAAGTATAAATAAGTATTCTTGGGTAACTCCTACAGGTCTAGAAGCACTTTCAGACATTACAAACGTCCCCTTTAAGTATTCTTGGGTAACCCCTACAGGTCTAGAAGCACTTTCAGATGTTACCAATGTCCCCTTTAAGTATAAATAAGTATTCTTGGGTAACTCCTACAGGTCTAGGAGCACTTTCAGACATTACCAATGGTACCTTTAAGCATGTTTATACTCTTATAATTATCTTGTATTCCTTTCTTCTATAGAAATTGCACTGTGCCCCAATAACCATGATGTCCACATCTATAAAAAGGAGGGGAATAGCTGGAACAAGATCCATGTGCTAAAGGAGCACAATGGCCAAGTCACTGGTGAGTGGTGTGGTCAGCGTCTAAATGCACCTGAAAAGCTGAGTCTAGGTGTCACTGCTATAATATTGCCCTTCTGGTTTGTGGCAGGTATCGACTGGGCACCGGAGAGCAACCGCATCGTGACCTGTGGCACTGACCGCAACGCTTACGTGTGGACCCTGAAGGGTGATGTGTGGAAGCCCACTCTGGTCATCCTGAGGATAAACCGCGCTGCCTGCTGTGTTAAGTGGTCACCCAAGGAAAACAAGTTCGCTGTAGGGAGCGGCTCCCGCCTCATCTCTGTCTGCTACTTCGAGCAGGAGAATGACTGGTGAGCTGATCGGCTTACTGGGCAAATGAATTTGAAATGGCCTTGGGTCTCATCTGCTAGCGCAGGCTTAATGTTCACGAACCTGCTTAAGACGCCATTTTGGAAATCGGTTACTGTAATGTAATATTTCCAGAATGTGCTGAGGATTAATCATTGTGATTGAAGGGATCTCTAAATTCGACTGCTCAAAGAAGTCTCCACATTTGTAGACTCAAATGTTTGACTTTATTCCTACATGACGCGGCCGAAAGTATGTGGACACCTGACCATCACACCCGGATGTGGTTCTTCAACAAACCACAAAATCGGAAGTACACAGTTCCTGTTCCAGCACGACGATGCCCCTGTGCACAAAGCGAGCTCCATGAAGACATGGGTTGAGAACGTTGGACTGGAAGAGCTCGAGTGTCCTGCACAGAGCGCTGACCTCAACCCCACTGAACACCTTTGGGATGAACTGGAACACTGACTGCACCCCAGATTTCCTCACCTAACATCACTAACGCTCTTGTAGCTGCATGAACACACCTCCTCACAGCCACGCTCCAAAACCTAGTGGAAAGCCTTCTCAGAAGAGTGGAGCGCATTATAACAGCAATTCAATATAAAAGCATATATGGGTGTAGGTCAGGTGTCCACAAACCATTGATCGTATAGTGTATAGTATGATGTTTTGTGGCATATATGACAAATTTTTCATGTGGAAAGAGCCAATCGCTGGAAGTCCTTCTCTCCATGTGATACTGAAGTAGGGTTTTATGTCAGTTGGCTTCAGCAGAAACAGTTTTCTAGTGTGTTTCTATAGAGTAAATGCTGTACATTTGGTTCTCCAGGTGGGTTTGTAAGCACATTAAGAAGCCCATTCGCTCTACTATCCTGTGCCTCGACTGGCACCCCAACAACGTCCTGCTGGCTGCTGGATCCTGTGATTTTAAATGCAGGTTGGGATGAACCTTTACACCTCAATCTATTAAAGGAATACGTGGTTTTGGTAGTGTAACGCTAACTCCTCTAATAATCGAAAATAACAGTTAGCATTCTATAAACGACGTCACTTTTAATCACTTCTCTTGCACACATTCTTTGAACCTTGTTTGCAGGATTTTCTCAGCTTATATCAAAGAGGTAGAGGAGAAGCCTGCTCCAACTCCATGGGGCTCCAAGATGCCATTCGGAGAGGTGATGTTTGAGTCGTCTGGCACCGCGGGCTGGGTGCACGGGGTTTCTTTCTCCGAGAGCGGGAATCGTGTGGCCTGGGCTAGTCACGACAGCACGGTCGCTATGGCTGAAGGAGGCAAGACTGCGGTGTGAGTTGAGCTGCTCTTATTCAGCACCATGACTTTAGAAAAGTATAAACTAATCTACTGTGTAATATTTCCACTCTTCAGGTCTTACCCCAAAGCGTGGTTCCATTCAGGTTCGAATTCATTCATCTTTAGTAACCGACTTATCCTGGTCAGAGTCGTGGTGGATCTGCAGCCTATCCCAGCAGTGCTGGACACAAAGGGATACCAGTCATCATGCACACTATCCAAAAACATGACAGAAGGTGGACTGACTACACTAAAATCCCCCCATTTATGAGTCCAGTGTTCCTGGGATGGGCTCCACATCCACCTCGACCCTGACCAAGATGTATCGGTTACTGAAGATGAATGAATCGAGGCGTGTTTTTTCGTTCTTTCCGATTCGTCTATATACCATGTACATTACAGTATATTGTCTTCAGTATATTATATTTCGATTAAAAACGCCACATGAAATGATCTTTTTTTTCTCAAAGTAAATACCACAAAGTGTTTGCTTTTGGTTTTTTGTTCTTGGGCTCAACATTCTCAAAGAATGTGAGCAATATTGTGAAAAATACTGTTCTAAATATATTATAGAGCCAATCTCTAATCTGTAAATAGCACTCTCGTACTGTACCTCCGTTCAAGAAGAGTTCCTCCATCATTGTTTAATCATGAGCAGAGGATGAAGGTTGAACAGTTGGTGGGCAATAGTATGTGGTTTTGGGTTGGCACCCCATCCAGGGTGTCCCTCGCCTCGTGTCCCGAGTTCCCCGAGATAGGATCCAGGCTCCCCGCAACCCTGTGTAGGAGAAGCGGCTCGGAACCACACTGGACCTCAATCATCACCCTTCTATCCAAATTGTGTGTAAATTTGTTTGTACATAAACGCTGATTTTCTTTGTACTCGCGTGCATGCGTGTGTTCCAGCTGTGACATTCGCATGCCCACGAAACTCCATGAAAGTCTCCTTGAGTGCATACACGTAGTGACTACTAAGAGCGAAAGAAAAAGTCGCAGTGGAAGTTATTTTGACCGACTTCTATGCCAGTGAAAACGATCCAGCAGTGACATCGTCTGAAACGGTCAAAAACCTCCAGGCTCAGTACAGAAAAGGTGAACTCGGTGTAGATGGGGACTTCTAGAAGTTTCTCTGGACGAGGTCGTGTGCTAAATGCTGTGAATGTAATAAAAATCAGCAGTTTAAACTCGACAGTATATTCCAGATATAAAAGTGCAGTAATCCATGCTAATGATATGATTTGAAGTCAAGTGAGTCAAGTTTTTTTTTTTTTTTGCAAATTTACAGGATTTTTATGAATACCAAAGCTCTTGTATAATCGTTTGTACGAATTTATTTATTCATTTTAAACTACCATCTCGTCGTTCTGTGGCAGAATGACCAGTCTGGCTTCGGAGACCCTTCCCCTGCTGTGTGTGACCTTCACCAGCGAGAACAGTTTAGTGGCGGCGGTAAGCGCTGGCGAGCCACACACCCTCATTCGTACAGAAGACCCTTAAAGCTGCGTGTGCTCGAGTTCATTGTGAACTTGTGTTTCAGGGTCACGACTGTTACCCTGTGCTGTTTGTCTACGATGCTGGAAAGGGTGCTCTGTCTTTCGGAGGGAAACTTGATATTCCCAAGCAGAGCACTCAGAAAGGAATGACTGCCAGGGAGCGCTTCCAGAACCTGGACAAGAAAGCCACGACGGACACCAAGGAGGCCGTGCTGGACTCGCTGCACAAGAACAGCATCAGGTTTGTTTCTACCTTCAGTGACGGTTCCCTTCGTCAGCGAGCCTTGTTCAGCGTTTTGAGGATCAGGGCCTTTTTAAATTAAAAGTCTACTCTGTGACCCGTCCAGTGTGCTTGGTTTGAAATATTTGTGACATTTATTACAGGGGTGCATTTTTCGCACCGTTGCGATGCCGTTTAATAAGAGGAAATATTTCAAAGAGTTCTGCTCATCAGGTTTCGCTGTTAGGTTACCCGCAAGAGCTTCTTTTCTCGCCCGTCGTTTTCGGAGACGTTTAACGTCAGATCAGTGAGAAATCCAACACGACAGCAGAGGATCGGCTCAGCGACGAGATGACGAGCATGCCGTGGTATTGGCATGAAAGTTGAAGCTTTTTTTAAACGGACTTTTTTTGAGGTAAAGGATAGATGAAGCCGTGAGACTGCTGGACTGAGCGAAAGATTAAAGCGCTGCTGCATCCCCTCTCGTTACATAAGAGATGAATTCCCACTGGCATCACTATCCTCGATCCTCAGCAAGTAGATAACAGATGGCATTGTGGGTTGCCCAACATGTCAGTTTTAAAAAAACAACCAATTTTATTACAGTTGCAATAATCTCGCGTCAATTATAAAGATTAAATATGCAAGATGTTCAGGGTGGCGTTTTTCCTTCAAGGACCCGATCAGATAAGTTTGGGGATTTGAACTGGTAACTTTTCATGTTCAAATATTTGGACATTTCTCGCTGAGTACTCTCTCTTTATGCCCATGAGTATAGTGTGTGTGTGTGTGTGTGTAACCAAACGTCTGTCTCTCGCAGTCAAATCTCAGTGCTTGCTGGAGGGAAAGCAAAGTGCACCAAATTCTGCACCACTGGAATGGATGGAGGAATGGCCATTTGGGATATAAAGGTGAAACTCATCACATACTTCCTATTAAAAAAAAAATTATAATAATGATTGCTAATGCACATATTACCATCAATACTGCTTATTCTGCAAAGCACCATGATTACTAAAACACTTTCCCCTCTACAACAGACCGCTTAATCTGCCATGAACGATCTAAAACTGGCCTTCATGGTGTCCTGAAGAAAAACTGGATCATGATGAGGGCTGGATTTACATTTAAAACTAAGTCAATCATATATGGATAATGTAATAGTTAGCATTTCTTCTTATGAAAGCAGATGACGCAAGCAGCGATGGTTTGATGTTGCAGTGCACTTGTTATGATATTGCTTATGACTGCTCAGTGATTGTCATAAAATTTGCATTGAATTGACACACTTGAATAAAACGTACTGGAACTGAGACTTACAAAGACTCAACACTTCTAAAAACAAACTTCAGTTTTTTCTCTTTTTTTTTTAAACCAGGGATTTTATTTAACCTTTGTATGGAACAATTCACATTTATACAAAAAAAATAAAATAAAACTCTAGTGGCCTATGGTCGTCACGATGAAAGTCACATCAGCGTTGACGTTAGATCATGCTCTAGAGAGCCTCATGCATAGAAACGAAAGATTCGTGTGAGGAACCTGTTCAGGAACTCAACCTTGTTTGAATTGTCAGTAATATCTGCAAATATACACGCTCAGTGCGTAAATTGTTTTTTTAAATGTTTGGTTTATTAGTTTATCCATTTTGTGCTTCCTAAACACACACACACACATGCACACACACACAAATACGCTGCTGCTGTATATTTGTAGAGCGGTGTACGTTCACGAGCTTTCACATATTTCTCAAGAGAACTCTTCGGAGACGCATCGACCTCGTCAGTCCTCTGGGATGTCCATGGGAACATACCACAGACTCCGACACGCACCATCCAGCCTGCAGGCTTTTCCCACATCGGTCCTACAATGGAAAAGTCTGCACTGTACGTTTTCCCTGTGCATCAAGGAGGAATTTTCTTCTTTCTATCTCTACCTGACGGATCAGGTGGGATTATATTAACGATATTCCGACTAGATGGATATTCACACGATCCAGCGATTAAACTGAAAACCAGACGATGGCTGGCAGTTTATTACGGAATATCACGGGGCAGTGTTTGAACACCGACCCACATCGTTTCCACTCCAGATGATCTGGTCGATGCTTTATAAAGTCATAGTTCTGTGATTACATTGTCAGGGTTAGGGAAGGGGAAAGTGTGACGCCAATCTGTAATCTCCATCCACCCAACTGGACACCCAAATGGTCCATAAAGTAGTGGGGATATTGGTCTAGAAATAAACAGAGGTGCTCCTTTTGGGGGGGTCGGGGGGGGGAACAACAAACAACCCAACAAACCAGAACTAAAGATGATCCTGATGATCAGCGAAGCGCAACCTGGGATGAATACTGTTTAGCCTGTCAATATCATCTTGAAAATAGTTAAGCTGGAAAAGTAACAACGAAGGCATCATAAACGTTACTATATTCACATTTCGGCACAAAAAAACAGCCACGGATAAGAGACGCCCCACGTTTCTGTCACAATGGGAGAGGGGGGAACCAAACCAACAAACAAAACATTGCACGGTATGACGTGGCAGGCATATCAAGTTAGCCATCTGCTTTAAGAAAAGAAAGACACGCACGCACACTTTAAAACGTACGTCAAGGCTCAAGAGGAGAACGTCCACTGAACACATCAGAACCAGGAACATAAGAGCAAAACGTTTGCTTGCACTTGGCACATGTACATGCAAAGCCACCAGACATGACGGCTGTAGCTCGGACGTCTAGCTTTAGTATTATAGGAAAAGGTAGTCTGGGCGTTCACCAGATTTAAAAAGCCACAGACGGGGGGGGACATTGAAACATCTATACATTAACAGACAAGGCGGCTACAGCTAGGCTTGCTTACAGAATGCCCTCTCTTCTTAACCCCTTTCTCATAGCAGCGCCAGAGGAGGAAGAAATGCGCCCCCTCTGAAATGATTTGTTTCCTGCCCTGTGGCGTGAGGGATGCTGGGGGAGTGGGGGGAGGATGGGGTGTTGGAGCTCTCAGTCCGTCTCCAGGATGAGCGGAGGCTGCTCGTTTTCCTCGTCCAGGTGCAGAGCGTTCATGTCGTCCTCCACACCAGCTCCACCCACTGCTCCCTGATCCTCAGGGTAACCTAGAGGAATGCAATCACGTATATGTTACGCACACGCACAAGCGTCAGGACAAGCAGATAAAGGCCGAGATGTAGAGATCGTACCTTTGGCAACGGCAGTGCTGTAGGTCTGTGCCACCAGCGGGCGCTCGTGGGGCATCTGCTCTAGAATTTCATTTGCAGCTTCGGCGCTTCCATCTAACCTGTAAACAACACAATTCAGACAGGGATCTGCTTCTACAACAACAACAACAACAACAAATATCAAGACTATCATTTACATTTTCACAAATGTCATTTACAGCAAAGGAAACCACAGTGCTGTTGAATTCTCGATTCTGATTGGTCAGCAGGTGTTGACTACTTTTAAATAATAGAACCAGCTTCAAGATACTAACGCACTCGAGCAAGTATACGGTTTATAAGGTTTTTTTTTTTCAAATTTAGGATGCAATTTATTTTAGTTTATTTTGTGCTTTTCTTGGCAGAAAACTTTGAACTGGAGAAATGAACTTTGTTGGTAAATAAGACCTTTTAGCTGTACTCATGTCGGCCACACGCATATCGATGAGGGCTTGGGCTGAATGCGCGCTGTGATCACCTTGGCCTGAATCTGCGGAAAATCCGAGATCGTTTTGGAAAATCGCAAATATTGTGGCGTAAACTCCTGGAGGGACTGAATTAATGTTTCTATAATAACAACTTCTGTGCGTTTGATGGATGCTCTGCATAAACAGACAGATTAATAACTGATGATTTTTCTGCGAGATGTTTAGTAGCAATTTTTGGAAGGAGCCTCCAGTTTCAGCGCGTTCTAACAGGACAGAGGACTTTCACATTTTATCAGTTACGTGACAAGCTGCGGCTCCCCCCTCCCCGATTTTTTCCCGAACTTCGTGCAATCGCATCTTTACGAACTGCTCCTCACACGGTAAGCACACACACTCGGAGCAAAGCGGCTCTTCCACATACACCAGGTCATTCTCATTATATATATATACATACACATACATACATACATACACACACACACTGTAATTTCCGGACTATAAGCCGCTACTTTTTTCACAGACTTTGAACACTGCGGCTTAAACAATGACGCGGCTAATTT
>JAOUWY010000047.1:15287816-15299313 GCA_025728095.1 Prietella phreatophila | reverse complement strand
GAATGGCTTCAGAAAAACAAAATCCACCTTTTGGAGTGGCCGAGTCAGAGCCCAGACCTCAACCCAATAGAGATGCTATGGAATGACTTGAGAGCTATACACATGAGACGTCCAAAGAATATGACCAAAATTTATTCAGAAAACCATGAAATTCCAAAGGCTTCACAAACTTTTTCTTGCCACTGTATATATTTTTTATTAATTGTATATGTGAATATGCTACAACCTATATGACCAAACTGGGAATCTACACTGAATGACTTGTGGAAATGGGGTTATAGAATAAACATCATAATGCCCCAGAGGTGAAGGCGACTCTACACAAGAGGTAGGGTGCTCTCACCTGGTGCCGTTCTTCCTCAGGAAGGAGCTCTTGACATGGACAGGTCTGCTGTTCAGCTCCAGAGCTGTGAAGCCTCCATTGTCCAGTGTGACCCTCTCCTCTACCGTGGACACAGCTTTACCTGCAGTGATTAGCATATCATCATCGCTGCAACACCACTAGGCTCACCATCTAATACAGACCAACATTGTAGCTCAGTGTATGGAAATTGAGTATAAGGTGGATTTATCTGCATAACATGGTCTTGGTCACACCTGTTCCACAGCTCTTGTATTTCTTGTTCTGTCCGTGCAAGACGAGCCCAAAAACGATCATCAGCAGCAGAATCAGACCACTCAGAGCAAGGATTATTAGAAACCACCACTCCTCATAAAATGGGGTGTCCATCTGGGCTGTGGGAGCGAAGATGTACAAATATAGACAGAGAGAGAGAGAGAGAGATGATAGAGAGAGATATGAGAGAGAGATACAGATATGAGGGAGAGAGAGATGAGAAATAGCGAGAGAGATGAGAGAGAGCGATGAGAGAGAGAGAGTGAATTGGATTGAACCTGATTTCATGGTGTACTGGAAAATGCTTTTCATTCTTCTTTAAAAACAGCTGCCACATAGATTGGCCCAAAAAATTGTGTTGGCATGTCCATAGATTGCATAAGAGCAATTTCAAGAAAGTAAAAAAAGCTGTTTCTGGGAAATTAGTTCTTTTTTGTGTAAGAAAAATCTTATCAAGCATGTTTTTCATTAGAAAGGTTATCTCATTTTCTGAAAATATCTAACTTGGTCTTAACAAGGCCTTCCAGCAAATATCAAGTTAGATTTAACTAACAACAAGCTGCAACAACGGTCTGATTATTTTCCTTATTTTAAGAGTAAGACCTCTTGCACACTTCAATTTTTCAATGAAGCAGCTATGTGTCATGGTTATGCGGAAATCCACACTGAACTACGTTACCCATCAGCCACAGCATGTCACATGTCCCACTGATCACTCACACCTGTTCTGTGTTACCCGTAATAAACACCCTGATAGATGTTCTTAGTCCACAGTCGCTCACATAGTCCGTATGTTTTTGCCTTGTGTCCATTGTTACACTTATGGTTCTTATTTACACAGTTTCAGTTGCCTTTTTTCTTTTGCACTTTATTCAGTAAAAATCTGCACAAAATCTGGAGTTTTCCCCTGTTGAATAAAAATGCTAAAAAAACCCCAACAACAACAATTCTTCTGGTGCCTTAATTTATGTCATTTATTTTTGCTGTAGAAATTGTCTGTTACTGTAAGCTTTTTTTTTTTTTTTTTTTGCTAATTATTAATCTTAGATCAAGGGATAAATTCTAAAGTCAGCCCAACCAAGAGACCAACATACTCATTTTCAGTAAGTCTCTCTTGAATAACTGAGTTTTCATTGCTTGTAATAAGCACAACTTGCTTACATTTTTGTCTAGATTTAAGATCCAATCGGAATTTTTAATCACTAGATATTTATTCTATTTTCAAGAATTCTTACCGTGTTAGTTTTGCTTACCCCACTGGCAGATTTTTTTTTCTTGATTTTAGTAACTAGATTTAAGTGTGTCTTGCTTGGTTCAAGAAAGTCATTTTTTGCAATGTTGGGCAGAGTTTCACCATTCAGCCTTTCAACAAATGTTCATTTTCATACAGTTCTAATTCACAACTCCATACGTTTTAAATTACGCCGAAATACTAATGACCTCTTTTGAGTGACCAAGAATAATAAAAGAAACCTTTCTATTTGACAGATATAAGCCAATCTATTGATTTGATTACCTTCCTAGAGGTTCCACAATCTTGGGGCAGCATACTCACTGCCCCTTTTACCTCCTTAGAATTATTACAGCACCTGAGCAAACAATGCCCATGAGGACAGGAATCACACTGCCCCATGCTCAAGGGATGAGCAGTAGACAGGACTGTTAAGGACAGGATTTCCAAATTGGGCTGGAATAAAATTACTCTGCGACCTTGTTTTATTGTAAATAATCAGGAACGTAAGTGTAGACAGTGTGTCTACGATGTACAGAACCATTTCAATTGCAAGATTGATTGTAAAGGCTGAAATAATGAAAGCGGGATTATGGAGTGGATAACGCCTCCTGCAGAAAAATAAAGAAATATATGTCTCTGAATTTATTTAGCTAGTTTCAAACCTTTTGTGTGGTTTATGAACATTCGTCTGAAACCTGGCAACACTGGTTAACGATATAGGTATGTCTAAAATGAACCAGTAAACTGTATGCTGGATGAATGTATGCTGTTGAATCTCAACTGCTTATTACAGTGTTACTCTGAAAATTCATTAGATAGCAGCCTATAGTTTAAAGCTATGCCATTATTAATGCCGTCCTTCTACTCCAACATCTATGGTCACAACAGTAAAACATCGGACTGTATTTTTCCTCTGTAAGTCAGCTGATCTCTAACAGACAGCTGTAACCATGTACTTTCATGGCGCTTTAATGGAGCTATTATTTTCTCATTTCTCTAGTGCTACAGAACTGGTATCTCTAGTACAGTCAGACAAAAAGCTGTTAGATAACAACCATGACATCAGCATCAGTATCTAACCTGAAACTAGTGATAACAGGGCACTCCCAAAACACATTCTCTAACCCAATCTATTCCAGCATTGCTTAAATGGAAGTCACCTTCAGCAGATGGTTTCACATTTCATTTCCTGGTGAAATTAGTCGTGGGAATTGCTGGCAGTATGTGAAGAAGCAGTACAGAAAATGTGATGGTGTGTGAGTCTCCCCTTGA
Organism: Prietella phreatophila; assembly: GCA_025728095.1. Classification (NCBI taxonomy): domain Eukaryota; kingdom Metazoa; phylum Chordata; class Actinopteri; order Siluriformes; family Ictaluridae; genus Prietella; species Prietella phreatophila. The sequence goes on along the minus strand of JAOUWY010000047.1, from coordinate 15,296,191 downwards.
GAGAGCTGGAGAGAAAGTGGCCTAGATATGCCAATGATCTAAGGACACATCTCCTGACAAGGCTTGACTGACTGGTTGACAACAACGTTGAGACGGACTGACAAGGGCTCAGAGGTAGATGATGATGCCTGTGGTATGAAAGGTTCAGTCTGGAGACTGATGACCCTTTCAGATAACCTTCTTCCTTTGATGCGTACACAAAAGTCGAGGTTCTTTGTGCTGATGCACAAAGAAACATGTGACAGTATTCACCCTTCTGACTCAAATTTGAAAAGACTGAATCACAAACATCTGTTTAAAAAACAAAAGAAGTTTAAAATGACTTTAAAAGATTTATTAATCCAAAGTGCACAATAAAAAAAATGCTCTTTTTTATAAGTTTATTTATGCGTTACCCATGTACCTACTACATTCATTGGTCCTTTTACCAGGCAAACCTACTACACAAGCCCCCATCTACAACATCCATCGATGGTTAAGAGATCATCAAGAGGACAACTGATGGCCAAATATTATTTAGGTTGGTGGACCATTCTCAGCACAGCAACAAAACTGACAAGACTGTAGCAATGTGGGGCATTGTGGCTTAGTGCTTAGCATGTTTGCCTTGCATCTCCAGGGTTGGGGATCCAATTGCGTTGTAAGCTGATTGACATTTCCAAATTGTCTGGATTGTGAGTGTGATTGTGCCCTGCAATGGATTTGAACCCTGTCCATTGTGTCCCCTGCCATGTGCCCAAAGTTCCCTGGGATAGGCTCCAGACTCCCTGCGACCCTGTGTAGGATAAGCAATATAGAAGATGGATGGACTGATTGTAGCAAGTGGTTTTGGACAGTATATACTGTACATTCTTTGACCATTTTATGATCTATCTTGTTGATCCACCTTGCAATTATGTAGTTAGAAACTATAGCTCACTTTGTCCATGCCTTATTCATTTATTTAGTCATTTACCCTTCATCAGTGTCCGTATCTAACTTTAGGTCTGCTGTTGGCTAGAAAATTTTGGTGGGTGCACTGTTCTCAATCCAGATGTCACTTTAACACTGCTGCATCTGACGCACTCATATCAGCGACACATACTCTGCCATGCCACTACCGTTAGTCCACTACCTCCAGTGCTCCTCTGGTAGTCCCTTTCCCTTGATGGATGGGCATTATTCTGCATACCAACAGAAGGACTACAATGAGTAACCGTTTATCTACAAAGTGCACCTATATGAACACTGTATCTGATAAACTGACCGATAGACATGGAGTGTTTAATGAATTCCTGACAAAAAGAACCGCTGCTTTACTTGCTTAACAAGCAATAAATATAAGTCAATTCTGTTGTTAATTGGTCGCACTGCATTTCCCGTAGGTGATACTGCAGTCATGGAAAATAAACGTATATTTCAAAACGGAGACTTAAAAAGACTCTCTTTATGGAACACGCGTCCACCAATATGCTGACAAGTGTCCCTGAATATCATTCTATTGCATGACTCACATAGTGAATAACGTTGTTGCATTAACGGCGGTGTGAAAATCTTTTCCAGTGGTATTTATTTTTATTTTTTGCATATATTTTTATGCATGGTTAAAATTTGGATTTACTGTGACTTACCTAGTGCTGTTCAGAACAGTTCCCAGTAATACCACTGACCTGTGTGGGTGTGAAATGCACAAAACTACAACTAATCATGCTGGGATTTGGTGGGAAGTACATAATTCTTTCTTGTTTTATTTTCACAGAGTGAAACTAACCATGTGCGGTATTCCATAGACATAACGGACAGAATTAATCAGTTAACATTCTTAATACTCTACATGGTTAACTGACATATGACACAATGTGCAAGAGGTGGCTAGGAAACAGTTTTGAGGCAGCAGGCTACCATTAGGAGCCCTTGTTAAAATTTAAAATTGTGTAGTTAATTAAGTTCTGTTCAGTTAAATGATTCGTACAGTTGCACAGTTTGCCCAAATGGCAGCCTGGCATGTCTCAACTACAGAAACAGACAATAGTGGGATTATGCAGACTGTAGTGTTTGGGCGGGTTCTTTTAAATTATTTTGGAATACAACTCTGTCTCTGCTTTCGCATGAATGGGGTCACATACCTTTCCTTTTGGGGTAGCTTTTTGACCCAGGGTGTTCATAAAGTGTGTGCAAGTCACCTTAGAGTCCCTGCAATGCCATGGTGGGTGTATATATACACATGTACTGGACAGACAGTTCGAATAGCAGGTGATGAGACAAATGTCACAGATCCTACACTAGGATTAAAGTCGATCAGAAAAAGTACCATATGACTCCTTTGCAGGCTGCTCAATAGAGTAAGGTTCGACTCGTGTACCTTCTTGACGCAAGACTGAGCTGTCTCAATTACGGATGCAGTCGTAAACTTGCAAATGGCCACACACTGCCCGAATATACAGGGTATGTACTACCATTTACAACTCCGCTAGTGAAACTGCGTATGTTGTCCTGCAGCCATATCATAAAGGCAGGTGTTGGTAGTAGCGTGCACACACTCTGAGGTGTTGACCGAGTACATGTTTTCTTCCTGCAAAGAGTCTGCGGAGACTAAAAGTATTTCTCATTCTCAAGCGTGAGCAGCATCAGAACCTGAGCTATTCTTATACTTAGTACTGAACAATATCAGACTATTGAGGGATTCTCATTCTCACTAAAGGAGCGTGCCAGCACTTAAGTGATTATCAAACTCAACAGGGAGCAGTATCAACACTTTGAGTGAACGTAACTATAAATAAAACAGGATAAAATAAATAAATAAATAAAAAGAGTGCTGTCTGTTACTGTCTGGTGAGGTGCTCTATCAGGACAAACCCTCGTGACGGCTTTGATACACAGCCTCCACTAACGCCAAATCAAAGGAGCCTGTCATTCCTCCACTCAGTCGTAGAACCACAGTAACGTATGTAATATTTTGTTCTCTCAAATAGTCACTTATATGTGAGTAAACCCTGAGGGCACGTCGTCACTGTAGACTTAATAACCAAGTATATTTGCTCTTAGTATTTTATATTTCTGCAATTTCTCAGTGAAAAAAAAAAGAGAGAATAAAGAATACATATTTCAGAATGTCCATGGACTGGCTTAGTTAATGAATATTTCTCAGCTAGCTGATTAGCCGCGTGATAACTCGGGAGAGCAAAAACATTATTATTTATGTTCTGGAATATAAAAAACAGTCACCGTAGCTTTATCGCTGCTGATAAGGAGTTAGTTAAGGAGTCCAGCGTACCTTTCATGTGAATGTACAGCATTAGCAGGATGAAAACAAACACCTAAATTATTAAATAAAGTCCAGAGATTAACCTGACCCTGAACTAACTGCAGGGCGCCATTGACTTAACATCCCAAATGACACACTGTTCCAACCCTCTGCTCTTCACACAACACATAACTTCTTTCTGAAATCCTTTTTCACATTATTACATTTCCGAATTTACATTTCAGGCTGAATTCAAGTTGATAAATGAAGAAACCGTAAGAAGAATTGAGCAGTGTGGTCTAAATGAAATAGAAGAAATTTGAATAAGCCCGCTGTAATAAGAATCGAAACTTTTCGGCTGCACTTTACTGTACTCTCTTTACTGGCAAATTTTAGTTCGGGAATTTTCGCTGCAAATTACACACAATGTAGCCCTAAATGAAGTCTGTGCTGTTTGATGCTTCAGACTGAGCTTTTTCTGTGCATGCAAAATAAAAAATCAAACGAAAAGCCTGTGGATTGAGCCTCACTCAGGAGTATTTACCCGACATGGCAGCAGAGGGCGCACTTGGCTCGCCGTAGCCATGCTCGTTGACGGCCAGCACTCTGAACTGGTAGCTGACTCCGTGGCGTAGTCGCTCCAGACTCACAGTGTGGGAGGTGCTGGACGGGGGCAGGTGCCTAACAAAAGTGTCCCATAAGCCCTCATCTGCAGGACAAAGTCACAGACAAAGAAATGTCATGCAATCCCTCAGAAACGTCTTACATCTCATGTCTGCTTATTCCTGCCTGCTACGCTACGTTTGGTAGAATAAATACTGGATGAGAACAAGATATGAATTTGTGATGAAAACCTAATAAGACCTCAGTTGCTTATTCTATATGCTCCTGAGGCAAGTTCTTGCTATTCATTTCCATCAGATATGTAACAGAGTTTATAGAGACTGAGCCTATGACCTGCCTCCTGCTATATGTGTATATGCTATAACGGTTACACACCTGAAGGGCGAGCCTCGATGACATAACCCGTCACGTGGCCAGTTCCGGTGCCTCCCGGTATCCAGTGGATGGTCAGACCAGAGCCAGACTTAGTGACGGATGTTCTGAGCGGAGATCCTGGAGATCCTGCATGAAAAAATGATGTACATTTCTCTGAATGGCCACAAATGATGTGTTAAAGTTTCAGCAGCACCAGATATGATTAAAGAAAATTCAAATGGTGATGAGTCCATGTAACCTCCTTTTTTTTTTTTTTTTGCTTTAACATGTCGATACACTGTTAAACCTCAGTCGAGGTTCCTTTCAAATGTATTTCAGACTGTCACAGCAGATAAGAGTTAATGACTACAAGCGATTGTTGTATGGACAAAGGCAAGCAGAGCATGAAATGAAGCCTTGCTCTGTCTGTCCTGCGAGCCCACGCTTCTGTCACCTATTGATTCACGCTCAATTAAGCATTTCTTTTGGCCCTGCTGTAGTTATGTTACTGTACGCATTGTGTGTCGTGTTAAGCAACACGAGCGGCTCACACACCTTGCACGGGTCCCGCTGTGATGTTGGCCTCGGCCTTGGGGCCGTAGCCGATGGTTTTGGCCTGCACGCGAAAGCAGTAGGTCACCCCCTTTGTCAGGTCTCGCACCTTTAACCAGCGTTGCCAGCTGCCCAGAATGTCCACTGTCACCACTTTGCTTATGCCTTCTCACACACACACACACACATTTTTTTATTATTATGATCTATTGATTAACATTCTGTGAATGTTGACACTAAAGACAATTAACATAATTTTCAGCTCCAGGACAAAGAAAGGAAAACATCAAATGACAGAACTGGAACAGTGACTTTTGAAATGAGTTTCAGCAACAAGATGTTGCTTATGAGCCAATGCTAATTTATGTGGGAAAACTTAAAGAACTAGTGAGTCCCCTGAGGGCTTCTTGGCACTTGATCATTAATTCAGAGGTGTACACAAGTGCTGGCATCTGTGCTGTTTATTGGTATATGCTTACTGTACTGTGAATAATAATACTAATAATAATAATCAAAGCAGGGTATTGCTAAAAAAAAAAAAGTGTGTATCTCGCTTCTTATGGAATAGCATATAAGGCGTACCGTGAATGGGGGCAGTAGGCTCGTACACCACTCTGTAGCCCTCGACAACTCCGTTCGGCGACACAGGAAATCCCCACGACACGTTCAGAGTAGTGCTGGTGATTTCAGAGAAAGTAATAAAGCTAGGAGCACTGGGGGCTAAGAGACAACGAGAAAGAGAGAAAGAGCAAAACTTTGGTGTGTGCTGAATAATAATGAAATAATGAGCACAAACAGACACACCATGTTACGAAAAAAGCAATAAAGGCAACCACAGGTTTTTTACTCTCCGTACAATTAATTCACAACATTTGTCGCCTCTGTGTTCTCTGTTCAGCATGTGCTCCCTGTTGCTTTGGGAAATGTCAACGACGGTACGAGAGCCTGTGTTTCTATGGCTTGTGCTAATGAGGTCACATCCAGACCAGCTGAATAAATTCTGAATTGTTTTTTTTTTTCCCTTTGGAGATGACTCACAGGTAGAGCGTGGCTTGTGGGTATCGCGACAAGCGAGAGCCTCAGGTCAAACGATTCTCTACTAGTGCACGATTCAGAGCGTCAACAACCACCGAGTACATGATTGAACGTGCAACATGTTACTCTGGAGGAATAAAACCAGACCTGATTTTTGTTTGGCCACTGAACTTGGCTTGTTTTATGATTTAACCCGTTCAGGGAATGCCGCCTGGCTGATCCTAGAACAGGTAAGAGAGAGCAGAGTAGAGTGAAGTGTAGTGAAGTGAAGTGAGGCAGAGCCTGACCTGACTGAAGAGTACGCCCCCTCCTGGGCTCACTGAGAGGACCATCTCCTGCCGCGTTAAATGCAGACAGTTTGACGATGTAGTACGTGTAGCTGGTCAGATTTTTCAGACGCACGCTCGTCTCAGGGAGAAAGAGGATCTTCACTTTTTCCGTCTCGTTCTGGTTGTCCATCTCCCAGTAGTGAATCTGAAGGCAAAGTAATCGTAATGGGGGAGGGGAGGGTATGAGAAAAAAAAACAAAACATCAAAATGTGAGGAATGCAATTGAAAAGCTGTCCTTGCTGCATTCTAAACGTTCAATTCCACGCCCCGGTACATTGCTGCTTCCTAAAAGATGGTAGATATTGCAGAATGCACGTATTCAATAAAAGCTTCAGGAAACTGGAAAACCAATTCTGCTGTATTCATCCAGGGCCTCCCTTACAGCCTCTGTCTCAGTGTCATGCATTTTTCAGCAAGGATCTGCTTAACCCTGACCGGTCATAATTATTTCATGACCCAAACGACTTGGTCTTTTAAACATGCTGTCGAACATGATTACCTATTACAATGTTTATAAAAGCAAAGCAAAGACTGAAAGCATGCATTGCAGTTATCTCTCATCCATAGAGAGATGGGAATGAAATAGAGCGAGAATCAGAAAGAAAAAAGATAGAAAAATAAGAGAACAAAGAGGAGGAGTTATGACCTTATAGCCTTGGATGATGCCGTTCTGCGTCTCGACAGGGGGCGGCTCCCATTGCACCTCCAGCTGGGTGGATGACACCGTGTTGACCTGGATATTCTGAGGGGCCACGGAGGGAGCTGAGAGGGAGCATGAGAGGCAATAGTATAAACACACTGCCCACAATCACCACCCACAATAACATTGGTTCAATACAAAGTCCCAGCCCCAGCGCACATATTGACATGTGCTTATTTCAGAAAACGCACTTACACAAGCTGAATGCTAATGCAAACTCGGTAGCACTCTAACATCACTCATTTCAGTTTCTTCTCCAGATGGGCTGAGAACTGAGAAGCACTCCAACATCACAGATCACACTGACAGACCAAGCTGCATTTCTACACTGATCGCTGAGCATATCAAAGTAGAGAAATATTGAATCAGTCAAGCCTTTAATACCAGAGACAACTCTAGCATGCAGGCATGTTTGGGTTCATTTTCTCGTACAAAAGCTCTAATTATGTATGGAAACGATGGTAAAATAATAAGCGAGTGGGAACAAAGCTTCCGAATGATGTCAGAAAGAGCTCCATACTTGATATGAGTATGTAGTGCGCTATAAAGAGTGTTAAAGCCATTATTCCATGTCAGATATACAGTAGTGTACTACAGTACATAAAGATTTCAGATTCAGCTATAGCGTTACGACTGCGTTCGAAGAGGCCTTTTGAGATATTCGGACACGAACTTCGGTAATTCTGCCGCTGTACACCAGCACGACGGATTTAAAATGGAGAGATCAAGACGCGATTGAAATGAAGACTTTCAGCTTTAATTCAAGGGGTTGAATAATAACAATAATACTGCATTAACAATTTAAAAATGACAGCCAATGGAGTCCCTCCATTTTCTGGGCTCAAAAGTAATCTGAAAATTGACGGATACGAAGTTTTGTGGCTGGGTGTGGCTTGTTTTATCATTACTTGATGACAAATTAAAGAGATTAAAGATCTAAAGTTGATTCCAAGCATTGAATTTGCATCTTGTAGCTGTTCATGGGAACTCTCAATAGGCGCTTCAAACAAGTGAAGGAGGCCATCATTAGGCTGAAAAAACAAAACAGGCCTATCAGAGCGATAGCAGAAAGTTTAGTAGTGGCCAGATCGTCAATTTGGTACATTCTTTAAAAGAAGGAATGCAATGCCGAGCTCAGCATCCCCTGAGGTGTACACTTACGGACCTGACTGTAAACTGAAGCGAGAAGCTTGTAATGACGTCATTTTCACCCTCCGTGCATTCAAGCTGCAAAGCTGGAAACTAAAACTGGATGCCTCCATCTTGATTTTTTGTTAGCAACAAACTAGCCAGCTAACTGTGATGAGTGATGTATATTTACCTCCTCAAAAGAGTGGACTGTATAATTAACATTTGTGTTCATTGATAAAAAGCAGATATGTGCATTGTATATAGAACTTGCAGAACTCAGCTTAAATTTAAGAAGCGTTAGTTTGTTTACATGGGCGCTGGGGCCATGTGTGTGTGTGTGTGTGGAGTTTGCATGTTCTCCCCGTGCTGCGGGGGTTTCCTCCGGGTAATCCGGTTTCCTCCCCCAGTCCAAACACATGCATGGTA
>JAOUWY010000047.1:15264533-15276627 GCA_025728095.1 Prietella phreatophila | reverse complement strand
ACACACACACACACACACACACACATGTACTGTATAAGTGGGACATCTATTCATTCTTTTGAAAGTATTCAGCACTGCGTCAAAATGGAGATTTTATACAAAGAAAGAAGGCAAGCCACTTTTGTTGTTCCATGTCCAGGTCCTCTCCTACCATGACCTGCTTTCATGCCAATGACAAATTTCAGGCATCAAGTAGCAAAACAAAATTAACATTTATTCATTTAGCAGACGCTTTTATCTGAAACGACTTACAAGCAAAATGATATATCAAGCGGAGAACAATACAAGTAGTGCAAGCGTACAAGATCTTTAACTGAGTTCTAGAGAAGCAAAGTGCGCACAGTCGAGGTGTAAGAGTCAGAGTACGTGTTTTTAAAATAATGTGGGATTGGAGTTTTAGGGGTTAGTTAGGTGTTCATGGAAGAGGTGGATCATTAGCTGTTTTTTGAACTTTCTGCGGTCGGGGTTGAGGTTGGAAGTTCATTCCACCACTATGGGCCAGTTAGTGTGAAGGTTCTGGAAAGGGACCTTGAGCCACACTGAGTAGCACTACTAAGCGTCGGTTGTTAACCGATCACAGATTGCGTGAGCGAACCTCAAGTCTCAAGGGGCGGTGCTGTTCCAGACAAGGTCTTGTACATGAGCATCAAAGCCTTGAATTTGACACGGGTGCCTACAGGAAGCCAATGGAGGGAGATGAAGAGGGGTGTGACAAAATGTACGTAATATTTTTGGACCGGTGAAACTGAGTCACCAATTTGGCTTGGATCTAAATGAGAATTTATTTATTTATTTTGTGGTTCCAAATACTAATGTGCCTTTAATTGAAACCAGGCCGCCTGTCAAAACCAACCCCGTAACAACTGTGTTTACTACGTAGCACCTTTTTTTGTTTGTACATTTACAATGCAGCTCAAAGTGCTTCACAATAAGCTGTCAAACAGGAACAACAGACTTTAGTCGATTTCCATAACACAGCATGGTTCTAGACTATGAGAAAGATAAGAGCGGCTTGTCCAGCTCTTCTCCAGTTCTTTTATTGGAATCAATACTTTATCAGGTAGCACCAGAGGGCACACGAGCGACATCTTCATCTATACTCACCATCTTGTAAAGTTGTAATTGCATCGGTCTCTCGGCTGTACTTGCTGTCACCGATGTCATTAGTCGCCATCATTCTCACCTTGTATGAAGTGTAGGGCTTCAGCCTGGGGATATTGTGCACACAGACCTTTACCACTGTCAACGATGTGCTCACACAATGCATTGAAATCTAAGGCCATTGAAACAAAGGCCACTACTTTGCAACTGAAGTGCCTGTTATAAACAAGTGACAAACCTCATTATCTGTGCAAGTATATCCAAGCACAAAAAAAGAAATCATTCTGAAATTCTGCAATCAAAACTCTCTTCAAAATCAGTTCATTTATCACGGAGTTCAATTCAAAGATCTAATCGGCACGATGTTGAAACTCCTACTCAACCACACGCAGACGTGTTGTTAGGAAGTGAATATGTATGAATTTTCTGCTTAGCCGGACAGGAAATATAACTCGAAAAGCCACACAGTGTGCAAGTTCTCCAGGGCTCCAAACGAGCCGAGCCACAAATCAGGCCTAAATAATCTATTCAACCCTTTAGAAGGCGATAAAGAGATGATGGGTTAGAAAGTCCTAAACAGAGGGAGGGGAGTCATCATAATCAAGATAAGATGGGCCTCTGAATGCATATAAAATGCCACTTGACTGGCCATATAATCACAGTGGCGGCTCAAGCGTAATTCAAATGCAGGGCTGGCGTACCGGCGGCCTGACAATGCAGAGTGGTCTCGGCTTTCCAAACGGGGCTCGAGCATCATAAATCGCTACAGGAGGTAAAAGAAAAGGCCCGCAAAGCTTTTAATAACACTCCAGGCGTATAACTTACTGCACACTGTCAGCCTGGCAAGGCCGAGCATTGAGACAGAAACATGAAAGAAATGTTTATGAAGTTTAGAGCGATAAAATTGCCTTCGATGGAGTTCGAGCTGGATCTCTGGGGTATGCACAAAACTGTGTGAACGAGTGGAGGGGAAAAGCGAGAAAGAGAGCGAGAGAGAAGGAGGGGGGAAAGAAAATCTCACCGGTCCACCACATAGGAGGTACTGTTGTGGCTGATGGAGGATGAGTGTGTGATCCAGTCTCCATCGGGCAGTTGGCGTAGCTGCAATGTAAAATAGCGAACCGGTGAAGACCCGTCTCCCCCTGGCACCCAGTTCAATTTGAGCTGGCGTGACTGAACCTGGTCCTGGGGCACACTGAGATGCAGTGGAGGCTGCGGCCGCTCTGAGAGAGAGAGAGAGAGAGAGAGAGAGAGAGAGAGAGACAGAGATGAACAAGAGTGCAGAGGTCAGACCCGTCTCACTGACTAGTCTTAATCACACTGCATAAGTCAGTGCAGTGGCCTGCCTGTGGAGTACTACAATGCACCAGCCCCATCAATTTTACTGCTTCTAATCGATGCACTGAGGCATAATTGTTTATTTAAAGGTGGGCAATATCGATCACTATTAAAGATGCAGATCATGCAAACAAACGAAAAAGCATCCCTGCATCACCAACCACATCACCTGCCCCTAATACTTCTTTAAAAACAGGTCTGCTCTACGGTATAAAAATGACTTTCTTTCTTGAGTTTCTTTTAAAAGCTGTCTCGGAAATGAATAAAGAAACCCTTACACTATGGCAGAACCAAGCCTTTCTCCATCTAGATTAGATTTAGCCATTAATCTGATTAAAAAAGCTTAACTGCAAGGTCTTCAATAGATTAACTCAAACATTTGCCTTATTTGGCAAAAGAGAACAAATGAACTTGGCTCAAAAGGCTAGTATTTCTAAGGGTGATGTGAGCACTGTGACCCTGTCAAGGGCAGAAGATTGATGGCCACTATATACTCTCTGTGTGTGTGTGTGTGTGTGTGTGTGTGTGTGTGAGAGAGAGAGAGAGAAAGAGGTGAGAGAGAGAGGGTCAGAGAGAAAGAGAATCACCTCTGATCTCTGTAGTGATGACCACAGCTTGTGCGGCTGTACCCCAACCCTGCTGGGTCTTGGCTGAAATACGGAAGATATAAGCCAACTCGGGGAGCAAGCCGCTCGCCATGAACTGTGTGGTGTTTGCGCCAACTTCCACCGTGGTGAACTTATTCGGATCTCCAGAATCCAGCCGGTATGCTACCTGATACCCTACAAAGCAGGCAGCGTGAGGATATAAATGTTTTGTCTGAAACACTTGGAATAAATGTTGCTGTGTCTACATTGAAAAAACAAAAACCCAAACAACCCCCCCCCCCAAACACACATATCCCCTCCTCAAAAAACAACATCAATTAAACAGATGCTCAAAACAGCTCAGTCCAAAACTCAAAAGAACAAAATCAGAGGAAAAAAACAAACAAAAAATTAAATAATTTCCTCATCAAACCCACACAACTGAAAGTACTGAAAGTAAAACCTGCTTTCAGAAACTCCCACAACGGTAAGACAATTTGGATGATGAATGACTTTCAAAAGGTTCTCGCTGTATTGGAAAATCTGCTCTGCTATCACTAACTTGCTGAGGAACTCTGTATTTCAGAACGCGTGGGCCGAGTGTGGTCGAGTCAGAGATGAAATGTTATTACATCGATCATGCCGTGTGTTTTGTTCGCTGCTTTGCCCCTTTGGCTGTACAGTAATAAGGTAGGCTGTCTCACATTGTGCAGCATGCAATACTCTTGGACTGGTATTTCATCCTAATGTCGACTCCAGGCATGAGGGACCATGAAAAATAACATCCATCTCCTCGCTATATGCACGCACGTACTGTATATGCCCTCAATATGTTTGTGCAAAGCTCTGTTTTCCACGGCGTTGTGGTACATGAAAACAGACTGAGTTTAGCTTTGCATGAGGATAAAATCAGGACTGCCAAAGGCCTGTGTGATGGTTTGGGTCACTGGACTGCACTTGCTACGCTCTGTTAAACCTCCACCAGAAATCACTGGACGGTGATTTCTAACACGAGCCTAACATGTTTTGTTCCTCTGCTACTCCCTCCACTACTCCACTCTGATCCCTAGTGCTTCCAGAAAAGCCATGCTAGAACCTCACTAACACCATGGAAGTTCACCTCATGTGTACTCTAACACATAGGGTGTAAATGAACGAGATCTCGCCAAAGAATTCCTCTACCTACCTATTCCTGTACATACATTGTCTGATGTAAGGACCTGCAAGACAGATTCAAGAGCACAAAAAAAATAAGACGGTTCCTACGTGTAGCACTGTTTCATTTAAGAAAGGTAGAGAGGTAATTAACAAGGGTTCACAGCACAGGAATCGTCCGCTTTGTTCAGCTCAGAGGCTTTACAGTGTGAGCTCGCGTGAAACCTAGACTTATGGTTTCTCAGGTCAGGGAGTTGTTCGGCTGTGGAGAGAGCAAGCCGGGGACAGGTTTAAGAAGGATTATTCTTGCTGCTGAAAATTCAAAAAGCAAACTCCCCGTAATGCTTGCTCGCTCTGATTTATTTTTTTTAGCCTGGTGGATTTTTCACAGAGCACGTCTTTTGATGCCTTTCTGAAATCGGACTCCATATGAGACTGTCTATGAATAAACCAAACCCACACGACTTAAAGCAGTGTCAGAGGTCTGAAGAAAAACAAACCAAAACAAAACAATACGAAAATCAAGACTCATATGGGCCAATCATATTTTTTGCACCATCCTTGTGCATACCAATAAAGTTCTGCTATTGTAAATGGTAGCTGGTCTGAACTTACATAGCCAAAGCGCTTTACACTGTGTCTCATTCACACACTCACACACCAATGGTAGCAGAGCTGCCATGCAAGGCGCTAACTTGCCATCCAGAGGCACTTGGGGTTCAGCGTCCTGCCCAAGGACACTTTAGCATGTGGGGTCCTCCCACCCTTTTTGTGCTTCATGCCCTGTGTCCCCCGTGACCCTGTGTAGGATAAGCGGTACCGAAAATGAATGGATGGATGGATTTCGAGCGGCACTAGAGATTTAAGTCAGCCTTGTTTTTGTAGCAGTGGTGTGATGAGTCAGCTGACTATTCTGAGCTTCAACAACACTATGAGGTGTTAATCAGTATAATCTTATTAAAGCACTGTTATGCGTCCTCTCAGTCTCCTGCTCCCTAACCATACAGATGTGGTTTTAATCTCAGGTGCAGTGGGTTTGCAACATTTCAGGCCAGATGGAACTCAGCTGGAGATCAAAATCCTAGTAGGCTCTTGCTTGCATAAGGTGAGGAACAACAAGCTCAGGCTTCACATTAGAGAACGTGAAGCAGATGGCTCATGAAGATTACTACTTCCTCAGGTGCATATGTGATTGTCCTCAAATACTGTGATCCCATAGATTTGGAACAAAACATTACTATTACGTCTATTTTCTCAGAGTCCGTGTTCTCTTACCCATAATGATGCCATTCGGGTCTACTGGAGGCTGCCACACCACCCTGACCTCCTTCAGACGCACCTCGGGGAACACCAGTCTCATGGGTGGCCCTGGAACTAAAAACAACAAACACAGAAGAAGACATTAAACGTCAGTACAATATAACTGTAACTAGTCTGTCTTATTGACGTGAGAAACAATAATTCACACGTAAACCCAATGCCACTAATCCTGCCTTAAAAAATGGAATGAATAATGAATGTGTACAAACTAGTGATGCACTGATACAAAATTTCTCAGCCGATACGATAACCGATTATTCTGAGTGATATCGGCCGATACCGATAGTTCTGCCTTTTACGACTACTATAAAATGAATAATAATTAATTCCACGATTCTGAAAGAAATGTAAATAAAACTTTACTCTCTCCATTTCAACAAGTTGTTTCACAGTAACTGGTCTCATCAACATAAAACACATTACTCTAATTAACATCAACACATGAACTCAATTCTGAAGATTAAAGTAAGATTTGTGAACTTCTTGAATGTTATTAATTCATATTAACATTGACTGAATTCTAAAAACCCACCATATTTAGTCTCACATCCACTCTCCACAAACACAAGCATTTCTACTTCATCACGGAACATCAAACTGCTCATATATCATATCAACCTTTTATATATATTAACATTAACTGTTCATGAAATACACTACTCTACAAATATATCTTTCTGTGCAATATGTACTTTTTTGTCAACTCATCTTCATTTAAATCTTTCAGTGGTGTACTGGCCCTTTAATTCAGCTCGAGCAGCGCGGCAAAAACAAAAAAAAAATTAGACTCAACGCCGAAACTCCTGCTTCACTGCTGCAGCGTCCGGTGTAAAATTTTATCAGTTTAAAATGCAATTTTGTCATCATTCCACACAAGAGACATCTTTACACACAGCACAAATCCGATGTGTTTACCCCACCCTCTTTTGATTGACGGGATATAATCGGCCCTGCTCATCGGATGTTTTTAAACTATTATCGTCCGATGCATCGGTGCGTCACTAGTAAAAACACAGATTACAAAGCGTCTCAAGTGAATGGAGAATGCAAAGCTGCCAGGACTGCTTTTAAGTGACTGTAGTACAATAAATCCAGCACTGACTTCAGTGAGAGATGAATGAGTCTTCTGCTCTTCATCTCAGAGAGCTTATTATCTCTGTGTGTTTATATGCAGATAGTTACAGTACGCTCGCCCGAGGACGCCAGGCGAACTGCAGCGGTTCACCAAGATCAGTGACAGGATAGTTTCTCAGATTCTATGAAAACCCATGAGAAAAGGAAAAATAAAAAAATAAATTAAAACTCCAGACAAACAAACAGAGAGATGGATGTGTCTTCATTTTCAAACTCTGCTTGAGATTCAGTGGGCTGTTCTAGTAGAATACAGACCCTAAATAATTTTGTGCAGGTTTATTGAAGCGTGTTGCCTAGGGCTGGGAAGTGATGAGGCTGGAGGACCTCAGGCTAGGTCCTGATGTGCCTTCTTATGTACACAAGCTGCCAGGTGAGCAAAACAGGGCCTGTTAGAAAGAGATCCCTCAAATATGATCTGCTCTATTTCAAAAGTACCCCCTATAGATCCTCAAACTGAACACCACCCTGTGGGCATGAACCTGATAATACAGTACTTCACTAACAGAGCAGAACATTCTCACAAACAGAACGCACTAGACAGCAAGGTCTAATGGGAGCTTGTTGCCCTTCTCTGGTACACACCCAACACTATATCAAAATCTCTCAAATCTACGGCCTCTGCTGGACCATTTACTTACTTCTCCACGGATTTGCCGGGCTGTAATGGTTGGTTAGTCCGACTCTGTATTTCACTTCCTGGCATTTATCGCACTAATAAATCTAAAACATCCAACACAGATTTGATTTGTATTGCTTTTTTGCCATCATAGTACAAGAAGCCATAGGGATGTGGGTTCTCACACACACACACACACACACACACACACACACACACACACACACACACACACAGGAGAAGTTGTATTTGTATAGTGAGCTCTCTTGATGCGTCTCTTCTTGCCACTGTGTATTGCTTGCATCCATCATCTTGCTATCAGCTGCACTGTGGTTTCGGTGGGTGTTCCAGAGATTAGACTTAGCTGAGTGTGAGTGTTGTTTATGCACAAAATCATGAAAAGAACATTTCCTTTTAATTACTCCCTAATTAGAAAATCAGCCATGTAGCCTGTTTTATAATAAAAGCACTTTCGGACACATCTTTCCTTCCCGGGAAACTGTTAATGACCCTGCTCCTAATCGGATCACCAGATTTGAGAATGGATGGATGTCTGGTTTGCCATCAAGTTTCGCTGATATGGCCTGATAAAACTCAATTACTGGGTGTTTGACCTAGCGAGTGAGCAACGGGGGACCAGCAACTGCATTCCAGCAGAGATTTTAAAAAAATGTATTTATTTATTTTTAAATCCTCCAATATCTGTAAATGCTGCAAAGGCAGGACTGTGTCTGCCTGTGTGTTATATTTCCACATCATAGTTTAATGAGTCTTGTTCTGGAGGGGATTTTTTTAAAAAAAAGGCAAACATAGATAATTGCCACCAAGATTGAGTGAGCACAGACACTGTCTTGGTGCTTAAGCCTTGCTCTTTCTTTCATAAGAGAAGAGCTGAGATGATATGTCCGACAGCAAGAGTAAATATTCATATTTCATTCATTTATTCATCTGTGGTTAGTGGATCCAGGAGGAACTCTGGGCACAAAGTAGGAAGACATCAGGACACCATTTATACACTCATTCACACCTAGAGGGCAGTTTAAAGAAACCAATGCACCAAACTTCTCTCTCTCGGCTACTCAATCTGACAGGCCTGGGTGAATATCTACGTCATCAGCTGGCACATTTGGCAGTGGATGTTACAGCTCTTCTGGAACGTCTTTGCTCTTCACCTGTACCCCCAGGGTCTCTTTATCCTCCCGCTTATCGCATCAGTCCATCAGTGACCTATGCTCATGTTTCGACTCAAACTGAGGCTCAAGTGTTTCCCATAACCTCTGTAAAGGGCCAGTTTACTCTTTCCTCTGATGACGTAGTAGTTTTGCTACAAACACACCACCATATTATATTGCCTTTCACCTACAGAGTATTCTCCGACAATTCCTGTTCCCTCCCCAGCATCTGATAGCAATTCTCAATAAACTACGTACTCTGTTACCCGTGTCTTAAATTTATTACCACACATGTTTTTGGGAGGTGGAAGGAAACCGGAGAACCCGGAGGAACCCCGGCCAAACAAATCTCCAAAAAAACCCCAAAACAAATCTCCACAAATAGTAAAGTGAGCTCAGGATCAAAGCTTTGAGCTGCAAAGTGGCAAAGCTACAGCGATGCGCTGTACATTGGTTATTGCTGCCACTATTTTCAAATTTATTTCATTTACTTACTTCACACGTTCGGCGAGCTACTCTATTAACGTGACCCAGATGCATTTAAAACTGCTCTACCAATATCACCAGCACACCATTATCTCTTATCCCTAAAAGGAATATTTAAACTCTAATATACCAAGTGATTCTAGTGCCTGGATTATTTACATGCAGCGCCCCATATTTTCGAGTGCAAGTGCTTGATTCAATTAAGCGCAGCTTTATGAACGTACTGGACTTTTTACGAGATATATATTAGATAAACGGTCGCAGGCCGCACATGGCATTTTGATAAGAACGGTCTGACAAAGCTGTCAGCATGTCTCTAGGTTAAGGAGGGCAAACTCCAGGGGTGTTTCTTCACCCGGCGCATGAAATAAAACGCCTCTCTCGACCGCTCTACGAGTCCCTTGTGTGTATAAGCCTGAATGTGCTGTGGATTAGTTTCTGTGGTGATGTGTTGGGGAAATCCTGACTGAGTCAATGACCATTATTTGTAATAGATGGCAAACAGCAGACCTCCCTTTGGAAGCTTTCACTGCGTAGATTTACACTGCTGGTTCATGGCGTGTTTCATATTGCCGTCCATGGCATACGCATTCACGGGTCATCCTGACTAAAAGCAGGAATGGTTGCTGCAACATTGATCTTTTTATTTAACAGATCGGTTTGTATGGCAGCATCGCCGAACCTAGCGCTAGAAGGCAATTTCCGAGCAGTGAGGAGCAACAAATGAATGTGTATAAATCCAGAGAACGCAAATCTTCGCCTTATGAAGAAGCACAGTGAAAGAAACGATTATCTGTCACAGAACATGCAGCGCTACATATGACAAACACAAACTCTCTCGGTACGCCGCAGAACTGACAGGGAGAGGCAGGATTTTTTTTTTCAGGCTCTGGGTTACTGATCAGAAGGATGGGGGTTCAAGCTGCCACTGTTGTGCCCTTTTAACCCTCTCTGCTCCAGGGGTGCTGTCTCATGACCGTGCTCTGAGCCCATCTTCCTAGCAAGCTGGGATATCTGAAGAAAAGCATTTCACTGTGCTGTCATGTATATTCAACAAATAAAGGCTTCTTCCTCTTCAAGTCTTCCACTTTATTAAAGCTAGAGCTGTATCAGTCTGACCACTTCTGGTACGATGAGCGCGAGACGCCTCATAAAATGCGAGACATCTGACATCTCATAAAACGTGAGACCGCTTGGTCAAGGAGCGTGCACATAAAAGTCTTAGGCCGATGAGTCATAACGCTCAGCTCCTGCTCTAGTAATCAAGAACGTGTCAAAGGCACTTTTAATCTCCACAACGACACTCAACCCTTCCCTCTAAAACAGACTCGAACCGATAAAGCTATTCCTCTGAAGTTAACTTTATCGTGTGTGAACATAAACACACACACACACACACACACACACACACACACACACACACACACACAGTGGGCATTTGTTTTAGGTACATTCATTGCCTAGTTAATCATGTATACCTAAAATATAGGTGTTCCTATGCATAATTTGGTTCAGTAGTCAGGACACTGGTCAGATAGTCAGACATTTTAAGCTCTGAATCAATCACAAAATCCTTCCGGTGCACTGGAACGTTTGCTCCGTAAAAAAAAATCCCACAACGCACAACAAAAACCAGGGAGCATCGATGTCTACTATGTTCCCTTACTGGGAATGACGTTATAGCTGAAGTCTCAGTTTGGAAAATGGTGGACGAACTCTCAGCTCAACTTCGTCTACAAATGTAAGAAGCTTGTTATCGTCGCTGTGGCTCTCAAACGATGATTTACGTTAGAGATTTCATACTTTATCTGACGTTCTATATACTGTTCAGTTCGAGTCTTTTTACGACTTTTAAGTGTTTAATGATTATTATTTTTTTAATCCAGTAGATTCGCTACGATCCTGCTTGAAGGACCATGACTAAAACGCGTGTGACTAAGTTAACAAATTCATATGACGTATAATGTCAGAAAGATATCGGTCCTGACGGTTGTTGATAAATGCCAGTGGTGACGTTTTACAACGAAAGTACGTCGTCGTGTCGCTGGAAATGGAGTCATCAATGTCCCAGTGTGAAAAGAGTGCATGAACTCGTGTACACCAGATACTGATTCATAACCTAGGGAGCTAGGGAGCTGATTGAGACGCACCCTAAGAAAGTACCAGAGAGATGGATGAACACTTTAAGCAGTCTAACTTTTCCTCATTTTAAATAAAGACTTGGAAATGTAGGGCAATGTGTAATAAAAACAAACAAACAAACGAACAAACAAAAAACCTTTTTTTGTATAATGTTCCTTTATCAATGTTTATGGGAATAATGGATTTTAGACAAATATTGCGCACCATCATCTTTAGTCCTTTCGAGCACAGAAGGGCTGCTGAGCTGGCCGTCTCCGATGCGTGTGTAGGCCAAGACCTGGATCTCGTACTGCACGTACTTGCGCAGGTTCCGCAGTAACACTGACTGTGTTAGGTTCCCCTTCACCAGGTACACTTGTGGCTCCGTACCCGAGTCTTTTTCCTGGTACAATACCTAAACAAACGCAAACACCAACAACATTCAGGTCAATTCAGCGACTGGATCTGAGTTTGGATACTGAGATCAGCAAGTCCCGATCGTTTGACAGGTGAAGCCTTCTTCTTCTTCTTGTTTTTTTATATATGTCTTAATTAATGTTGACTTTAGACAGACAAAACTGCGCTTAGCTAACAGCTGCTTCTTCCACCACAAATATTTGTCTTTCCATACATAAGTGGAGCGCACTTACTGCCCAGTTCATCACCAAGAGACAGAAGAAAGCATTGCACATTCTCTTTTAATGGAAAAGTCGATAATAATGAATCATTAATAATTACCATGAATATGAATAATTCATAATTAAAGACAGAATAATTAATATCGGGTTAATGGAACAGTAGGTTCTTGACAACAAAAAGCTACTTCAGAATGATTTTTTCTTCTTTGCCATCCTGCCTCGACTCCGCAACTCTAGCTTTGTGCTCGTAATACAGTTTTGAAGGCAAAATAAAGCATTTCAAATGAAAAATAAAATATACATTCTTATCGTTATGCCCGCTGTGGATTACTTGTTGTGTATTTGTTTTTATTCCATTTTGAAATCACACGAATTTGAGGAAATGTTTGAACACGGCCAGCAAAATGAGACGACCTCACTCAGCTC
>JAOUWY010000047.1:15102755-15122963 GCA_025728095.1 Prietella phreatophila | reverse complement strand
AAACACCTTAATCACATTATTACCTTACTTAGATTAAGGTCAATAATTAGATTATTGCTGTCCATGTAAACATAGTCCATGTCTGTAATACATGTCCATAATGCGACTAAGACAGGAGTACTCCACACGTCTTAATTAGATTAGAGCTTACTTCGAGTATGACCTTAATTAGATTAAGTTAAGTAAAACTCGCTGTTTACATGGTAGTTTCTTAATTAGAGTATGGTCCTAATCGGATTAAGAGTGGATTATTGTTGTCCATGTAAATGCAGCTACTGATAACTGCTTGGCACTTGCAAACCAGTTGTGCTTATTGGACCCAGATCTAACCGAATCTAGCTTCAGCAAACAGCGTCATAGTAGATATATATATATATATATATATATATATATATATATAGATAGAGAGATAGATAGATAGATAGATATCAACTGGAATATACTTCAAATATAATTTTCTCATATGAATTCATAGAGGTGCCAATAATTGTTGCACACCCATATTTAACAATTATTTTTATATAAACCTGTGCTTTGTTAGCAATTTTTTTTATATCCATGAGAGCACAGTATTTTTGTGAATTTTTTTTAAACAAAAGATCAAAATGTTAAACTATAAAGACAGTTATTCACAGCCTTCTTTGCTAATATTTACCAAGGGTGCCAATATTAGTGGAGGGCACTGTAGCTGTATCTCTGCCCGTGACTGACAACATATTGTGTCAATTAGTGTCCTCTTAATGTGGAGATAAAGTCCATCTCTACAGCAGCCAATATTTACATTTATGATGCCGATGGCAAAGACACCAAAATGCATGCAACACCAGTGGCACTACAGACAGATTTCTCGTGATAAAATTACATTGTGAGAGAACAGCTTTTTGTTATGTCGAGATCACAAAAAGAAAGAAAGAAAAAAATTATGCAAGGCCCCTTAGGGCTTCTGTATTTTAGGAAGAAAAGTCCATTTAATAAGGTACTACAAACAAAAGTTCCAAAGAATAGACTGAATATGAAATATAAATATATATATATAAAATTTATTTTTTAAAGAAGCCTGTATGAGCAGTGAAATTAAACACAGGAACTAAGTGGCCATTAACAATTAGTCGGCTAATTTCACGGCATCTTTTGTTGGAGCAGGTTGGAGTGCTCTCTAAAGTGATCTTGCCTCCATCCTTTAAGACTAAATCACTGTATCTCACAGACTATTCCAGGGCCTTTGGATGAAGAAAAATAAATAAATAAATACAGCAGAATTACTTACAGAATTACTGACTCAGTTCAATCAGTGGCTGCCTACCTTACCTTCAGAGAAGAGTTACTGCTGCACTTCCTGGACCAGGGGACATATAGGTTTGTCACAATTCCCAGAAAAACACTCCACATCATATAATTAAACCCATGAATGTGTCAAATCTACTCTGTTTTTCCTGATTCGTGTGGTAACCTGCCATGCCACTATCTGCCTTTCAGGCATGTGCTACAGCAAGATATGGCACTTGCATATCACAGGGAATTGCACACCAAGTGTTTCAGCAAAACAGGAAGTCAAGAGACATGACTATCAGAATATAATCAAAAAAATACCTTAGTGTTAACACCTTCATACACCAAAATGGATGTGTTTTATTCATCAGATGCCTGAAAATGGCAGACAATCGTTTAAAAAATACTCTTTTAGCTGTTTTTTTTTAATGTTGTTCAAACAAAGGATGAGAGAATGGTGCTATCGTACCCGCTTGATTTAAAGCACAGAAAATGCCGGGTGATTTCTATCAGCTTAAACTTGACTGCTTGCTTTATTCCCTTATGGCAAAGCAGAACTCGGAATCGCTAAGGAAAATGGGGGGAAAAATAAACTACCAGGAAACTTCAGACCTCATCTTAAGCTGATGTTCATCATCTCATGTATTTGAAAATCTTCTGCTGTAATTTTTTTTTGTTTGGTTGGGGGGGGTCTGTGTGCAATGACTTAGTTTGATCCAGCATTACAAGACGGGAATTCTTGACTTAATCTTTTTATTTTTTTCCCCTTTTCATTTTTACACTTGTCCCAATTAATTCTCAAATGCATACACTTTTCCAAAGGCCAATGTTTTCATCCCGTTCCTGCTGGATTTGCAGCTACATTTTCCTTTATCATATTTCCCTTGAATCATTCCATATATATTCAAATATTCATCTACACTCAGTCTTGTATGGTCAAGATTTTTCCACTGACTATGGAAAAAACAAATAGCCTGAATGCATTTCTAAGTAGAAGCCAATTTATTATTGCAAGCTTCTGAATCCCAACGGCTTTGCTAGTCTCTTACCTCTTACCAAAATGAACCTGGGGTGGTCAGAGATGGCTGAACAGAACCACATACTCTTAATCCACTATGCTACGGTGAAAAAAACAAGCTTTTGGGAAGACTACATGACCTTATATGAACTCGTCGTTAAACTTTGTTGAATATTTCCAGTATTCATTCTGCTGGAATCTGCATCCAGCAGCTTATCAAATCAACGCAGGAGCGCATATGGCCAAGGCAGTGCTCTAGGGGACTGAAGCACTGTGTTGAATGCAGTCATAGGGCATAAGATGCTTGGCCTGGTCAGGCTTGATTTGATTTTGTGCAGCGGGTGGCACATCTGTCTGTTCTCCATGCTGCCTCAGAGAAAAAGATGGACACCTGTGCCTGTGACCTCTACAGACCTCCAAAGACCAGCAGGAAAGCAGTCATAACCAGCTGAGATAAGGAGAGATTATGGACTATAATTTCATTGCAAGTCCTTCATCCAGTCCTCCAGACTGCATATGGAGAAAAGAACAGGTGTACGAGCTGTTCCTGGTTCGAAGTGTAGAAACCTTGCATTCTGACTGTGAAGGCAGTACACTAGGTTAACTAGCTTTGGGGGAAGTGTTGTGCCCGGCTAATACTCTTATACCCTCTTTGTGGCAAAATACTTAATAATCTCCTGCTCTACCCAACAGATAAAGAGTCCTGGCCTGCGACCAAACTGAAGAATACCTCCAGGAAACGGTTCACTCAGTAGTGCAGTTAGGTCACAAGACGTCTCCATTTTGGTGCCTTGTGCTATGCAGTATAGAATAATTGACTTCAGGGGACAATCATCTAAACCCATAACTGAATGGCAATGTTTCATCCACTAGCTTGCTGTCAAGTGGAACAGAAGGAAGCAGTGCTTTGGGAGAAGTGAAGGGACGCCAGATGTGGCTAAAAAAATCGAAACTTCAGCAGCAACCTGAGAGGCAGCAGGAAATAGCCAAATAGTATTCTTTCAGCAGGCTTAAATGACTTTATTCCACCGAGACCCATCGGCTCTGATGCGCCGAATGCGGTAAAGCAAAAACGGGCTTCAGCCTCTGTTTAGTGATAGCTGTCATCTTTCATGACAATTCCAGCCTGGCTGTGATTGAGTTGCATGTGAAATGAGTCAAGGCTCAGGATAATGCTCTCACCTTGGGAAGGATTTCATCGGTACTGGAGTAACTGTCAAGAGGGAGTGTTTCAGTAGCAATATTTAAGCCAAATCTCGTGCACGGTGCTAAGGCTGAAGCGATCAACACAAATAGTAGATGCACTAGAAGGGTGTGTATTTCATTTCATTCATTGTAATCTGTTTGTATTTTATATATCCGTGCAGCACAGGAAAACTCTGTTGAAGCAAAAATCGCATAAATCACCGACAGTTCAGAATGGTCTTTCATCTGAGGTCATCTCAATTTCCCGATGAGTGAGAACACAAATGCCAGTCTTGCTCAACCGATATGTCGAGCAGACGCTTTATTATATTGATCAGACACTTTTAGCGGTAATAAATCAATGCAGCTCTACAGAGATCTGCTTTAAGAGTTTCTTCCATTAGATCCAAACAGGAAGTCTTTGTTTTTGTATTATGAGGCAAGCTGTAAATAATATGAAAGCATTGTGACCGCATAAATTGAAGAAGGCATGTGGGCTCAACCCAGTGTGTCTAATGTTGTGCGACAGGAAATATCTTTCGCCGCATGCAGGGAGATAATACACGAGCGTTAATGTCATACTGTTCATTTCTGGAAGTCACTTTGACCTGGTACTGGTGAAGAGAATCCTAATCTAATCTAATACTACCCAAAGCTCATAAAAATTCTCAAGCAAGTATATAGCCTTGGCTAACCAAGATCATCTAAGGCTAAATGTTCCCAGTCCTGGTTTGTTTTTTCAGTTTGGATTTTTAAACAGTTTTCCCCTGGTGTTGATTTGTATGCTCTCATTTAACCCAAATGTAGCCTGTATCCTAATCTATAAACGACAAGTGTAACATAATGCCACTGTCATACATCTGTATCTGCTCCAAATATCCATATCTGTATTTATATTTAAACCTGAAGTGGGCGTGGCCATTATTCCCCTGGAAACACAGGAAAGTACTGGACAAAGCAGAGAGAGGTAGAAATGCCAGCTCTGTCAGCATGGTGCATGAATTCTAACTCTGACAGTTCCTCAACCTCAGCTGTATCACTCGAGTGCATAATTAGCCTACAGATGAGCATGTGGGACTGATTTTTTAAATCCCACTCATGCCGTTATTGTTTTTGTTTGTACCTGCCCACAATATCCATCCATCCATCCATCTTCTACCGTTTACTCCTTCTTCAGGGTCGCAGGGAACCTGGAGCCAATCCCAGAGAGCCTGCCCACAATATTTTCTAACAAATTTACTTGGTTCTGTTTCGCAAAATATAAACACACTGTGACCCTGACCAGGCAGTTATTAAGGACGAATGAATATTTGTCCCACAAGTTTCACATTCAAGAGCTGATTTGCATCCTTCTTGTCTTTTGTCAGTCCCTGTACTGCACACCTCTAGAAAAAAAACCCTTGCATTTAAAATACATTATCCATTTGTTCTATAATATAATAATTAGAGATGCACTGATACTAAATTTCTCAGCTGATACCGATAACCGATTATTCAGAGCGATATCGGCCGATACGGATAGTTCTGCCTTCTTTTAAATGAATAATAATTAATTCCACGATTCTGAAAGAAATGTAAATAAAAACTTTACTCTCTCCATTTCAACAAGTTGTTTCACAGTAACTGGTCTCATCAAGAGAAAACACATTACTCTAATTAAAATCATCACATGAACTCCATTCTGAAGATTAAAGTAAGATTTCTGAACGTATTGAATGTTATTAATTCAAATGAACATTCTAATTCATTCTAAAAATCCACCTGTTAGTCTCACATCCACGCTCCACAAAGAAAAGCATTTCTACTTCATCAGTGACGTCAAACTGCTAATATACAATATCAACTTTTTTATATATTAACATTAACTGGATATGAAATACACTGCTCTACAAATATATCTTTCCTTGCAATATATACTTTTTTTTTATCAACTCATCTTCATTTCAATCTTTCAGCAGTGTACTGGCCCTTTAATTCAGTGCGAGCAGCGTGGCAAAAAAAATTTAGACTCGACGCCGAAACTCCCACTTCACTGCTGCAGCGTCCGGTGTAAAATATCATCAGTGCAGAGATTACAGAGATGATAAACGGCAATTTTACACACAGTACGGATTCGATGTTTTCTCGCCCTCTTTTGATTGACAGGATATAATCGGCCCTGACCATCGGATGTTTTTAAACCATCATAACGTGGAAAATAGCCTTTATTGCCCGATACATCGGTGCATCTCTAATCGTAATGTATTCATATTTGGTAACACCGCTACCACATTTACTTCAAAAAGACGTATAAGTTTGCTCAGTTGTACATTTGAGTATACAGATCTTCACAGAACTACAAGAAATAATGACGAAAAGATATCTGCAATGTAATACCATATTGCTGCAGTTTAATACCGCCCTTTCTATAGAGAAATTCCAGCTTCTCTTTCTCTCGGTCTCGCATACACTTATCTTTCAAATGCCTTGTACATAGAACAGAAAAAGCCTTATATAAATCCGATGGCACCAGAAAGCCCTTTTTCTATATGCAGCCCAAAAGCATGACTACAGAGTAAAGCAAGATTTTCTACATGAAGCAGCTCTTCATCCCTGTTTTTTTGCCTGGTTCAAGCATAAACTCTCTCTGCTCTCCAAGCTCCGTATATCACATCAATGAGTCTCTAAGCAAACATTCGTACTGCCAAGTCCTTTCTCCGAGCCCCATCAAAAGCCTTTACACCTTTCATTTCCACATTAACCATCCGTATACCCCCAGTACAGTCAGTACCATCTTCCAGTCTTATCCGGAGGTCAAAAATACAGTACACCCCTTCCTTTCATTCTTGCATGAACTTTTCTCCCCACTTTTCATCATCACAGTCTGATGAATGAAGATAACCAGAGAAGAACAATTTCATCAATAATGGAAAACCGCACTAGATTGGTGCTGCTTTCTTCATCTGTTCATACAAGGGATGCTTCTTTGAACAGTAAGCGCTGTATTCAGAACCGAACGCATGTGGTGAGGCGTTCAAAAACTGAAATCGGGCACACTGGTATACACTGGTTTTTCCATGGATACATACAAGCTTTGCTTGTATCTATCTACTGCTGCACATTTGGACTAGAGTTTGCGAAAGAACAGACATAAGCTCCAGTCATCAGTTATTCAGACCTTGAACTTACATGCTTGTCTTTTTCAATCTTGTTTGGAGCTGCATTATACCGTATACATATACAATAATACCATTGTATGAGAATATGCTGTGACCACACTCTGAATATTTCACACTGAATGTCTATGGGCGATATAAAGAATACACACAAAGGAGTGCAGAATGCCAATTCAGGCCAATATAACACATCTAAATAGGTCGAATGAATATTTGTATAAATGAACACAGAAATGAAAACATACAAAGTACTTTCAATATTTCATGAAATGCTTAATATTTCATGAGGCTTGCACAAATCATTTTTATGACATTATGACATTTCATTATTATCACAATAAATTGCTTTTCTTTTTCTGTTTCTTTTCGTTTTTTATTTTAGAACGGGATCATTTCGGACTGAAGGTCAGCACGGTGCGGCAGAACGACGTCTTCATTATGCGAGTGAAGAAGTGCTGCGTAAAAGCTCATTATACCAGTTATGACTACAACTGTTCACGACAATACAGTAAAGCTCAATATATTATTCTACTAATAGATGTTTCTTTGAATGTTGCCTTCTTGCATTCTATGGGTCGTGAAAAAAGTTACGCATCCAGTTAGTACAGAAGACAAAAGAAAATGCCCATGGTGTACCCCACCTTGTGCCTCATGCTCCCTAGGATAGAAGCGGTATAGAAGATGGATGGATGGATGGATGGAGAACTACGATCGAGTTTACTGAAACTGTGCCTTAGTAAAACAATCACGAATTGCATCAAAATGACGACTTGTTATTGTAGTGATAATTTTACACCTCAGATGCCAGCAGGATTCCTTTGAAAAGGCTTAGATTCACACAGAACTTGTCAACACCCTGCACGCTCATGTCTACACTTTTATTTTACGTTCAGATTTTATTCTGAACCGTTTCCAGGCATCACATCACCTTCAGTCCTACAGGTACTCTCGAGTTTCGGTTTTGAACCGTTCAGGGAGTCTCTGAGATGAAACGTATGACGTAAAAACATCTTGTTTCTTCTAAACATCATGTGCAAACACACAACACGACCAATGTATCCTACTGCGCACAGAAATTAGTACTCGTCACATGGGATTGTAGTAACTTAAGGGTCTATATACAACTTCTAAACATGGCCACAGACACGGGGTCTGGAAAACAATGACATTTTCAGCGATGCTTTCTCTTAACATGACAGAATAAAACAATGACTGCTAAAATGAATCACATCTTTAAACAAAATAAGAACAATTTACACTGATCATCCTGTTCAAAAGTTTACGCCCCCCTCCTTGGCTCTTGATGTATCGTGATGCCTTCTTGAGTATCAGTGAACGTTTGCAAATTTTGTAATAGTCGTGTATGAGTCCCTCAGTCGTCCTCAGTGTGAAAAGATGGATCTCAGCATCATATAGGTACTGATGGAAAGGGGTCAAATATGCAGAAGATGCTGGAAAAGTAAAGAATGATTTTTCTGAAGAACAGTGGGCAGTTTAACTGCTCAGGAGAAACAAATTTTTTTTATTTTTTAAATGTGGACTATATGTAAATATATGTTAAGTGAAATAGCTTATTCAAGGTGGTACTAAATAAATAAAGGGTAAATGGCACACTTATATCCAAAGCACTTTACACTGTGTCTCATTCACACACACACACCAATGGTAGCAGAGCTGCCATGCAAGGCGCTAACTTGCCATCAGGAGCAACTTGGGCCTTGGTGTCTTGCCCAAGGACACCTCAGCATGTGGAGTCACCCGGGCCGGGAATCAAACCACCAACGCTACAGTTAGTGGACGACCCGCTCTACCATCTGCGCCACCTGCAAGGCGTATGTAAGCTTAACTGAAGAGTTAAGGTAGACCATTTCCCCCGGTTGAAGCTGACTTGATGCTATTAATCAATAGAATAATAAGAAAAAGATGAACATGGCAAGTCTTCATAAAGGATCACAGAACCTGTGCTTTAGGTTAAACCCTATTTACATTTAAGGCATTTGCCAGCCGCCTTTATACAGAGAGACGTTCATTTATCTCATTTATACAACTGAGCATGTGAGGGTTAAGGGACTTGCCCAAGGACCCAACAGAGGACGTTTAGCAGTGCTGGGATTTGAACTTACAACTTTCTGATCGGCAATCCAACTTTATTTCGTATTTCTAGATGCCCCTGGACCATTCATGTAAATATCCTGAAGCTCCAGTAAACAAGGCTCTTCGATAACACCGAAAGTGCAGTAAATCATTATGGGATTAATGTACCGATCAATAGAGTTTACACAAACAAACAGCGTGAGGCTGAGGGGTTTTTTTTATTTTGGTTTGTTTTTTTAAACCTCTAATAAAGGGCTATCTTTGGTTCAAAAACAAAACAACTTCAACTCCTTCCCAATTATGAATAATACACAGCAGTGAAAGGAAAATAATTATGGGGCTTTGTCTAACAGTAAATGCATACTAATATCTACCATGAGGTTTTGGTATAAACATGGTGCTGCTGGGCAATTATGTGATGTTCAACTACAGTGCTGCAAATTGAATACGATTGATTGTGTTATTTCAGGGGTTATATTACATGTGACATTTGTATCAGATGGGCAGAGGCTCAGCAAATCAGAACGGTTGAAGATTGAAGAATAAAAAAGTCAAGTTTTCACTTCTTCACCGATTTCACATCTTCGACGGTCCCATTTCAGTGAGTCTGTGCCTAGTGTAGCCTCAGATTGCCGTTCTTGGCTGACAGGAGCAGAACCCGATGTGGATGTCATAGTGTTGTAGCTACTGTACCGGTATGGTTTGACGCGGTGTGCATTCAGAGTTTTCTGCTCACCGTGGTTATAAAGAGTGGTTATTTGAGTTTCTCTATCCTTCCTGTCAGCTCAACCCAGTCTGGCCATCCTCATCTGCTCTCTCTCATCAACAAGGCTCAACGGATGTTTTTTTGTTTTTTTGTTTCTTTGCCAGTCCATTCTGTGTAAACTCTTTGGATGTCGCATGGAGAAAAAAAATCCCAGGAGATCAAGAGTGTCTGAAATACTCAAAGCAGCCATCTGGCACAAAAAAAACCCAATGCCACTGAGATCGCATATTCCCCCCACCCATGTTTGATGTGAACATTAAGTGAGGCTTTTGACCTGCATCTGCATGATTTTATGCACTGACTGGCTGTTTGAATAGTTACACAAACAAGCAGGTGAACAGATGTTCCTACTAAAGTAAATGTGTGTATAATAATATATACATTTCCATTTGGTACATTTTAACTGCACTCCCATTTGCTTCAAATGGCAAACAAAACCCACATGTCAAAATACAGGCAGTGTACGTGTGTGTGTGTGTGTGTGTATATATATATCTTTTTAAAAACATCAGGAATTGAAATGTTGTGCCACACACAATAAACAATTTTACTCACCAACAACGCTGAATCCATTCACAAGATTAGATTATGATTGGTTGGTCCCCAAGCTGGGCTTGTTGACAGAAATGTGGTCTCTTGCAATAACTCACGGCCACGGGGGGAGGAAACAATCTGTCTAAGGAAGGGCGTGAGTTACACCTGCAATATGCTGCGGCTCTCAGCCGGCCATGACAAGTATAAAGCAAGGCTGGTCTCTTCTGCGGCCGCCAAGCCTCAGAGTAAGTATGAGACAAACACACCATATCCACTCGTGTTATGTGATGAGAGGATAGGAGAGTACTGGAGACATGCGTGAAGCAGCTCCTGTCTGCAGAACAAGCTACTACATGTTGCAGAGATGGCAAAGACATCATCAAATCCCCTTCTGCCATTTCACCGACTCCAAGAAATTGTGTTGTGAACACATTTGCATTATTTTTCGCATGATCACAAACAATTTCTCTACTGTCAAATGAATGACTAGACATGCTCATTTAAACAATTGTCTTCTATGTTTAGCATGAAAACACGGACAGATGTGTAAACTAGGTGTGGAGGGCTGAAAACGAATGTAAATAAAGAGACTCGTTCAGGTACACCTCATTCTAAACGACGAACAGATTCCACTCCTACAGTGTGTAGGCAGGATTTAATCTGAGGTGATAACACTCATGTTCAATATGTAACCCAACAAGTGCACTGATATCTGTTAAATAAACAGATCCTATGATAAATAGGCCCATATGAATTCAATTGGAGAACGAGAACAATGGGATGAATATCGCTCAGGATCTTTTCGTATTTAGAAGAAGGGTAATAATCTTGCCCAGGGATAATTTCCCTCGTTATTCTATTCAGATAAAACGCCAAGCAGGATACATTCACGTCGGGTATTAAACATGACCTGCGGATTCAGGAGACCGAGGCACGGGACTGTACAGAATAATGGAACGAACAGACGAGAGTTTTATTACCGATGGGTTAAAATAAGCCATTATGAACACGCTTGAAAAGTAATTTCCCTTTCATCATAGGTATCGCCATCTATAATCATGTTTCACAGAGGAGAGAAAGTGATGGGTAGGATTAGTCATACTTGCGGCAGTTAAAGGCTGATTACATGATTGATTTGGCCTATAAACCCCAAGAAAAAATACCAAGCAATTATCATCATCATACTGTACGCTCTTGCCATATTAGTCAACTATATGGACTCCATAGCAGCCTTTAGCTGTAGATATCCCAATGCCTTTGTGTGGCATGACTAAGCTCCAACTGAAGTGCATAATTACACTTGTCATCTCTGTTTGTTTCTATTCCAGTTCTGTGAATGTCGAACCTTAATCGAATCTGTCAGGCAGAATCCTCGTCTTCGTCCTCAAGCGTAGTGAATTCTCAACACTAGTCTAATTGTCACCAAAAAATAAATAAATAAATCATCGTACCTGTTATTGCGATATTTATGAATATCTGCTTTAAAAAAGAGACACAGATTTGAACTTTTCAGGTCGACCGAAAGCCCAGTAATTTGTTCTACTGTAAAATGTACTTGTAAGATTGCTTTTCGTGTTATTTCAGTTCAGCATTAGCGTGCCGGCCTGTGCGACTTCCCTCTCCGTAGGAGTCGCTATCAATTATTTATGAGAGAATCAACTTTACAGAAATGACAACAGTGTCACCTGAGCACGTGTACTTTTTTTTTCCATTTCCCTTTCTGGCTTAGCAGGCAATACACTATATGCTGTAATTCTTACGCATCCATCAACGCTGGATTGATCCATGTAAATGAAGACGACACAGCCGGCAAGGTCACGTTGCTGTCAGCCCGCCTTGGGAGAAAACCCCCCCAAAAAAACGCAGCTTGTGACCTGCTGCTTTTTATTATTTATTTTTTTCCAAAAAAATTGGTCCAGTCATCCGGGGTGTGACAAGATAGCACTGGCAGACACCTTTTCAAGGGTCACGCTTTTCGCTCTCCTTCAGCCCGAAAGTGTCCGACTGAATGTGATCAGAAGCGTGTTTGAATCTCGTGCCGTAGATCAAAGGAGACCACCGAGCATCAGGCTGAGTAGAGAAAGCCACCTGCGTGATGGATGATCCAAGCTGTCACCTCTGCATGACTGACATTAAGGGCCAGCAGGTTGCCAGAGACAAAGCTGCCAAGTCCCAGCACAGGCTCATCGACTTGGAGCAATGTCCTTAGCAGTGAAATTAAAGGAAAGCTTGTGCTCGCCGATAAATCTGGTTTCAACAAGAGGACGAGCGGATACCAGGCTGAACCCCGACTGCGCAGTTATTAAACTGTGGAATGGATCAACCTTATCACGATCAGGTAAATTCATCAAGAGCCATGCGTTAATGGCTATGGTTATTGCAGAGTGAAACTGAACAGCCCCCTGGTCAGTTTCATATTCCCTCAGTCATTCATTCAACAGCAGCTCATCTATGCTGCACCAGCTCTGGGGCATGTCTCCGTCTGCTTAGTGCTCTATCAGCCCCCATTGGTTTTGTGTCAGAGCATGGTGAAGCTCCTAATTGAATAGCGTATTACTACTATTCTCCCCACAGGGTGCCCCCCACGACACCAAAGTTAGAGGGCGGCACACTGCACGACCCTCGTCTCTAGACTCATTAATTACTACATCGGTTCCCTGCCATTCACTCCTGTCCTCTTGGCAGCTCGGAAGTAGGGGGGAAAAAACCCAGCAGAGAAAGAAACATCATAGAAAACGTAGTTATCACCCAGGACAGATTTTTCACACTTGTCCACAGACAGGCAAAGCAATGAGAAGAAAAGAGAAAAAAGGCCTGTGAATGGTCTTGAAAGTCTTGATAGCCGCTTCCTGACAGCTTTCTCCTCTTTGCTTTTTTCCCCCTTCCTGTGTCACTACGCATCTGACTCCGAGCCAGAGGAAAACCAAGAGAAGTGCAAGGGAAAATTTGGCGTGCAGGTCTGGAAGTTTAAGCTACAGCCTTTGCAGTTTGTCTCAAACATTCTTGTATGGGAAAAGAGGACTTCCAGTGTCAAAGGGACCAGGACTTCCTGGAAGAAGAGCTCTTGTACCTCATTCAGTACGTTTACATGGACAACAATAATCCGATATTAACCTGATTAAGACAATACTCTGATTAAGAAACTAGCACGTAAACAACGATTATTGATGACCTTAATCTGGCTAAAGTCATACTCGAAGTAAAGACAAATCAAATTAAGACATGAGGAGTATTCCTGTTTTAGTCGCATTATCGACGTGAATTACAGACATTGCACCTTAATCACACTATTAACATCGTGTGGGAGTTTTCACCGCATTTTCTGGTGACAGGACACGTACACACATGGCAGCGCTCAACCGTTTGACGGCAAACAAGAGCGCACGGCTGTGTCCGAAACCGCGTAATTACCTACTATACAGTAGGAGAAAGACATGAATACATGGTAAGTATGCGATTTCAGCCGCAGCCCACGGCTTCAAGCAGTCGCATATTTGCACGTACAGCATGACACATAATTAACTGAAGCTTTCGTAAAGTTAAAAATGAAATGCGCAAAACTGTATACGGTCCCATAACGAAGACCCACTGTATGTCGATACGTGAAATTCTGGAGGGACGTCGGACGGCGTGGGGACGTAACGACATGTGACGTTAATCGATCTGTGTTCTATAACATGTAAAACAGGAACATGAAAGCGACTCATGTAAACACCTTAATGAGAATATTGTCTTATTCAGTATAAGGTCCATAATTAGATTATTACTGTCCATGTAAACGCAGTCAGTGCGATTTTCCTGGCTAAATAAAGTCTAATGAAAACAAAAAAGCTGCCTACTGAGTGGGCTTGAAGATGGCAAAATGATAAAAGTTCATCAATCACTGGAACAATAAGGTCGCATGATTGTTATTCTTAGGATGGTGCTACCTAAAATGCCGTCTTTAATGAGAAATAAAAATAACATATAAGGGCAAGTAGGATAATGAGTTCATCAAGGCTAAATTACCTGCTCTGAAGAGAGGTTATATATAGTTAGTGCAGATATTAGTTCAATTATCTTTTCTTTGGAGGCACATGCTCACTTTATTTGAGTTCGGGATTTTAGAAGAACAGAGCGCACATTTGAATATGAGTTCCCTAAAGCAGCAACAGATCAGGAGATGTAATGAGTACCGTGGTGCTACAATTTAAAAAAAAATAATAAAAAAAGACAGATTTTGATACCTCTGTGGAAGACGATTTGCTTCAACGAATAGCTTTAACAGACAGGCTGCATTGTAGCTGATGTGTAGGTTATTTGCGATGGGACAGTCTTGCACCAAAACGCCATTGTCCAAGGAATCATGTGAAGTGCTCCCCGGTCTGGTTAAATATGCAAGAACCTACGAGAGTGGAGTTCTTCCCGTCTCGTCCACGTTTCGTTTTCCATGCACCTTTCCTCCATGCTGAGAAATCCTTTACTCTAATCGACGGCAGCTGCCGCCACCTGATGTGAGGTCTCGGCGAACTTCTCGTCGAGACTTCAGCGCTCTCCAATCTGACAAGCCCAGGTGAAGGCTGACAAAAGTTGTGTGACTGTTTCCCCAACATCAAAAGTGTGGAAATATGCCAGTGGAAGTGCTGGAAGGCTGTGAGAGACAGCCAGTGAGACAAACACTGGGAACTGCTCTTATCCCAAAAATAGAGCTGCCACTCGTTGACACAGAGATACCTCTAATGAGAGTTAGCCCATGAATATTTAATACTTTCTTCCCTTTTTGTCAATTTGAGCTCAAAAGGGCTCTCAAAATAACAATGAAAGAATTAGAGGGCTTTTTTTTCCTTTTGTTTAAAAAAAAGGACGCTTGAGTCAGAAGATATGTCCTTTCAGTCTCTAAAAGAAGGAACAACTAGTGCCCATAGAATTATCCACTTACACATGCCAGGTCTTTCCAGACTGTTTGAAGTGTCGCTGAAATAGTGCCAGCACCTCAATGCTAATTGGACAACGACGTCTCGTGTGTTCAACCTTAAGCATGGCTTATTCCATGTAGAACATCCTCCTCCGTATTTAACCATGTGAGCTCGACTTCAACCGGGTTGTTTCGATTCAAGTCTGATTTAATAGTCACTGCTTGCTCACGTCAGCAATTAGCTTATAGACTGCTTCGTGCATTTCTATCATGGTCACCGGAGACAGAAGAAAATCAGAGAGGACGGGCACTCATCTAAAAAAAAAACAACAAAAAAATAGCAGCTCTGTGATATTTGGAAATGTGTTGTTACATCAAAATTGCAAGTTGCTGCAGCAGAATTCTGCCGCCTATGTACGAAACGGCGAAAACAGCGACGACGGCGACGACTAAATCTTGTTTCTAGCGTTATTTGACATGAAGGCCAAGCAAATGAACATCATTCAAGTAAAGTGAGGCATTACATGATCTGTTGAAAAATCCGCGGCGAGACATTAATGGCGTCATTAAGCATGATGTACAGTACAGCAAAGCTTCACAACACATTAGGCAAGGCTCATGTAGCCGTGATGACTAAGACAGGAGGTGATGAAGGAGCATTTCAAACCCCAGATTTTGTAGGATCTTTATACGCAGTGCCACCTAAAGTCCCTGTAATCGGTCTTACATTCCAGTAGAAGAGGTAGCATGACCATGACCTGAGGTCTTGGTGCATGTCAGCTGCCCCAATCCCAACAACTGGCTATGGAAGGACATGGCAGGATGAATTTAAATGAGCTTTGAAGGGAAAAATAAAAAAAAGTTTGCATGTGACATCATCATCGATTCCAGGATCCAGTGTCACATCACAGCACTTTACAAATGACCGTGATACATACAGTATAACCTCCAGCAAAGAGGAGAATGATCCTGGCCATTCATCTCATCCGGATTGCCCATAAGAAAGAGTTCACAACTGTACACATACATACATCGTCCCTTCCAGCCACGCTCTTGTTCACTGCACTTGTAGGCTTGAGGAGAGTGAGAATCGCTGAAGGTACACTTCACTGGACCGGCACTCTAGAAGTCTCTGGAAGCCAGTATAAACAGCAAAAGTTTGCAGTGCAACTTCGAGCTAGACTCTCAGCATGGTGATATGACGTATTTAGAGACAGCAGAGACTCAATCGTTTCAGGTGCTCGACGATGCCTCAATTTTGTTACACAGAATGCTAATTTAGGCGAGTAGCAATGGGTACTTACGTCCTCCGAGAGTCGTCACAGCAGATAAGCATGTGCTAATTATAACGCGTGCGGTTCGTGTTAATCATTGAACGGTTAAGTCAATGCTTGGCATGGCGTGAGAGCAGGTGTTCCAGCGGGGAAGGATTACCTGCTCCCAGTACTCAGGAGAAACGAGCAGTGAAGCAGCAGCGAGAGTGAGCGAGAGAGGCCGAGAGAGAGTTTTGCACCATCTCTGACTGACAGTGTGTGACAGCACAGGGCAGTCATGGATTAAAGCAACACAAACCGAATCCAGCAGAGATATACACGGGCAGGAACGGAGCCATGTCCCTATAGGCTAGCGTAATGAGCCGCTCATGAATACGCATAAAGGAAATCGCTGCATGCAATGTAAAGTTAGACTCTCCGCACACTCGGGAGGCTTAAAGACAGAAGAAATGAAAAATAGTTCAGCCTTTTGTTCAGCCTCCAGCAAAAACTAGCCTGTATAATTAAAAGAATAACAATCACAACTCACATCACAAACCAACAGTCGGTGATGATTCCTCGGATTAAGCATTAATCACACGTCTCCATTTCTCACACATATACTGTAAAAAGCGATGATCTAAACTGTGATGGAACATACTATACATCTCACCAATCATTGCATCCTGTTTCTCATCAATCTACAGTATACAATTTCTCTCCGTCCCTCCCTCACTGCATAAACACATACGTTCTGCTTTTCTGCAGCAATATGATTTCAAGTGGTTCAATAATGTTGAGAAAACTCAAGCCGAGCCCTTCGTATCAGCCGTAGCTCTGTCACACCTTGTTAGGCTCTCACGACGCAAGAAAGCTGCTGGGATTCTAGGGAAGTATAACAAATTTTTCGATGCCGGCCGCCGGGATGCTACGTAGGCTTTCACCGAGCGCCTGCTCGGCTGCATGCCCCCTCTGTTTCATCTCCAGAGAAAGGCCTCAGAAAGGAACACAAGCAAGGTAAATCTATTTGATGGAATTGGTAATTGTGTGGCGTGGGTCGGCATGCTGTTAAGAGGCAGAATGGATGGGCACCGTCAGCTTCTCTCTGTCATGCTGTCAGTTTCCGAAGCCCCCATGAGAATGAACCTTATTTCCATAGCGTGGCCCTGCTAGCCCATCAGGCAGGTATGGTTAAAAAATAAATAAATATGGTGGACTGGCGGGTGGGGGTTGGGGGTGGAAGCTATAGACATACACCCCAGCCTAGTCGATGCTCCCAGGTGGAATTAGGCAAGCAGAGCAGGCCTGCACACGAGCTTTGTGAAAAAGCAGCAGCTCTAGGGCTTGCTATGGATTTCTGAATTATCCCTGCCTGTGCCCATCAACCAAACAGAAAAAAAGGGAAATGTCATAAGCCCTCCTACCCTGCTTTTAAAAATAAAGAAATAATAAAAACCTCCGCATGGAAAACTGGATTTGTATTGAAATTGTGTGAACAATGCAATGACAAAGGCAACGCCAATGGGTACGAGATACAGAAAAGTCCAACGCTGCAAAGAGATACGAGGCAGAAACTATGGAGCATATTTTGGCCAATTTATCCGGCGAGAAAAACAACACAGAAGGAAGAGCAAGTCTTAAAAAATGAAAGGCAATAAACACCTACAGTGTTAATTTAGCAGCTGTAATTTCAGCTGCACATAAAGAGAGTTCATCCAATAGCTCAAGTGTTCATTCGACACCGACAGTACCGAGTGAACCAGACCCCAAGTGAGGCAGACCCTGCCTTGTTCCCAAAAATAACTCAACACAGGACAAAAGCAAGGTGAAGTTCTGTGATTAACAGTCTCGGGCTCCAGATGGTCCCACCCCTTCAGGCTACGGTGTCCGGATTCAGCTAGTCATTTTTCTACAATACGCCATCTAATTCAGAAGCTGCTACAGGATCTTTTGTGTGACCGGCAGATACATTTCCAGAAGTTACAGTCTTCAAACCTCTGGGAACAATTTTCGAAAAAGCCATCATAACTGATTCTCCGCACATTTCTTGCCAAATTTGGGCTATTCATTCCGGGCATTTAATCTCAACGATAGAAAATGGGATGCTAGCAGGAAAAACACAGTACTTGAAGCTTTTGTAGTGGATTCAGATTACCATCTTTACCATGTCATTCTCCACAAGAAACATGCATCATTTCCTAGAAAATAACAGTATGTATTGATCAATCTTTGTACGCACGAAAGAAAAATCAGTGCGACTAAAATAGCTATAACGGTCCAAAATACCTGCTGTCAATGCGCGACTTGCGATGTGAAATAAAGCCGGCTGGATGGATTCTGAGACAGTTATATTTGATCAGAAATGGATGCGTCTCGCCAGAATCCTAGTGATCATTAATCCTCCACCATGCCATCCTAATGGCTTAAATGGGGCCACTGTATGGGTCATGATCCGAACGAGCAACAGAGTCAGTCACTGCCGAATGAGAATAGCTTAAAGAAGTCTGAATTGGACCCAAGGTGATTAATCACTGAATTACAATTGGATTAAGACCCATGAAAGAAACTATTTGTACCCTGGAGGCACAATTTCTCATTTCTCTGAAAGTGAAGCTTGAGACAGGGAGAACCCAAGATACCATTAAAACCTCAACTCGAGTCTCTCCTGAATGTGGATTAACCAGTCATCAAAAAAAAGGAATGTCATTCAGTGGGTTCTGTAGTCTTTAGATATTGTCTGTGAAATTATGAAAGCTATTTGGAGACATAAAGCATGCACAATGAATACAGGTCGTTTCTTGTAAAAGAGAGCAATTAGAGAGAAGCTTGGACAAGTACTTCTCTTACCTTGAGTAGCACGAATGATTCATGACCAGCAGGAAAACAGGATCACATGGGAGGGGGGGAGAAAAAAAAGAAACATTAATATACTCAGAATACAGGAATACAGTCACTAACAATAGTCACCTTGTTGCTGTACAAGTTATTTTTGAAAAAAGCATTTTTAGGGGTCACATTATTAGACACAGCTACTTACTTAATGTATCCTGAAGGTGTATGATTGAAAAATGCAGCTTATTTGTTTACCATGTATCATATGTGTTCGCTGTCACATGGCCTTCCATTAGAGTCAGTTTCAGCCCACAATACACAGTTTTTCAACCGTGACCGATACGCTCGGAGAGTATCAGCACTGTGATCACTAACATGCTAAGTTCAATGCGGTGTTAATAATGTTCCAAATAATATGGTTCTGGTCACCAGTCGTCCTCTGATGGTCACTTTTCTTAATGGAGGCAGTATAAGATTTTTATACACTATGTGGCCAAAAGTTTGTGGACACCTAATCACACCAATCCAAGATTTAATCAAACTATTATTGTTATAATAAGCTCCACTCTTCTGAGAAGGCTTTCCAGTAGATTTTGGAGCGTTGCTGTGGGGATTTGTGATCATTCAGCTACAAGAGCATTAATGAGATCAGGGAGTGATATTAGGTGTAGAGGTCTGGGGTGCAGTCGGTGTTCTAGTTCATCCCAAAGATGTTCAGTGGGGTTGAGGTCAAGGTTCTGTGCAGGACTTTTGTCTTTATAAACCTCACAGAGCCATTGCCATGCTGGAACAGATCTGGCCCTCTTAGTTGCAGTGAACTGAAATTGTAATTAGGGCTGCCACTAACGATTATTTTCATATTCGATTAGTTGAATGATTATTTTTCGATTAATCGGATGGGAGTGGGGGTGGGGCAAACTTTCAGTACAATTTTTTCATTTATTTAAAATAAGATCCACAAACTGAGTGTTACAAATATAAACTTCAAACTAAAACTTTACACAACTGGTTCTCCAATTATATGACTGAAAAGAGCCCAATACAGACACACATCAGAATGTAATATTATTCATTTAGGACTGTAGTTTAATTCAGTGCTTTTGGTGCATCCATACAAAAATTATGCATAAATGATTGGCGTGTCTAAAGTGTCCATAGTGTATGAATGGGTGTGTGAGTGTGTATGTGATTGTGCCCTGCGATGGACT
>JAOUWY010000047.1:14914387-14927774 GCA_025728095.1 Prietella phreatophila | reverse complement strand
TATATATAAAACCCTGTTATACAATATATACAACAAAATACACAGATAACAATGAAAAAAACATTTTAAATGAAAACAATTGTAGTTGTTTTCTACACTACTGTATATTTTAGCTTACGACCTGCGTCTAACAACACCCAGAAATGCGCAGAGACTCAGGAAAGCCCTTATATTCAATCTGTGGTCTGGTGCATGCAGCGTACTGTGAGATTTTACAGCGGATCGACCATTTTCCCTTCAACCAGTGCTTATATTTTAGCTAGCTAGTTAACATGAGGTGGCTATAGGTTATATGTTGTTTATGTTTCGGCACAGTTACACTGTACAGGTTTATTATTGGAATAAGCATTCTGAAAATAGTGAGGGATTAGCAGTATTATTCAAATGAAATCATGCTAATGAGTCCCTATTGTCTTTTGCTTCTAGCAGAGATGCATCGATAATGATATCGGTATTGTGTATCGGTAAGCTGCATGCTCATTTACTCATACTTGTATGAATGCTCAGTTACCAGCAATTATGATAAAGAACGAGTCTAGTAGTCCAAGTGCTTGAACATGGATGTGCGCCTTTCATGGCCGCTGTGTAAACCGGGGAAACCTAAACAGAACTAAACTAAAAACAAAACTGGTGCATGACGTCTGTGATTGATAATAAGTTGGTTCCTAATTTCAGTATCAGTATCACATGCCAAAAACATATCCCAGTACTCAATTCGAAACAAACTGTATCGGTGAAGTCTTACTTTCTAGTTAGTCATTCTAGCATTTTAGGACAAAACAAATCTGTGCCTGGGCAGGTCAGGGTGTCTGATATGGATCCCTCATATAACAAACGATTTCCCCTGCAACCGTCCAGAATGAGCAGAGCCGAGGCTCTGTTGGACCGAGGCTGATTGTGATCAGATCCTCCTGAAACTGAGCTCTCTTTGTGGATGGGACCCTGGGAGACAGTTCTGTTGCCTCGCAGACACAGGAAGTGCTGAGGTCAACCCGGTTTATTTCCAGCAAAGCATTTGAGGCACGGGGTGATAGGCGAGCGATGATAGCACAGTACGTTATTATGAAACGGGGAGTCAGGTATAAAGAAAGATGCTTTTATTTGGTGTCCAGTCCTGATTCCCATGCACTGCATGTTCTTTGTATTGTCCTTACACTTACATTCTTTAGTCCTAGGTATCTCAGTCAGCTCTAGAAAGGGGATTTTTATTCTGAAAATTTGCATGTCCTCCCCGTACTTCGAGGGTACTTTCCACAGGTACTCCGGTTTCCTCCCCTACTCCAAAG
The DNA here is from genome assembly GCA_025728095.1 of Prietella phreatophila. Lineage (NCBI taxonomy): Eukaryota > Metazoa > Chordata > Actinopteri > Siluriformes > Ictaluridae > Prietella > Prietella phreatophila. The sequence continues at coordinate 14,926,488 of JAOUWY010000047.1, read as the reverse complement.
ACATGCGTGGTAGACTGATTGGCCTTTCCAAATTGTCTGTAGTGTGTGAATGTGTGTGCAATTGTGCCCTGCGATGGGTTGGTACCCTGTCTAGGGTGTTACCCGCCTTGTACCCTGACTGAAATAAGTTCCAGATTCCCCTATGACCATGTGCAGGATAACCGGTATGGAAAATGTATTTATGGGTGGAAGGGTGGGTGGATGGGTGGATGGATGGATGGATGGGTGGGTGGATGGGTGGATACTGTCCCAGACCTGAGCAGAGAGCTGTCTAAATGTCAGGAAACCCCAGCTACACCAAAAATTTGTAGCCATACTGGCCCATGTGTGTTCTCAATGTATTCTTAATGGAAACAAAGAGTATAAGAGAAAACTAAATTCACACCAGATTATGGAGCTATGGGGTATAAATAAAATGATTTGACTTTTATCACTCATTCAGCATTTGCTAGCTAGTGTTAACTTACTGTGGTCCCAAATTGTATACTGCCATACTAAATACTTAGCCTTAAAAATAGATCTCTATTTGTTACTTCCTATAGCAAAGCACTATTTAGCACGACGGTATACAGCATGGTGAACTGTATCGTGTTTCCTGCGCTGCATGTTGGCACAGTCACAGCGAGTCCGCAAATTCAGCTCTTGTGTGATCTACGGTTTTCTAATCTGGTAAAACCAGTGGCAGTTTTTGTCACCATTAGACCGTTTGTTTTTGAAACATTAAGCAGTGCCTGGCCTCTCTAGCAGATCATTTGTTGACGGTTTATCCAATCACATGCATTTATGTAACTTATTTAGTTGAAGGCAGCTCATCAGACCAGAGACTAGCTTCAGGCAGAGAGACGGTAACACAGAAAGGGGATAAGAGACTGTTTTGTATACGGTACCCCCGTCTGGTCTGATTACTGAATTGACATCTAGGCTTGTTTAAAGAAAAGTCGATCACTGAAGCAGAATGTTTAACGGTGACTACACAGAGAGGTATGCGCCTGATCTCTGCTTCAAGTCAAAAGCTGTCGGACAAAGTATGAAACAAACCATAGCCAATCAAATGGTCATATTTAAAGCATTAATGATAAAACGTTAAAAGTTAGCTGACATTCAGTTATGCAAGGGATTTTATATAACTGACCAACAACCTCTGAGATAGCAGTAGAACATATGTGCTAGCACTAATGTTCTTTAATATCGCTAAATGGCTAAATGACTCTTGAAAAAAGTTAAATACGTAAATAATCTGCCAGTAGTTCAGTCTATTTCTGCGCAGTGAGCTGCCAACACCTCACTGTATAAACAGCTAATAGCTGTCAGAAAATACTCCTAATGGGAGAAAGAATCCCTTCTGAGGGTTGTGTTTGTGAGAGAGGAAGAGACAGTTGATGTGGCAGTGTCAGCTAGATCGAGTCAAACAAGACCTCCGTCAGTAAGGTAAACGTCTCTACGGGATTAATGGTGTGAAGCTGAGAAGTGCCTTTTTAGGTCTTAGGAGTTGCGTGAGTGTTTTTGGCCTGGTGAAAGGAGGGGGTTTGCCAGTGCTCTAGTCAAGGTCGGAGTAGGATGGCTCCACACTGATAGTGTCAGAGAGCTATGAGTGCCAGAGCTTTCAGCTCCACAGCTAGAGGAAATGTCTTTCCTCACACACAGACAGGAAGCTGAACACTGTCATTATCCCATTATCTGTGTATCATCAACCTACACCTACCCCTGCTGAGGGCTGTTCATAATGACTGTGTAATATTGTTGTGTGTTAAACAGGAAAGTATAAAAACACATGTTTATACTTCAGAATGCTCTGGGGTTTTTTTCTTCTTCTTTCTTTGGCTCATTTCAGGATAAGAAAAATGTAAAAAGACAAACCTACACAGTAATTACGGCGTGTGTAAAGCCCACATGCTGCCCCGTTCTGTTGGTTGTTTGGTAGATAGTACTATCTTCAGTTCAGCAGCATTATAGAGGCAGAGGTCCAGCTTTTCTCGCTCTTTCTCTCTTTCTGTCTGCCAAAGCCACCTGGGATGCCCGATATTATCCTTCTGTTTCCTTTGACACTGTACAGCTTGCTTTTTACACCAGCAAAAATGTCATCCATTATTCTAAACAACATTCCAGCGCATTATCCAGGCCTGAACTCCAGCGTGCATCGTCAATGTTTCGGTGGACAAAGGCTTAAAATATCTATTGTGTCATGCTGGGAAAACTCGTTCTTATCAGCAGTCACCTATCTGCAGCCTGGACAAGGCCTTTCTCTGTCCCTGGAGGAAGTTATTTTATTGGATGCTTCTAAACAGCGACCTGACACTGACTTCTATCTGCTCATCGATTAGATCTAACCTTGGTTGCCCCAACACCTCTCTGCCTGCCAGATAGTCCTCAGCCATACCACACAAGTCTTCATCTCTGTGCATTGCTGTGAAAGAGTGGAAGAAAAGTAGAGCTATGCTTCCTCTGTTTACTACAAGCCTGAGAAAACATTTATGGCATTCTTTTGGGCCAAGGAATGTCTTGTTTTGGAACGAGAGGACAATGGATAACCTCTATTTTCACGCAGAGGTACTCCTGGAGAAACAGGGTCGCAACTGTGGAATGTGGATTTCTATTTAGAAAAGGGGAGTGTGTTATACATTCAAGCCATTTTCCTTTCAGAGATCAGAAGTCAGACATGACTGAAGAAGTGGAAATAACTGTCTCATTCCGTTACTCCTTATGTCATGTCTTTACTTGCCCTACAACAAACTTGTACTGAATGTAACTGGAACTTGTCAGTGGAGTGACCGTGCAGTTTTTCTACAACAACTGTGTTTTCCCCTGTCTAGAGAGGACTGCATTCTTCCTCAGCCCACAAGACTCTTATGGGGGAGGATGCAGGAAGTGGCTTGATGGGTGACCACTGGGAGCCACGTATTTCAGACCCATCTTCCTGTGTGATAAATTTGAGATTTCCTTTGCTTTGGGGCCAGAGGACCCCTCCATGTAGGCAGTTTGTTCATGGGTAGGGAGTCATTGATTTGAGCTGCGGTTACTCAGGGGCAGGGAAACTAAGAGCAGCTGCTCCGTTTTGCCGCTAATCTGCTTACACTGCAGCCACTAATTGCATTGCAAATTATAACTACGACTTTTTGAAAGAACTCAGGTCAGCGGTCATTAGGCACATGGTGTATGTCTTTTGCTTTCTACTGCACAGAGGGGAATTCCCCATTCACCAAAAAAACCCCGTCAAGACTCCTCCGTAGAGCGTATCACACAGTGTCTGGTGTGGGCTTTTTACAGTCGGAGCAAAATGGAGGGATGGAGACTCCTTTAGTTGGGTTTCAGTGAAGTATTTCCAAAACAACGGTCTAAAAGTCAAACTCGACGGATGCCATTTCAAACAAGCAGTGGAGACTTGTTTTGCCGAGGGTTTTCAGAAACACTAGGAGCTCCACTTGTGGTGAGATGAGGTTTTGATGGTTTTTGGAGCTATTTTTGGGACAGTGCCATGACTCGGAGAGTGATTGGAAGCCCTGTAACTGACCTCTACACTGTGATAAAGCAGCCTTCTCTCTCTCCCTCCCTCTCCCTCTCTCTCTATTTCTTCTCTGTTCTTCCATCTCTCCTTCTTTCTTCTCACTGTGGTTGTGTCGGCAGAGGCAGTCCAAGAGGACAGGGGACGTGTCCTTTCCCAGATAGCGCCTGGCGGAAGTGGGTGAAAGGTCATGAATGAGTGGGTTTGGCATTTGGAAAGGGGCGGGAAGAGGTGGGGGGTGGGCGTGGGGGCAGGTCTAGGAGGAAGATGCTGCGACTGGCAGTGCTGTGTACTAGTTTCTCATTAAGAGTATTTAAACGGTGTCAGCAGTCAAACCTTAAACACGAGCTGCTTACTTTCCCGACAGGACACTAGGGAATTCTGTGCCACATTAATTTCCTGTAGCTACCTCCTGGTTTATGTGTTTTACAGTTTGTCTGCCTCGGGCTATTACACAAATCCCTTATACGTGTGTATGGCAGAAAAAAGGCTTTGTAAATATCGTTCCATGCCCCCATGAACCCTTGGCGATTCAAGGAATGGTGTGGGGCACATCCTGTCTCATATTCGATGAAGCAGATATCCCAGTAGTATTTAGCAGGTCTTCTCTTTCCAGACACAAGCTGGCAGAGCGCTCTAATCACTGTCCCATGCGGATACACCAGCCATATCTGAGCCACGCTGTTGTTGATGTAGATTTAAAAGGAAAGAAATAGAGTCCTCCTTATGGGACTTGAATTTTCAAGATGTTATTCTTGGTATGGTGCAGAAGAAAGGTGTCAGTTTTGCTGGGCTGGAAGGAAGAAGCTGACTTTGTGGATGGTGCTGCAATAGTAATTGAGAGAAGTCGATAGGTCTTTTGGCATTTTTTTTTTATATTCCAGATTCCAGTGCAGGGATTTGAGTAGAGGAGCTCTGTGTTGTATTTGGGACTGAACACTCTTCCTTTTGGCCCAACACATGCCTTTTACTGTACAGACAGGAAGCCTGGGTGGGATACATCAGTGGTGAATAACTGTCTTTGACTGTACAAATGAATTCTTAAACAAAGTTAAACAAAGTTTAAAGAAAGTTAGTGAAATGTTTAGATTGGGGCTATCGTATTTCCTCATTTTTAAAAAATTACCCCCTCATTCAGCTGTTGTAAACATACCTACAAATCGTTTGTGCATTAACTTGACTGCTATTTGTGACACTTCATGTACACAGAAGTACATTTTGAGAGTCAGCTGTTTGAATTCTTTTGCTCCGTGTCCATCCATCCATCCATCCATCCATTTCCTGTACCGCTCATGGGATTGCGGCAGAGCTTGGAGCCTGTCCCAGGGAACTCGGGGCACAAGAGATTAGATGCGAACCCATCACAGGGCACAATCTCACACATTCGCACACCCATTTACACAATACGGACAATTTAGAAACGCCAATCAGTCTACAACGCAAACTGATATCGAACCATGCATGTTTCACCAGACCTAGCACTCTATGGAATAAAATTTGTGCCAACAGTATTGAAGAAAAACACTCTGAAAGAGAAAACCATGAACTGTGTGGTAAAAATGTAACATGGTCTTCGAATAAACGGCGTGCTTTGTTAACCATTTTCTATGCTTTGTTTTCGCTAATGATACTTCCAGAGTTTTCGTTCACATTTGGGACGGTGTGGGTGGGGCTTAACAGCTATTTACTCTCATTGGCTAGTGAGATTTGGATCGACAGCTGAGGAGTGTCCAGCTGAGGAGAAGGATGACGACGTTGATGATAATGACACTGACGCGCTCGATGCCGCTCCTGAGACCGCATTTCGCGGTCCTCAAATATTAATAATGAAATAATATACTGATTAAGTAAATAAGTCATTTCCACAACAAAGTACAAAACAATATAACTATACAGAGAACAGAACAGATCCAGAACACTCTTCAAAATTCGCTCTCCAACACTGAAACCTCTGCTTTCAGGTCATGGAGCTGTCGATCCAAATCTCACTAGCCAATGAGAGTTGATCGCTGTTTAGCCCTGCCCACACAAGAGGTTTGTAATAGAATCTCAAATGTGAACTTGCAGAGCGTAAACGAAATGTTTGAAAGCAGAAATGAAAACTCTGGCACCGCACTCATAAACCATGATTAACGAAAAGGAAAATTAGAAAACTGTTAGCAAAGAATGCTGTTTATTTGAAGACCATGTTACATTTCTGTCTCTGAGTTCATTGATTTTAAGTTTCGTAGTGTTTTTCATATCTTTCGTATATTTTTGGTATAAATTTAATTCCATAACAATCTAACTAAACCAACGTAAGTTAGTAAAGCATGTTTGTACCTGGATATATTTATCAACAATAATGTTACAATACGATAAGCCCAACCAATGATGGACGCTACATTGAGAGTTTACAATTACGCATTGATATTTTAATTTATTTTTTATTTTTTTGGCAAAAGGAGCTCATGGTATAAATATGCTGTTTAAATGGCACTTTCTGGGTATATGTATATGAGTATACGTGAGCATCTTCATCAAAATATTGATTAAAAGTATCAAATTGTATCTGCTTTGATCTTATTGTAGTTGTTAGTTTTTGTGTTTAACATGTGACAGTAAGATTGTTTTCTTTAGAATCTCGTGTTGATCACATGTGGACTTTGGGCTTAAAGAACTGCTGCACACTGGTAAATAGTCACAAACCCCCTTTCTTTTTAGAGAAGTGAAGAACAGTGCTTTGACAGAATCGTTGTCTTTGCAAATCTCCGGTTGCTTGCGGTGAGAATTCTCATTGATTGCATGCTGGGTATTGCAGTGACAACACATTGATGGATGTAGACAAAATGGCGAATTCTGCCAAAGCCCTCAGGCTGAGTGATGCCATACTGTGCTCCAAAACACTACATAGTACTGATAAATAGCATAGTAAATACTAATTATATGCTGAAATTTTCCTTGAAGGCTTCAGTTTGTATTACATTACAGTGGGCATGTTGCCTCCAGAGTAATGATTTCAGTGCAGTTTCTGGGAATGAAGCTGTACTGTAGTCCAAGGTTCACTCACATTCTCAGCACGGGGTCAAAGCAGTTTTTATTGCAGAAGCTGAGGCCACTGTGTCCAGAACAAGCAAGGCATGACTCATCAATGACTTACGCATTAGATATGTTTCCGTCTCTCACGTTCTTTCCCTTTTGGTCTCTTTCAGGGCATGAGGGTGTTGGTGGATGCCCGGGACAAGCTCAAGGTACCCTGGCAGAACACGGAAAATGAGAAGCATGGCATGTTTGTTATGTCGTTCGAGAACAAGGCAGGGATGCCGGTGGAGCCCTGTACCTTTCAGCTGTATGTGCCTGCGCTCCAGGCGCTCTGGTGTGACTCGGGCATCCAGGAGGCCTACGGGCGCAGGAGCGAATTCCAGCTGGTGAGTAACTTTCATCTGAGGGTGCTACTGGGCCTGGCCTCTGAGTAACACACACACACACACACACACACACACGCACACAGAGGAGTGTCTTTCACCAAAATGCTCGGTCTTATCATGAACGCTTGTGCTTAACGTTGGCTAACGTTATAGACGTAACCAAAACTCATTTAAAAGTAGAGAAAGGGAACTTTACGCTGTTCATATGTTGATTAGACTTTACTCTGTAAACGGAGAAGGAAGTTGAGAAGTACTTGAGAAGACTAACCCAAGTTGACGAGTTGAAATTGCAAGTTGAGGGTGTGCTTTGGGTGGTTTTTACTGGTTGTAGGCGGGGAACTACAAGTTGCAACTTCGCCTCGAAGGCAGCATTATAAACAAAACTTCACAAGGCGTGAACTGAGCTTGCCAGTGACCCGAGGAAAAGCTTTCGGCGCGTTATTTGCCTTTTTTATACACATCGTAAACATCTAAAACCTTCACGCACGTGGCCATGAAGGAAAAGAAATGACTCTTTGTCATATACAATCAATTGTCTTTGTTAGTAAATGATGATGTGTAAAAACTGATGGTAAGAACCTACTACAAAAGAAGCGACACTGTGGTTTATTTGTTTGTATAATATAAGGGTTTCAGTAGTAGATATTTAGTATTAAGAAAGCTCACTAAAGGGAAGATGGATATATCAGCACACACCTGGTTATACAACATTATACCACGTCGCTGACGTAGTCTCTGATTAGTCAGAAGGTGTTGATTCATTTTTTTATAACATCGCAGCTCTATCAGTAGTCCCAGCTGCAAGGAACACCACAGGTTTAAATTAACATGCTCGTTTTAATACTTTATCGTTTCTATAGTACAGACTAACACAGGGACTCCTATGGAGGACGCACTACATAAATGGATTTAAAAGTTTCTTTTTGGAAAGATTTGCCAGAATCTGTGCAATTTTTGTCAGAGGTAAAGCTGATCCTTTAGGTTTTCCACCACGGGAAAGTCTTCGGAACGTAGGTCTTTTGGGTTTCTCGCTAACATTACAAACTACATTTACAAAAGAGAGCCTGGTGATGGAACGACATAACAGGGAGTAACTTGCTTTGTGGACGTTACATAACATTAACTTAAGTATTAACTATAAATGGACAAACATTACGTGTTGTGTTGTTATAAACGTAAAACATTGTAATCGCTGGGAAATTGCTGTGGTTGTAAGTGGAATAATAAAACTTTGGGACATGCCGTTCTAGGAAAATAATCAACCTTAGGATGGAATCTCTGCATCACACCAGCACATTATTTTTCTATAACAGCATGCCACTTCTTGATGTTTAATTGCTTTTTCTGGATCGTACAAGTGGCATACATGCCTCTGCCATCCTCTAGATAATTCTGAGTTATTCACCATTGCAAAACTAGGTCAGTGGAGCACAATGGAGACCAATGAGAAAAATCTCTTCGCTAAATTTAACCCCTGTAGCCATGCAAAGCTGTGTAACTATGTTTGACTCTACTGCCTCATTGTAACAGAGACATTAAATAAATTAAAAAAAAGATCATTGAGTGAACAGCTCAACCTTCTTCGATGGAAGGAAGAAACCGTAATTGCTTGTTACCGAGAGTTCTGAGCGCATACTGGCAACGCATGGATGACCAGAGAATGGCCTTTTTCTTGGTGATGTGCATATGAAACCCTTATAATCAAGCAAAAGATTTGACACGGCTCGCACTCTCTAATCAGTTCACTAATATGCTTGTTATTCTCATACTTGTCATCGCTGATCTGTCACATCCACTGCACACAAATGAATTAAGACAGGAAATGATCACATTTCCATCGGATCTGACAATTTGCTTTAATCTGCTTAGGACAGAATTGATTTAGGGTCAGGTACTGACTGATTAACCGCCGTCTTTAACACAGCAGTCTCAGAACATTTACTGTGCTGTGAAAAAGTATTTTCCTGATTTCTTCTATTTTGTGCATATTTATCACATTTATTTGTTTCAGAGCTTCAAACAAAAATTGAAGACAAAGACAAAGACAACCTGAGTAACCGCAAAGTATAAAGAAGTTATCTAACACCAACTGGCCCTGTGCGAAAAAGTAACCCTCATAAGTTACTTAAGCAAACAGTTATCCATATTGAATTGATAATTGGGTGGCGTTAGACTAAGCGTATCCAGACTTGATTATTGCCAACCCTGTTGAATCTAAACATAAACAGAACAGGCAGAACATTTACAGCAATATTAAGTGAAACTATGTTGTGGAAATTCCAGAAGAGATTTGATAGAACATAACTGAAACATATCAGTCTGGAAAGAGTTACAAAGATATTTCTAATGCTTTGGGAATCCAGCGAACCAGACACAGAGCCATTATCTCCAACTGGAGGAAGCTTGGAAGAGTGTTGAATCTTCCCAGAAGGGTCCAGCCTACCAAAATTCCTCCAGGAGAGCAGCGACAAATCATCCAGGAAGTCACAAAATAACCCAGATGAACATGATAAAGATCTTGCTCGCCTCAGATAAGGTCAGTGTTCTTGATTCCACTATTAGAAAGATACAGAGCAAAAAACAAACAAACAAAACAACAACACCACTAAAACAAAAGATGAACATAAAGGCTCAACTAACAGTTGCCAAAAAAAAAATCTTTCGGAATAATGTTCTGTAGACTAGTCAGATATTTTGGAAGGCATGGGTCACGTTACATCTGGTGTAAAGCTAACAGAGCATTCCACAATAATAATATCATACAGGCAAACATGGTGGTGGTAGTGTAGCGGTGTGGGGATGCTTTTCTACTTCACGATGTATGATTTTCCAGAATTGACAGAACTCTGCTCTTCACTAGAAGACCTTCATGGGATGAGCAGTAAGTCAACGATTGAGTCGAGTGGGCCAAAACGTTTCCACACTTATCTCCAGTTATCATAAGCATTTGGTTACGGTTGTTGCTGTTAAAGGTTGCACAAGAAGTTATTAAGTTTATTTTTTCACATGGGTCAAATAGGGTTTTTTTTCCCTTTCAGTACACGGAATGATTATTTTAAAACTGTTTTGCGTTTCCTCGTGTTCACTTTGTCTTATATTGCATTTTTTATATAGGATCTGAAACCATTTAGTGTGACAAATATGCTAAAACAGCGGAAATCGGGAGGGGGGAAAATACTTTTTCCACAGCGTTGTATATTTGCAGCCAGTATATGTGTCTTAAGATAGTGACATAAAATTAGTTTTTTCGTTTTCTTTTATCATACTTAAATCATGCTTGAACAGTGATGAACCATTCTATTGTTCTAGTATTGTTAGCACGATTTATGCTCTGTATTTTTTTTTTTATATTTAATTGATTTTACATTTCATATTACACCTCCAGGGACGAAACTTTTGCCTTCCTGTTCTTTGTGGCTGTATACAAGGGTCAACGTCTTCCTTCAACAGTTATTATGTAGGTGAAGTGTATTAATAATAACTTAATGATGTCGTCAGCGTTGGAATCCATCCCGTGTTTTGTGTGAAGGAACTGAATCTGTTAATGGCGTGGTGTGTAGTGGTGAAGTTGAGTCAGAGTACTGACAGCGCTTTGTTTTGTTCTCCCATTCTGCTGTGTGAGGGCTTTCTTGTTATGGGAACAGTCTGGGGCACATTGAGTGGGAGGATGTTACAGTGTTCAGTCACGCTGTTGGACTGCACAACTCGCACAACCTTTTAATCAGCCAGAGCTGGGGCCTTTATTTCTGCTTTTAATGTTTCTCTTTTAATGGACAAGGCTGTGCTTGTGTGCATGCTGATTTTTTTTTTCTTTTCTAACTTTCATGCTGTTAGATCAGATTTCATTATCTTTTTGGCATGTCTTTGGCTAGTTAGTTGTTATTGTTAAATTATGTATCATATATATTATATTTTCTGTTTCAATACACCGTCCTGCTGCACATTTCATAAACAGAGAACTTTTCAGTAACAAAAATGGACAAATCATACGTTTATTAGACAAGATGGACAATCCAGTTTTGAGTCTCATATTGAGATACTTGACACAATGTAATAATATACATTATAATATACAGTAGTTATCGTAACAGATGAGTTATTATCCTCTTAAAGTTTCAAATGTAACCCATTGTGTTTGCAGTCTCAACAGAATAATGTGTAACAAGGGAGACTCAGAGGCAGAGTAAGGACCTGTGACCAAGAATGGAAAAGGGTCTGCATTTATTTAGCGCTTTTGTTTTCTTTCTTTATTTTTTAACCTTCTGGTTATACAAAACGCTTTACACTGGTTCTCATTCAACCATTCACACACATACACACACACACACCAATGGTAGCAGAGCTGCCTTGCAAGGCACTAACTTGCCATCAGGAGCAATTGGGGTTTAGTGTCTTGCCTAAGAACACTTCGGCATGTGGAGTCACGTGGGCTGGGAATTGAACCGCCAACCCTATGATTAGTGGACAACCCGCTCCACCACCTGAGCCACAGCCGCTGAAAAAGGAGTTTATTAGAGAATGCAACAAACAAAGTGAAATCACAATATCCAATATGATAAGGTGTACAGATGTCGAAACACAAACCGTCAGGTTCAACAAGGTTAAAGGATAAGCCAAAGACAAATCCAATCAACGCCGCAAGGGTTTCAAACACGTAAAGGCACTCAACTATAAACTGGCTCGAAATGTACTCAAACATAGGGAAGACTTCAGGATGAAGCCAGGAAGTGAATGGTAGAGGTTCTGTTAGTATTCTGGTGGCAAATTCTTTTCAAAATTTGTGATGCAGTTTGCGGAGTTTTTTGTGCTTCTTGAATTGCATGAAATAGTTGTGCACGGGCTTTTTCGCAGTGATGTTTGTTGGTAAATCAGACCTTTTAGCGGTACGACACACATGAATCGAAGAGGGCTTTGGCTGAAGGCCAAATCTGCAGTAATTTTTTTAAAAATTGCAAAGTCCTGCAAATATTGCAGAGTTGGCAGGACTGAATATACAGGACCGATTGCTTGTATGTGACAACAACTCTATAAACCGTGAAATTTTTTCCCATCACATATTCATTAAGATAATAAGTATTTTGTGAAATGCTGTTTATCCATCCATCCATCTTCAACCGTTTATTCCTTCTTCAGGATGCAGGGAACCTGGAGCCTATCCCAGGATCATTGGGCACAAGGCAGGGTACACCCTGGAC
>JAOUWY010000047.1:14821186-14831415 GCA_025728095.1 Prietella phreatophila | reverse complement strand
TGTGTGTGTGTGTGTGTGTGTGTGTGTGTGTATATATATATATATATATATATATATATATATTAAACACACAATTTCCAAGGGATGCACTTATTTTTTCACATGACTGTATGGATTGACATCTACAGGCTTCTGTGAAGCACAAATACAGCTCAGTTATGGTTACCGTGTAAATCAGCCAAAGCTGTAGAGCATTTATAGAGAGAATAAATAGAAATGATAAATGCTGTTAAAGCCAAAAAGGATTCATTTTGATTAATTATTCTGCACTTCTGGGAAAACAACTGATTATGATATAATGGCAATAACACAATTTCAGCAGTGTGGCCAAACAAATCTCTCCGGTGGCCTTTTATTATTATTTGGCGTGACACTGTAGTTCTTGTTTCCTGTTTAAATAACCCATCATAATTTAAATGTTAGGTCAGTGAGAGAAAAGGTCACAGTGGTGTATGGAATAATGTCTCAAATGTCACAATAAGCTGAGTAGAAGCCCAACAATATGCAAATAGCCTGATTTATAACATTTCACTGTGTCCCACATGTTGTCATGCGCTTGCATATATATTGTTGAATGCTATATGACAAATTCCTTGTACATGCAAATGTGCTTACTAAAATAAAGTGATTCTGATCCTGATGCAGAAACTGTTTCAGCAAATTAGCAGGGCACATAACCACCCTAGATCTGCTGACCTTTAACCCCAAAGATGACATGATTGATGCCCTGAATCACAGATTTAATTGGTCAACTGAAGTTTTCTTGTTTTTTTTATGTCCATTTTTCTGCAATGAAAGCTGGAATTGTTTTTTTTTTTTTTTCTAAATGCATCTCTCTCTCTCTCTCTCTCTCTCTCTCATCCACTACACTGCGTCCTAGGGAACCTGGAGCCTATCCCAGGGAGCACAGGGCACGAGGTGGGATACACCCTGGATGGGGTGCCAATCCATCGCAGGGAACACATACACTTTCACACACCTATTCATACACCCATTCATACACTACGGACACTTTGGACATGCCAATTAGCCTACCATGCATGTTTTTGGACTGGGGAGGAAACCGGAGTACTCAGAGGAAACCCCCTCAGCACTGGGAGAACATGCCAACTCTGCACACAAAGGGCCGAGGCAGGAAAATAACCCCCAACCCTGGAGGTGTGAGGGTAACGTGCTAATCACAAAGCCACCATGCACCCCTTATATATTGAAATGCGATATATTGGAGATTGAAATGCTTGAATAAATCTTTGCCAAGATTACATACATGGAATAAGCAAAGTGCGTAACTGAAAGGATTTAAATGTAATTTAGTAATACTTTCAGAATTTGGGAAAGCGAAATACTTGCCCTGCCAGGGTCTATTCCTTCTGTCATTTATCACATCAATACTTTATGCAGTTTTTGCCTAAATGAGGACATATCTTGGAAATTATGGTTTCCATTAGCAGGAATTTCTCTCGCTCATGTAAGCTAGTTTTATAACACTTTGTACTTGTGAAAAACGCACTCTCACGTTCTGTATCTAATCTGTAAACAGGGGGCTAAATTAAAAATTTGCCATAGAATATAAGAAGATTCTCGTTAATAAAGACACCTAATTCTATGCCTATGCTTTGCAAAGACAAATGTAATTAGCATTGATTATAATCTAATCAAATCCCATTCTTCAGACGTGCTGAGACGCACTGACGGGCAAAATTTAATGAATTTATTAGCATGAATATGAGGTTTAATTTCTGCACTAGAGGGGGAAAAATCTTCAGCTGAAGAGAGTGAAATGTTCCTGAGAGACAAAAACCATTTCCCTTTTTTCCCCCCACAAAATGCCTGCGCTAAATGTTTAAATGAGCCCTTAAAGGGGTTGAAACACATCAGTGTATAATCACAGCACACACAGAATTCTATTTTGTTGCCTTTTGGTACTTGAGCTTTTTATATCTTTGCCCATATTTCTGAAGTAAATAAATAAATAAAAAGAAACTAAAAAGGTTCCTCCACAAGATTGGGTTTTCCACAAGACTGAAATCTATGTCCTAACGTGACAAAAAAAAAAAAAAAGAGGCTTTGTTATACGGAAAACATTGCGAGATCCCTTACAAAGACTGGACTTATATAGTGTTTCTTACGAGACTTACTATTGACTTTTTTTAATCAACAATTAGATACAAATGAAATTATACTGTGCTTAGTCTCCTTGTTACAGCTGTATGGTTGAATTGGAATAAGCATGCTACACCAGATTGAACTGTCTGACATTTGTCATTTAATATGTAAAATATGTAACCACAGTCAAGGACAATTAATTGACATAAACAAGACTATTGTAAACAGTGCAAAGTATAGCTTATATTTTCCGATTCTGCTGCTAATATCCTGTATACTGTACAACCACAGCTGATAATGGATCAACAAAATGGATCAACAAACACTGACATTTACATATGTTATATGAGGTTCAGAAATCAACATGCCCATAGTGGACAGTGTAGCCATATTGTAGCTTTTAATATGTTTTTGCCATGAATTAAATGTTGTAGTCGCTTGCTCTATTTTTGACTAAAATGATTAGTTATTTATGAACACTTGTGTCCATGGTGACGCCGCTAGCTGATGTGTTTAAATTACATGTCGCTAAATCATAATTCATGTCGAATGCACACTGACAGTTTTCCATTTTTTGAACAGCTAAAGTGTGAGAGCGGAGTAAAGTAATTATAGGTAATGCTCTTAGTTAATCATGCTCACATCAAAAGCTTCCCACACGTCCAGTTCCATGGCCATATTTCATCGAATGCTGAAGACTAAATTTCAGCCATGTTATACCACAGGTGATGTGTTCTCTATCGACAGGCTGTTGAGGTCAGGTGTGCTCCTAGACTCTATCCTCTCAGACAGGCTTTGAAGAGACAGCATCTGGTTGAATTCCCCAACACTTGTGTGTGAGCACCAATCTGAGAGTGTTTCCTCAGACACCTGAGCCCCAGTCCCCTGCCTCTGGCTGGATGTCTGTCGCTTAAAAAGGAGCAGTCTTGGTAGCTTGGTGGAGCTTGAAGTGCTGAGGAGAGACAGCATCCGTTGGTTGTACTTGGACTTGATTAACTTGGCAGAGCGGTGAAGATCCCCTAGGAAACAGTAGCAGATGGGGTTGAGGCTAGAATTGGTGAGACCCAGCCACTGCGCAAATGGCCGGGTCTGTAGGATCCAGTGTGGGGGATGTGTCTCGTGGTCAATTAAAATATCAGTCACGTACAGGGGCAGCCAGGAGACGGCAAAGAGTAGGACCAGGGTGACCACCACCTTTGCAATCTTCTTCCGCGTCTTCAAACATGAAGCATACATCATCTGACTGTGAGGGTCAAAGTCACCGAAATGCCGAGATGCCCTCCAGAGCTTCCGCCCTGTAAGGAAACTTATGGTCAGGTTAAAAGCCACAGGTATGCAGTAGAGTGTGATGAAGAGGAGCACATTATAAACCTGCTTGAACCTCATTTGTGGCCACAGCTCTCTGCAGACAGGAACTGCAATGTTTATCAAACAGATCTCATCCAGCCTGATCATGAAAAGAAGAGGAGAACAGATGCCGGAGCTCAGAATCCACACGACACTGATGGTAATGTAAATCTTTCTCTGGGTGAAGTAGGAGCGGGCATTCAGTGGGCTGTGGACGCTGTAATACCTGTTCACACTGATAACCGTTAGGCTGAGTACGCTGGCTGACACAGAGACTGCCTGGATGAAGGGCACAGCCCTGCAGAGCAGATCCCCATACACCCAGGCTGTGTAGATAGTATGGCCCAGGGTGATGGGCATGCAGATGCAGACTACCATCAGGTCACAGATAGCCAGGTTGATCAGTAAACTCTTCGTAGCGCTGACGCTCTGAACCTTCCTGTTTCTCTGGCTGGTGAGCATCCGAATGGCCGTGAGGTTCCCCATGAAGCCAACTAAAAACGACAGCGAGTACATGACAGTCAGGGAGATAGTGGTTGGCTCCTGGATGGTCAATAATAACGTTCTTTCCAGTTCACTGTTTTGATGAGGGAACCAATCACTGCTCTCCCCACTGATAACCGTTCCATTTACTGACAAAATTGGTCTATGGAAATTGAATTCAGAGCAATTCATCTTTAAGTTTTAATCAAGCACAAAAAAAATCTCCACGCATGCCCGAGTGCTCGAGCTTGGGGCAGGCTGAGAAGGTACAACTGCAGCTTCGGATTTTGAATTACCACCAGCCTCAGTACACGTAGCTGTTTCCTTCCATCATTTCATCTCCCGACAAGTGTACTGAAAGGAACCATTCCACAATTTATCCAGCTGCCCTACAATAAACAAAGATGTTAGATGTTACACTTTTAACATCTCTTTACTGAAAATGTGTGCAGATGCATGCAGTAGTGGCTGGCATGCAGTCTGTGGAGTAGCACAGGGGATCTTTTCCCAGTGACCACTCATGATGCTTCAAATCAGTAGCGTATAAAGCAACAGTGGTTTCCCCAGATATATGGGAGATAGAAACAAGACTACTTTTGAAAAGCAACTTTGACAATGCTTTCCCTCAAAGAATTTGCATCACAGTAATTAATATAACACACAACCACTTTTAATTATGGTGTTTGTTAGTAAAGTGAAGCACGTACCATGATGACTGCGGAAAATGTTTCCAGTAAGAGGTGCATGGCTGGTCCCGTTTTTCTCCATGTTGCAGTCTCCTGAGAAAGGATTGCTTCTACGTGTGACCCCCGTATGGCATGGTTGAATTTTGCACGCTTTTCTTCTAGAGAACACTCACTGCTACTGAACGTGATGCATCTGACTGTCCATGCGCACGCCTCTCTCTCTCTCTCTCTCTCTCTCTCACTCACTCACTCACTCACTCACTCACTCACTCTCTGTGTGTGTGTGTGTGTGTGTGTGTGTGTGTGTGTGTGTGTGTGTGTGTGTGTCTCAATCTGCTAATGCGCCTGTGCGTCTCACTGAGACGAAGCTATGTGAGTCATGTTTATATTCTTTTTGGGGATTTTATTGATTTTTTTATTCATTCTTTTAAGAAAATGTTATTCCTTCGTCTATTCCACATTAATAATTATTTCCACTTCTTTGAATGCCACAAGTTAAAAAAGACACAAGGATCAGACTACACTACATCAGATCATGCAATTATCAAATATGAAATGGCCACCTGTTATCAGTTACAACAAAATCTAGAGGTTTTGGTTTTTTTGGTGTTCTTATGGTGTTGAAGATACATAACCAAAGGTATGTGGACACCTAACTATCACACCCAGGTGTACTTGGTGAACACCCCATTCCAGATTTAGTCCCCTGTCTGCTGTTATAATAATCTCCATTCTTCTGGGAAGGTTTTCCACTAGATTTTGGAGCTTGGATGTGGGGATTTGTGTTCATTCAGTTAAAGGAGCTTTAATGAGGTCAGGTACTGATGTTGAACTGGTGAAGAGGCTCCAGTTTTAGTGCATCCCAAAGCTGTTCACTGGTGTTGAGGTCAGGACTTTGTGGAGGACACGCTTCCACTCCAAACTTCTCAAACTATGTCTTCATGGAGCTTCCTTTGTACACAGGGGCATCGTCATGCTGGAACAGGTTTGAGTAGGGCAAGACTGGGGTATAATTTCATTTTCCCACAACAAATGTTTTAAACCACCGACAACCCTATTTTTTCTGTCCTTAATTCAATTTATTACACACAGTATGGCCATCCCATAAAAACAAAAAGAAGCAAACTATAGGTATTGAAACAGGCCTAATTTATATAAGCTTACATTGTGCTGCACACAACATTATGCCAAATATTTAACAAACACCAGAATTGCAAAGCTACCAGTAACTCTCTACTTCTGAGTCACAAAATATACATTAAATGCAGAAGAGAGGCAAACAAAAGATCCTTTTTTTTTGGTGCTATTTTTATGTATCTCTCACTTCTTTACCAGGTCATCTGCTATGAACAGATGAACAGAACAGTCTCCACATAACAATGTGATAACTTTTTAACCTTACTGTAATTTGTGAGCACAGAATCTAAATTTCTTCTAGTTCAAATTACAGTATCACATTAGGGCAATGTGTCTTTATCTATCTATCTATATATTTATTTATTTATTTATTTATTTAAAAAAAAATACTTAAAATATGTGAGATTTAATAATACTGTATTTCATACAGATATACCAAGGCATATTTAATTTATCTTATTTTACCTCTACCTGTCATCTCAGAGTTACCGTGAAGTGTGACCACTGCACCAAAGCTAGTGCCAGGTTGATTCTCTCCACCTTATTGTGAACAATAGGAGACATGTTTTTTTTAACCTCACATGTGGGCAGACATCATTTTCTAAATTGCCTAATATATGTATTAGTACAATTATAACTACATCATGACAATATCTTTCTTCGAAGAATCCTAATATGGAACACGATATTGCCTTTTATAACTCACAGCTTGAAAAAAAAGAGCTTCTGTGGTTGTTTGCGCTAGCTGTATTTCTAATTTCAAAATTAGGCTTCCTAAATGCACTAAATTACTTAATATTACAACTATACAGTAGATCATTCTGTCCGTTAGCATATTTTGAGTGACAATAGTAAAAGTTCTAACGTTTGCTTGTGTTAATACTTACTGTTAATAATCAAGTAATACTTGATTAGCTAAGTAAGCGAACACAAAGCTAGCCACAGTATTTACAGATGACACCTGCACTTCAGGCCCTGAACAGAGCAGTAATTTTACTAAACTTTGCTGCTACTTCATTGGAGGGTTTTCCTTTTGCGTGCCCTTTCCCTATATGCTCCACCTGACCACTTCGTCTCCATCCTCACCCTGTGCAGCGATGACTCTGTTTGAAACTGTTTGCTGGAGGTGAGGCGATTGGTAGGGGTGCAAGTCAAGACTAACAGATTCATGATTTATTATCGAATGTCGAATTTGGAAAGGATCGCTTGAGTACATTGGACACGCAATAATTTTACTTAATAATGATTGTTTGATTAAACAAACAAACAAGCGAACAGCGGGGCTAACTCAGTCGTCAGGCCTCCGGGAATTCTCCCGATGACCAATCTGGGCCTAGGTTTTATGCCTCTCAGTTACAGTGTAGAGAAATCTTAATGCTACAGCATACAAAAAACATTCTAGACAATTGTATCCTTCCAACTTTGTGGCAACAGATTCAGGAAAGTTCACATCTAAGTGTAATGGTCAGGTGTTCACATAATGTATTGTACTTTTGTCCATATAGTGTAGATGTCACTTTCATATTAGGTGCAACCCTATAAACGATTTCACAGCTGGGACTCTCAGAGAATCAGAGAAAAAAAAATCATAGTTTTAATTTAAGTAAAATATTTAAGAATGGATTGTATTGACTGTCACATTTATACCTACGTCTTTCATTAACACCTTGACACCTAGTGTTTATAGATCTTGGGAAAGGTGTTAGTGAATTAATGTTATCATACATAGTGATGTGTTTCCTTTGGCACGTCTATATCTCAATGCGATGTGAATTACTATGATATACTGCTTGTAAATATTTTAAAGCAGCCGTTTAGCACTCATTATAATGTGTTAATGCGCTGGACATTTCTGCTTATGTTTGAGGCAATTATTATTCACACTGCCAAGAGACCAACAGGGAGAGTTGGATCCAAAAAAATAATCACATTATTCATTATTTAATTCCTAAAATTAGAATCACCAAATACAAGACAGACATTAATCCACCGAAAACAAGCAAAGAGAGAAGATGTAAACCTCCATTCCTCCACCATTTTAGCAAAAACTTTTCTTGGTGATCTCCACAGAGGAGATGTTGATGTCATTCACCACCTGGACTTTAGTGATGGTCTTCAGGTCCTTGACGCGATGCTCATACTGCATGATCTTTGTGTCATCGATGTAAACATGGAAGTTGTCATCGTCTGAGTCAATTTCAATCTGATTGGAGGAAAACAGAGAGAGAGAAAAAAACACCACTCAGTTTCTATGAGGACCTTATACGTGTATATACAGGACATGGTATGGTGTTTGTGACGGTTTTCTTTCACCTGAAAATGCTCGTCGGTGCCAAACGGGAAGTTGGTGTATCTCTCTTCCTTCCCCCATTGGTTTGCAAAGAAGGAGTTATAGACTATGTCTGATTCAGTGAAGCGGGGGTTGAAATGAAAGGCTATTCTGTCCTCCTGATCACAGAGGAAATTGATCTCAAACCTTGGTGAGTCAGAAAGACATATTAGTGATGGTGTAGGGATCATTTACGAGTCAGAGGCAATTGGATTGGGAACAATCTGGCTGATGGGACCTGGTCAACTGTGTCAGTTTAGATATACCACCAATAACGAACCACTAGCTGTGCTTCACTGGTCCCACATTTTCCTTATGCTCACTGACAATTTAGCATGGAAAAGACTACATGCGAGTCAATCTCAAATTCCAGCTTGCCCTGTGCTTTCTATTAGGCTATGAAGATCTGTATATAAAAAATGTCCAGCATAAGGAACATTCTCAGAGGAAAGCCATTCTTCTGACACTAAATGCATTGTCACATGTATTCCTGACCCCATAAATGTCCCAAATGCTGCTTTGTAGTGATGCTTGTTTGTGTAATTGTCTTTAGTATTTTCTACGTCTAGTGTGATTAATAGCGTCTCTCTCACCAGGCGTGATGAATTACGAACTCCTCAGAATTATTAACGTCTCATGTTCTTAAACGTATTCCTATTCTGGAAGAGAGTAGGAATGTTAGTGCATAACTTTCAGCAGGATTAAGAGCTGTCTCTCTGAAATGTCGCTGCCTGTCTGCCTTGAGCTCACTCGGATTCAGACAGAGGAAATGGTTTTATACACGACTCGTGTTTTTGTTTATTCTGCTTCTTCGTGCAGAATCCAGTCCTTTTATATTCTCAGAGGTATTGACAAATTTCCTACTACAGAATAAAAGTTTGATCAAATATACTTAAAGGTTTCTGGAAAAGAAATGATTTGGACTCTTGTATGCACACCACATATCATGATGCTGGTGGTCACTTTCATCTAGTCATCCATACAGGGCAAAGAAAAATATATTCAGCATCATGACCCAGGAAAAGTAATATCCACCACCCAAAAACTGCTTTCTAAATAATATCCCTCCCTTTCCCTTTCAAGATTTCTCTACAGGCTTGCTGAAAGGAAGCCATGTGTTTAGAAATGGGTCATTTTATCTCAAGTTGGTTGCTTGACCATTATTAACTTTTTAAATGATTTTTTTTGAGTGATTGCCTCTATGGATTGGCATTGCAAGTTTTCGTTTGTTTATTTCTTTATTTTTATTTAGTTGGTTTAATTGCGACGGCCATCTTTGTGTCATGGCACACAACAAATTTTGGTTTTGCAGCTGTTT
Organism: Prietella phreatophila; assembly: GCA_025728095.1. NCBI lineage: Eukaryota > Metazoa > Chordata > Actinopteri > Siluriformes > Ictaluridae > Prietella > Prietella phreatophila. The sequence continues at coordinate 14,822,009 of JAOUWY010000047.1, read as the reverse complement.
AAGGAAACCTCAATATCTCGGTTCAATACATAGGATTAGCTTCTTGGAACAAAAACTGATCTGTAAAGCACATTACAAGGTACACAAACATATCTAAACATTTTACACATTCATGTTCCTTAGACTTAGAACTTTAGTCTGAATGTAATGCTCAAGATTGCTCACAGTTCCACTTTTAGGGTCAATTTATAATGGGAAGGGTTCAAGTCTCAGTCTTAATTTTTAAGTATAGTGTGATTACAGAATATTTCAGCTTTGAGACTTCCCTTATTTTTTTATGCGGGTGAGAAAGTGCCATTAAAAAAAAATCCCTCATTTTATGGTCTCACACACGTTGGTGGGAGACCAGATACAAACCTGAAATTTTACAGAAATAAGTCTGCAATTTTAAGTCCTTAAGTCTGTCATTTTAATCACTCGATTTAATCACACAAATAAAAATTTGTAAAATGAAAAACAGTCAAGCAACCTGCATTGGACCATTGAGATAGAATGACCCACATGTTTCTATTATCTTATGTTCAGTATAACACTTGACTTACTTAATGTCTTCTGAGCTAGGCTGTCCTCTTATGAGTATGATGCTCCATCTTGGACATAGACCATCAGGACAGGAAGCTTCAAACTGGAAGAATCAAGTGAAATCTTTAGATTTTTGACATAGACACAACAATGATAACACATATTGGTTGGTCACATATACATTACAGCACAGTGAAATACTTTTCTTCACATACCCCAGCTTGTCAGGAAGTTGGGGGTCTGAGTGCAAGGTCAGCCATGATACAGCGCCCCTGGAGCAGAGAGGATTAAGGGCCTTGCT
>JAOUWY010000047.1:14772415-14787366 GCA_025728095.1 Prietella phreatophila | reverse complement strand
TGTGCCTTATTCAAGCTCGCGGCACAAGCTTACAAGAAGGTTGACCTGGGTGTATACCTTGCATCAATTACAGTGCTGAGTGGTTATTCACTGACGGCTTGCAGTCATGGAGCATGCTAAGAAGAAATGCCTTGTGAACATCAGTATCCACATGCCCTCAAGGCTGAAGTCATGAAGTCGTGAATTCGATCTGCACACACTGGTGCCAGTCTGCCCCTGACATGGAGCCAAGAATTAGTCACTGTGGTGGCATTGTGAAGTAGTTGTATCCCATAGCATACTCAAGGCACGATATCAGCGCAGCAAACGACCCAGTGTGGAAATTAGCATAAAGCTGAAACTGACAGGAGGAGGGCAGTCCATTCACAGGACCTGGTGATGGGCAGCCTGCTCTTTCTTTAATACATCTGCCGTGTGCGTGTTTGGGCAGCCCTCAGACAGGTCTGCCTGCAGTACGTCCTTTCTAAGACCATGAATGGAGGCTCTCTGTGCTCTGATAGATGGCCTTCATTTCAATAAAAATGGCCTTCCTGCAGAATGGGGAGAAAGGAGAGCCACTACACTGCATGGCACGCACCACACAAAGACCCTCAACCTCCCCCTTTAGAGAAACTAAATCCCCCTCTTAACCAGCCTGAGACAGAGGCTAATCATATATATAGTGAGAGAGAGAAAGAAAGAAAGAAAGAAAGAAAAAAAGAAAGAAAGAAAAAAAACGACAACGAAAGAGCTTGCGGCTGAACTTTACTTTTTATATGCACCCTTAAAGCAGAACCCCTTTTTTTAACACTTTGGTCTTGACATAACACTGTAAACAGCCACAGTAAAACCCTCGAAGAAAGGCATCTCCACCCTGGCTGTTATAAACAGCTCGGCCATTTTCCGAGAGTCAATGCAAAAAAAAAAGAGACGAGTGCAAACTAAACAGCAGAATGAGTCTCTTAACACCAGCGTTTGATGAATGCAGTGCTAGATAACAAGGTTTGGCAGGTCCATGCAAATTCAGTTTCACCAGCTCTCAGTATACACACAAAGAATGATGTAAGGCAGCTGGGAAATGGATTGTGTGTTCTTAAAAGTGCTGGTGTAGTCACTGCTGCAGGTCTAAGTTCATGGCTAATGTCTCAAAATGACTGTGACAGATCAAAGCCCAAGCAAAACAAATGCTAAATAAACCAGTATGATATATCCTTGAGTTTTCAGGCTCGGGATGGGAAAGATTTATTTTAAACTTCAGGAAAACAAGAAGAAAAAGGCACGAGAAAAATTCTGCAACACAGACAGACCTAAGATTTCTATTTGCTAGTTTATATGACATAATAGAATAAAGGAATCAAGCATACCATGCAAGAAATTTAGTTTCCAGCTTTTTAAAGATTCTACGTTTCAAAAGTTAAGGTCGAAGCTGCAATGCATTGAAAAGTTGGTCGAATGTTTATCCATGCCACATATAAACAGAATGTAGTCCATGCCCTACATTGTAGATATTGCAGTATAAGGACACAATGAAGTACTATTAAATGGAGGAAAAGTTCAAAATGCCGTCGCAGGAATGGCAAATATTGGACAAAAATTAAAAATTTAAAACATCTGGAGAATGATACTGGACTTAGGTAATAGTAAAGACAATATGTATGCAAATGCTGGAGCTAGGGCATTAAACATACGCACTCATGATTTTAGCAAAAGCAACCAAACTGTTGTCATAACAAAAGTACGACCGTATACAAAACAGATTTTTGCTTCAATGTAATTGCTTTTCCGTTGGAGGAATGCAGTGCCAGAGTGGCTCCTTCCCTGATTTTGTTTAATGATATAACCAAGATCTAATATCTCATATCCATAGCCAAATCCATTGAATTACTACAGTTTGTAACGGTTACCATATACCCCTAGATATAACACAGACCAGTCAAGTTTTAAAGCATAGTCTCCACAAGTAGATCTACGATTGCATGACTGAAGGGATTAAAGAAAGGAGTCTTTTGTAAAGTGTCTCATATCTTGTGCTGTGCACATGTGGCCCAGTGTCCAAACTTGGATCCCTTTCCTCTGTGTTTCAGTGGTGCTCATTAGAGACTGCCTTGCCATTACTCCTGCATTGTCTTGTTGTCGGAGACCCATCCTAAATCTCAATAGACAACACAATAGCCTTCATTGTTGGAGCCTGAAAGGCGAGCATGTGCTTTGCTAATGCCATACCCGCGACAGCCAACCTCCAGGACAACTTCTACATTCAGGCTTTGATTAAGAAGGCACATTTAGGCATGGATGACTTCCTCAGAGGTGCCTGGAGGTTGTGGGAAAGGGGCGAAGAGTGAACATGGGCTTATGTAGTCCTTCTGCCACCCTCAGTGAATAGAAGCTGGAGTTATTGATACACGGATCAGTCCGGCCAATCACGAGTCAGGGCTGGAACATGTGACTGCTTTGGATAGACCACAGAGGTTTTTCATATTTGAGGTTATTATTTGCAATGTCCAATAAAAGCATGTACATCACATGAATAGTGCAGAGCATAATGGTTTTTAAACAAGAATCAAAAGAAAAGAAAGTATTCTAACAGTTTTATTATTGTAGCACGTGTTCTCACCACAGTGTCATGATTTATCTCTCATAATCACGATGAGTGTAGACTAATCTTTAGGTAACAGTTATCTCCAAAAGCTTGAGACTAAACATTTAAAAAAAGAATACACAAAGCTGGAGGCATAATGGAAGTATTCCCACACATAGATATCTCATGATGCTTTATCACACTTGCATGATCTCTCGGGATCACACCCTAGTCCAGCAGCTGGCTCACACAATTGAAAAATAAACTAAAACTAAAAAACAGGCCCTTGTGTTAAAAAAAATAGTTTTCTCTACCGAAATGGTCAGAGTGATGACATCTGAAGGAAAGCATTTGTGGGTTCATGGTAGATGGTGTGGCCATGAGTATGACTGAACACTGCACATTTTCCACTCAGATTCATTCCATTGTACTTGTTAAACTGAAGCTCAACACCTCCCTGGTGCTGGTGTATGAGCTCGAACACATGGGTTACTGTGTGTGGTCGGTCTTCACACCACGATCTGGTTTAAGTCTCTAGCTTCAGTGAAAGGCTTGCTGAATACTGCTGGCTTGTTTTCAGTGCTGACAAGTTACTCGCCTTTAGTTTCACACAGTCCCCATACCATCCTATTTCTTCACCAGTGTTCCCTATAAACGCTTCTGACTGGGCCTGCAATTCAATTCAATTCAGCTTTATTTGTATAGTGCTTTTAACAATGGACATTGTCTCAAAGCAGCTTTGCAGAAACATATAAACACAGGATACAGATTTTAAATGTGTGAATTTATGCCGATTGAGCGAGCCGGTGGTGATGGGGGTGAGGAAAAACTCCCTAAGATGATATGAGGAAGAAACGTTGAGAAGAACCAGACTCAGAAAGGAACCCGTCCTCATCTGGGTAACAACGGATAGTGTGAAAGTAAATGAAAGTTCATTATGGTTTTATATGAAGTCTGTTTGTTGAACTAGTCCACTGTTCACTAAAGGAAACTTGAGTGCAGAAATGCATGTGGTAATTGCAGTGCAAGCAGTGCCATCCTCACCAATCTCCAGGCTGTAGCCTCCAGTTGATGAGAGCTCCATCCAGCAGTAGGGCATCAGGATAGATCAGGCAGGTCCAGAGAGCAGAAATGGTCAGGATCACTGGCATCTCCATAAAATCATGTGTGGCTCAATAGAAGGAGAGAGGGAGATAAAGTGAGGGAGATATTATTAGGTATTCTTACTATACCGTAATGGTTAAGACTGTACTTTGCATAAAAGAAAGTCTATTCATGATAAGTTTGAGTAAACAAATATGTCTTCATCCTGGACTTAAACAGTCTTATTGTAGCGTCCTCACACACCAAGCTAACACTGAATAAAGACTAGAAGCAACCAAGGGCAGTTGAGGATCAGCTAATGTTGCTTCATGAACATACATTCAAGTGTCTACACGAAAGGAAATAATTCTCTATAAATATCTGTACTGGGCAGTAATCTCAAAATATAATGCACTAAATAATATAACAAAATAACATGTCACCCAGTCACCCATCTGTGTCATTACCAAGAGTGGTAGGTCCCATTTAAAACAATGCTGTGTAGGGGGGAAAAAAATGGTTTCCATTTTTATGACATGTGCTGAGCAGATAATCGTTGTCTGATTTGTTCAATAGCTAATCAAAGACCTCTTACCTTTGACACTGATTCAATATGGAATTAAATTTGTGCCAAAAGCATTGAACGTAACTTTTGAAGAAACGAATAAAAATATACAGTGAGAGAGAAGGAAAACACTCTGAAACTGGAACAGCGAACTCAAAGGCAACATGGTGTAACATGGTTTTCTTAGTTTTCATTAACCATGGTTTATGAATGCGCCGCTAGAGTGTTCATTTACCCTTTCAAACTTTACGTACACCAGTCTAGTGTGGGAGGGGCTTAACAGTGACTGACTCTCATTGGCTAGTGAAATTTGGATCGACATCTCCCTGACCTGTAGTGGAAATGACTTACTTAGTCAGTACATTAGTTCATAATTAATATTTGAGGTTTGGTAGTCTCATACGACTATTTTATCGAGATGAGCTCTCAGGATCGGCACATCATCATCATCAACGTCATCCTCCTACTCCTCCTCAGCTGGAAACTTGAGCTGTAGATCCAAATCTCACTAGCCAATGAGAGTAAATCACTGTTAAGCCCCGCCCACACGTGATGTTTGTGCCAAAATGGCGAACGTAAACTTGCGGAGCATAAACGAAAACTTTGAAAGCGTAAATGAGCGTAAACTCTGGCATAAACTATGATTAGCCAAAAGGAAGCTAAGAAAACAAAGAAACAACAAAGAATCCTGTTTATATGAAGAACATGTTAAAGTTTTGCCACTGAGTTCACTTTTTTCCCTTTCAGGGTGTTATTCTTCTTTCTCATTCTATATCTTTCTCATTAAAAATCTTGAAAAGCTACGTTCAATACTTTTGGCTCAAATTCAATTCCATAATTCAACACACTCAAGTTGAAAAGGGAAAACTAATATCACACACAGTGCAAATAATTCCATCGATACTTAACTGCATTCGATGACCAAGAGTCAGTGTGGTGTGTCAGGGACATTATTGTTAATCTTGCATTATTTCCTTTGGGAAAAGATCATAATGTCTGATGGTGTAGTACAAGCAAAACCAGCTGGTGAGAGAGGTGTTGGATTTTCTATCTGAAAGTGAACAGTACAAGGTGTTTCTTTGTGAGTAAAACACAAAAGCATATACATCAGCAGGCATTGTATAAACAGAATTAGACCTCTGAGTAATTTGTACCTCTTAACCACTTAATCTGTAAACCTTAAGGAACTGTTCAGACATCTATTGAAACCATTTACAGCTCACCTGAGTCACTTGGTTCCATCATGCAACAGCCCCAGATGCTCACAGTGCCTTCCTTAGATAGCTAAATGGTAAATGCGCACTTATATAGCGCTTTTATCCAAAGAGCTTTACATTGTGTCTCATTCATACACACACTCGCACACCAATGGTAGCAGAGCTGCCATGCAAGGCGCTAACTTGCCATCGGGGTTCACTAGACTTGGGGTTCAGTGTCTTGCCCAAGGACACTTCGGCATGTGGAGTCACCCATGTGGAGCCACCCGAAATGTGGAGAAAGTTAATCGACTTCTCAGTGACGGTACCCATGGGAAATCAGGATCTCTGGATCCTGAGGTAATACAGTGTTTCCCACAGTCACCGGACAAGGGTAGCCTGCTCTCATACATATGTGAGCTGACCAGCCTTTGACAGGCAACGTCAATCCTCGTTATGGGGGAAGTATATGCATTCTGCATTAATTATGACCCAAAGCTCAGTTTGAAAATTTGCCTTAGATTATTCATACAGCTTGTAATGAGAAACATAAATTTCATGAGGCTAAACAAAAAACAGTGGGACAGAATTGGATCTGGACTGGCAGTGTTAATTGGATGAATCTAAAAAAGAGGGCTCCTGGTTAACTATCGGGATGGATCAGGTCCCAGTTCTCTTTAAAAATCTTTTCAGTGGCCTCCGTGAAGGCTGTCAGGTCCTATTGAGCATGCTCAATGCCTGGACTGCTGCTGCTTTCCACCCACTCGAGGCCTGTTTGAGGAGAAGATGAGCCTGCATATTTACTGCTTGCACAGGAAATGAACCTAGATCCAAATTTGAGCAGCAAATAGAGCAGAAGATTTTATCAACTAGCCAGAACGATTGTGCAGGTGTGTGTTTGTATTTGTAAGAATGTGTAAGTGCCAGACAGCAGGCAGGATAATTCCATGCCTAACAGGTGGTGGTCATTTCGCTGTGTTGTTTCTTGCTTGGCTATGCATATCTCTAAGTTGCTGCTCTCATGGAAAAGCTGCCTAAATCATTCTTTATTTATGAACTAATGAAGTTAATAACACGCCTCATTTTCACCTCTCACAAAATCCAAGCGTCCGTCATGAGGTAAATAATACCAGAGGTAACCGTCTCACCGATTTATGATCACATAAACAGGAAAAACTATTAAGAATAATCACGGCAAGTCTGAGTTTCCTTTCTGGTCCTGAGTGGACAAGTGATTTATTTATTTTTTTGGATAGGTTTGAGAGCACAACAACTGTACGGAAACCAGGGCTGCGGTCCGATTGCTTGAAAAGTACAGCATTATAAGGAGTGAGTATCCAAACTCCTTCAAAATTTGGTCCTTGCATTTAAGACAGAGAGGATTTAGTGAGCTAAATCCTTTGTGTTCCTGGTTCTGCTTGTCTTGTGCCCTTTATGCTGTAAAGCCATTGAAGAACAAAGCCACCGTGTCTGCTTCATATTACAGCGACATAATACTGCTGGTCTTACATGGAGCACACATGTGCTGCTTTCTCGTGTACATTCCACTCTTTGCTTTGTAAAGCCTGAAAACAATTTCTGTAAACGCTCAATACAATGTTCTTGGAGCAGCCAAGAATTTTACAGGTCCTAAACTATAAGGCACTTATGCTGTGACTCTTAAAGCATCTATTTTGATCTATTTTGAAATATCACTGTCTACAGAGGGCACGGTCAATTAGTGGTTAGCACGTTTGCCTCGCACCTCCAGGGTTGGAGGTACGAACCCTGCCTCCGCCCTGTGTGTGAGCAGCATGCATGTTCTCCTTGTGCTTGGGGGTTTCCTCCGGGTACTCCAGTTTCCTCCCACAGTCCAAAGACATGTGTTGTAGGCTGCAGTGTGAGTGTGATTGTGCTTTGCGATGGGTAGGTACCCTGTCCAGGGTGTCCCCTGCCTTGTTCCCCAAGTTCCCTGGGATAGGCTCCAGGGGGTGTATTACAGAAATATCCTAACTTAAGAATCTTAACTAATCTGTTTGGTAACTATGGCAATTTCATTTAGGACAAAAGCTGTTTCAGAATAACATTTCCTAAGTGCACAATCTTATCTTAACTGAAGATAGGAAAAGGGTATTACAGAAGCATCCTAACATGACAAAAAACTTTAGAACAACCCCACTGGTGTCCTAATTTAAAACGTATTTGAAAGCCAATGATAACAGTCACATTCCAGTAACCATGTCTGAGAATGGTGTTACATTTATTAATGATACAAGATGAAGAACTGTGATGTTTGATGGTGGAAAGACTTTTGGAGTACCCAGATGATGTTCTGTGCTTTGACAACAAAACACTGATACATAATTACAGACTTCTATGAAATATGATAGTGCAGTTAGTACAAGAATTACGACCGTCACTGAGCAGTACTAGTCATAGTGCAAGTGATTTAATATTCAACATATTCCTTTTTAATCGAAAGTTGATTTCACAGTTCTTGGTTGTAGTTGGTTGCTTGGTAACAGACTTGAGAGTTGATTATCGAACTCGATAGAGCAGTTTAAGATTTCTTAACTCGATGTAAGATTTTGTAAGATAAGATAAGAATCCTAAATCAAGTTAAGATTTGCTTCTGTAACGAATTTGTGAAAAATCCTAATTTAACTTCTCAGACCTTAACTTAAGACTTAAGATTGAACGTTTATATAAACGTCCCCATGTGATAAGTGGTACAGAAAATGGATGGATTTTTTTAAACACATCTTACCCCTACGTAGATGACACCATCTCAGTGAACTCTAATTCATGCAGCTTTCCATAATATCTTGTGTTTGAACTGCTTACTAGCCTACACTACAGTAATATTTCTCAATCCTGGATCGGTTTTCCCTGATTCAACTTTTAGAGAAGGGCAGGCCAGGGGTACTCCATTTTTACAGGTTGCAAACTATAATGCACTTGGGCAACTGAGCAGCTCATCCAAAAGATGAGCTTGCTGAATAGTAAAATATCACTGTTCACAACATACATGAAAAAAGCTCAGCAAAGGAATAAAACACATGAATGAGACCACAAAGTGGAAAACAAACACTGAAATCAACCACACACGATATATCATATATTTGTAAAGGTTGCAGAGAGTATTTATGAGGAATTAGTAACACATGCATAACGTTCTTTCTTTGTGGCGTAAAAGGGATCAAATTCATGTTTGGGTGCAGGATGATGAGCCACATTAGCCAGTCTAGCATAACAGTCCAGGGCTTCCTGCTGTAGTGAAAACTATTGGCTCCTGAGGGGGTGGAAGTCAGGAGCTCGTAGGAGCCAGAATCAGCAGGAGGCGGATCAGATATCAGGCTGGTGTGAGGCCGGGAACTTTTACGATCTCGGAGGAACTGTGGCAGGTCAGGCCAGTGACACCAAGGCGCCTATAAGTGAAGGTTGACCTCAGGGCTGCTTACCTGTCAGGACACAGCTATTAATACAACGGGTTGGCTTTCAGCATGGGAAACATTGCGCACTCTGAGAAACAGGGGCTCAAGCTTTGGCCCTTGACCTCATGCCGAGCGTTCACAAAGCCTGTGATCTTTTTCAGTGAGCAGTCTTCATTATTAATACAAACAAAATGTGGTCATGAAAGAGATACATTAAAATGCTTCATTTCTCTTCAAAGCAGCCTGCGATAATATTTACAATTACTGGGATGAAGTATTGAAGACGAACTGTCCAAGTTTTCTCATTAAGTCTCTGTCAGTCCGTTCACTCGGCTAAAATTAACAACAAAAATGCTCTTAGCTGGAATTCAGTTTCAGACAGTATAATGAATATACATCGAAAATTTTTGTACTGCTTGCAATAAATTATGTTTTAGGCATACACACCCACACACACAGCATACATACTACAGTGGTCTAAGGTAGGGAAAAAGAAAGAATAATAAGAATAAGCAATACATATATAAAGGGTAACGATACCCATGTAGATTATGTACAAGTCTAGGCAAGTTTAGTTTTGCTGGACTACCATCTACAGTAAAGCATTTATTATGCAAATATCAACAGTACTGGAATGTCTGAACACACCTAGAAAGAGAGTGGAGACAAGACACAAGGATGAATCACTTTGCAAACAGCAGTGAAGAATAATGTTCACTGTATATATACATAGCTCATTACCAATAATCTGTATGTGATACTGTATACTTGAAATACATTTGAAATAAACAGACAAACATGAGAAAGCAGGACTATTAGTGAAGTCTCCACAGACTAATACTGTCAGACCCTGTTTACACTAGTGCTTTGTTTTTTGTTTTTGTTTTTCGTTTTAAAACGCATAACTGTTGCTACAGTTACGCCTGCCGTCTACAGTACTCTGGCATTTTCCACCCACGAAAATGGAGACTCTTGAAAACAAAGGTGTGGCTTCACCCACATTCGGCCTTTGATTGGGTCTGGATTATTGCGTATTCTTAGCAGCCATTGTGCAGTCCAATTCTGTATTTTATAAAACTGCAGCTGCCTACATGCGTAAGAGGCGAGCTACGATTAGAGAAATCGGCAATAAATCTCATTTTGAGCGGCGTAAGAACTACATGGAACGCCAGTTTGGACTAACAACCAACTTCCTGTTTACACTTGTATATGCATGCCCAGTGTGCATGAATGGTCATGTGACATGCATATTCGGTCGTGTAGTGTGGACAGAGATCGTTTCTGAAACACAGTGGAAACGCCCGTGTGGGTGAGGATCGTTTTCATTTTAAAACGCACGCGTGTAAACAGGGCCTTAAAGTCATGACAAAGCCTGGCAATCTGTCCTACCTCTCAGAATGTTCTACTCACACATACTGCACATGACCAAAATTTTTTCGTACTTCATTATGGCATATCTGAAGACCAGCATATAATTTTGAGCTACCTTGCCTTTACAATTACGAATTTGGATGTGAAATGTATGCAAAGTAAATCTGTCTTGAATTCAGTTTTATTCTTAAATTAAAATGCTAACATAAATAGTATTTTATAGTAAAACAAGAGTCTTTACCAATATAATGTTACACAGATATTTGATTAGGTACTGTCAGAACTTCTAGTGCCAGAATGTCTAGTAGCAGAAGTGAGTCATTCTGAAAACATGGTACAGTACATTTTGATAGTTCTGTGGTTCTCTTGGTCGTGCTCATTTATTTGAAGTTGTTTTAACAAATACAGATATATGTGTTTCTTTCTTTCAGTGTATTTGCAGAATCACACTTTAACTGTAGAAGCATTTTTTTTTCAACAACACTAAGTGCAACATTCACATTTAATGTAGAACATGCAATCATGTGCCTTGTGTGTCACGCTCAAAATGATAAAGTCTTACCCAATGAGAGGAAAAAAAAGAAGCCTCAGAACCTCTCAGTATCAGCCATGGGAATTAGCTGTGTATCTCCATCCATCCATACTCAACCGCTCGTTCCCTTTCAGGGTCATGGGGAACCTGGATCCCATCCCAGGAACCATGGGACACAAGGCGCTGTGCTGTGTATCTCATTTTTTAATAAAATATTTCGATAAAACTTTCCCTAGGCATACATAGATGGCACAACTTCATTTACGTTCATCTGCCCATATTTTCTGATTTTGCAGGTCCAGGAAAAAATTAAAACTTGTGCTTGAGTTTATTGACAGACTGAAGGCCCACATTAGACTTATGCATATCGTATTGGTGTCCTGAATGCTTTGTACTGTTCTGGTGCCACTGGTGCACATGCACGTTTCAGTAATGGCAGTTTGTCAAAGCACTTTCTGGAAACATTCACTTAGTTTCCAGTGCAAAAGTGCCAGTTTTTCCGTTGGCAACATCAATTTGGTTCCAGCACCAAAATGCAGCCAGTCTGAAACCAGAAACCAGTGACATCAGCCACTTGGAGTCCTGCACCGTTTTTGTAACCATGACGACAACTGTACTGAGCAACTTTTTGATGTTTTTTTCATGACAGACAGTAAAATATGACATTAAAGATTGTTAAAATTAGAGAAATAATGTCCATATTGACAATTACAATGTACTGAACAAAATTCTAATGCTAATGCTAACATTGTTGATGCTAACAAAACAAGGTTTAAGCAGCCACACGCTAAGAAGAAATAGCTCAAATCAATAAAAACACATATAACATCTTGTCCATAATTACATGTACATCGAGAGAAACTGTTAGCATTGGACAGTGGAATATTTTCTGAAGGATAGGGGTACAACTTGTAAAAATTTTTTATAAAAAATTAAACACTACAGGCTTATTATATTTATGCAATAGGAAACCCCCATTTCCTACATGCTATGGGAGCTACAGCACCCTCCAAAAGTATTGGAGCATCAACGGCAATTCAGTTACAGTATTTTTGCTATAAACTGAAGACATTTGGGTTTGAGATCAAAAGATGAATATGAGTCTTAATCAGGTTTCATTTCCTGATATTTACATCTAGATTTGTTAAACAACTTAAAACATATCACATTGTATGTTAGCACTACTTGTATTGTTCTCTGCTTGATATATAGCTTGGTTGTATTTTTCTCATTTGTAAGTCGCTTTGGATAAAAGCGTCTGCTAAGTGAATAAATGTATATATCACATGTGGTGGCAGACCACCCAATTTTTAGATTGCCAAAAGTATCAGATCAGATAGTCTTAAAATAAATAACACTTAATTTTGGTTGCATACCCCTTGCTTGCATTAGCTGCATCTGGATTGTGATACCTTCACCCATGCTTTGAGTAGGTTGTTGATAATGTCACTGACTGTTGTTGTTGGGGTTTTCTCCAAGCTCTCACAATGTTTCTGTTACCTACTGCTGTTGTTTTCCTAGGCTGACCTGTCTGGTTATTACTACACCAGTGGCTTCTTTCTTTTCAGGACATTCCAAATTGTTGTATTGGCTATGCCCAATGTTTATACAAAGGCTCTGATAGACTCTGATAGATTGATGCAGTTATTGCAAGCATATTTAGGAATGGCAACTCAGGAATACTTACAACGACCAAGTATACAGAAATATTCTTGTACACATATAAACATTGTATTCGGAATATGGCTGCAATCCGAATATAGACATTATATAGAATTTGATGTGCATGTAAACATAGTACTGTGTTTGTTTGGTCTAACAAGGTATCATTAGCCTGACTACGACTCACTACCAGCATCACTAATGTCTTAAAAAGCATTTATGTTACAATGCCCCTTGTTTGCATGTTGGTAATACATATCAGGGTTGGTTATTGTTGTCTACCTCATATACTGTACAAATTACAATACATTACAGTATAGCACAAAGCATCATATCCTTTTCACATCAAGATTGTTACTGCTTAATACCAATCCTAAATGTTTTATTGTTTAAATGTAATAAAAGTGCTTATTTAATTAAATGTCAATTGACACCAATTAAAGAACAGCATAAACCAGTTATTTCTGTACAGATTTTGAACATTTATTTGTAACTTTGCCAACACAGTATGAACATGGGGGAGATTTTAACAGTCAGCATCCCATACTGTAAACAGTGTTTAGCGCTGTGCTAACTTTAAACAAGTAATATTTACTTCATTCCTATCACGTTTCCACTAAACTCCTGGGCATTTTCCAGGCAGAAAACATTCTGAATGATTAGCCCTAGCGACACCACTGTCAAACAAAAGAATTGGCCTTGCTGTTCCAATACTTTCAGAGGGGACTGTACATTGCTCTCATGTATAGAGCTTATGAATCTCTGTCACATTGTGCTGCATCATGGGATCCTTCTGCCATTTTGCTATGGTTAGTTCTAACTTCTCATGCATCAAACTCACACTGCGAGAGCTTAAAGGGATCACGGTTTTATTGTGGATTTTCTGACTTGCCATGGTCCAAAGGAGAAGCAAATCAAAGGAGAAGATGCATCGCGGCAAACTACAGAGTGAAACCAATTACTGTGATATGGAAACAGTGAGTCTCATTGATGGAACGGATTCAATACACCAAATAGTCTGTAGTCAAGATATAAGATAAAACACTTTTTACATAGAGAACACAACAGAGTATTATTATATCCATCCGTCCATTTTGTGTACCGCTTATCCTACACAGAGTCACAGGGAGCCTTTCCCAGGGGACGATGCAGGGCATAATCACACACACATTCCCACACTACAGATAATTTGGAGATGCCAATCAGCCTACCATGCTTGTCTTTGGACTGTGGGAGGAAACTGGAATACCTGAAGGAAACCCCCGAAGCATAGAGAGAACATGCAAAGTCCACAGACACAGGGCAGAGGCAGGAATTGAACCCCCAACCCTGGAGGTGTGAGGCGAATGTGCTAACCACTAAGCCATCATGCCTCCTGAGTATTATAATATAATAATATCAAATAAATATCAACAAGTGTATAGTTTCACTTGTAATTACAATATTTCAGCTGCACAAATAAATGTGTTGTTCAGACTAACGGCACACTGATAAATCTGTCAAATAAAATGCATTTCAGTAGGTAGGTCAATTTTCCAAAGCCCAAGCATTAACCAATATTCCTGCAAGGCTGAATATTGTATGCCAGTATGGTGTCTGGAACATCATTATCCTATGCTACCTCTTGAACTTTTCTTCCTTGACTTTTGCAGTCCATTCTATATTTGTATAAAGACTCTGACACTCATTTTATATGATTAGCCAGGCTGGCTCTGTCACTACATGACTGACTAGCCATACCAAAGTGGTGGTTCACCCATCAGACACTGCATCATGACATCACATTGCCAAGACTAATTATGTGTAATCATGGCCTGTAATGATGTGTGTGTAGATCCCGAACATGTTGACTTTGGGTGGTAAAATATCTCCTCAAAACTGACGAAACGTGTAAAATTCTCCATGGTTGTTATTATTCTAATTATGTAAAAGGTTTAATGTTGGCCTTTAAAAAAAGAAAGAAAAAAGAAAGGTTCTCTGGTTCCCAGCACTGGCTTCCACACTACCACTGGCTCCAGAGGGGTAGAAGTCAAATACAAAGCCAAACCTTGGCTGACCCACTTTGAAGGTCCAGTAATAATGTAGGATAAAATCTGGGAGAACTCTATGAATGTCTATGAATGGCCAGGGTGGTCTGGTATAACGAGATTAAATAGCAAAGTTTTTTAAAAAGAGAAGCGTTTAGAATCAACAGTGTGCTCAACAGACGCCCCTATCTGTGTGTGTGTGCGGTTTTCCCATGTCTCACACCTCTCCCTCAGTGTGTGAACTATGTGATTAGCATCACACACACAATAAACACACACACTGAATCACTCAGCGTTTTCCCAGCACACTCACTCTCCAGCTCAGCAGTTTGGGAGGAATCCCTGTGAGATTCTCACGCACCACCGTACTATGTCATTCTACTCCGTCTACTCCATCATGGCCATCCTGTCTCTCTCTGTCCCTGCTCTTTTTGCCAACTGTATCAGTTCCCAGTACTTCCATTATTTCCACTGGCAAACGCTAGTAAGTTATGTCTCCTAAACACAAAAAAGCCCTGAGAGAGAGCGAGAGAGTGAGAGAGAGA
>JAOUWY010000047.1:14691716-14707099 GCA_025728095.1 Prietella phreatophila | reverse complement strand
TTTTTTAACAGAGAACCACAATTTTTCCAGGCTCAAAAGTAATTCGACAATTGACTTGTCAACTCCAGACCTTTAAACTCCTTTTAAATGTTTACTGTCCAATTACTTTTGAGTCTGTGAAAATGGAGGACTCTGTAAATAAATAAATAAAAATAATTTTTAAAAAGGCTGTCATTCCTAAACTGCTTCATTCCAAATACATTGTGGTGGTGTACAGAGGCAACATTACATTACTGTCCAAATACCTATGAACCCAGTTAAAATAAAAGGAAAGAAAGAAAGAAAAAAAAAAAAAACATTTACACTGTACCAAGCAGCACTGCTGAATTCTCAATTCTGATTAGTTAAAAGCTGTTTTCTATAACAGTACGGCTCAGACAGGAGCTCCGGCAGCAGGTCTATATCAATGCCCTCATTCTGATAAATTTTTTAAAATGGTTAGAACTTATGTACTTAGGATGTGCATGTTGAATACTCCCTATAATTGGATTTTTTTTTATAACAACAAGAACAACAACAAAAACAAACCTGTGTTGATATGGTGAAGTTTTATGCAAGGAGACGTTTATGTGGAATCTTTGGAAGGAGTCTCCAGTGCCAGTGCTTTGTAACAGAGGTAAAATTGTTCTCTTTTTCCAGGGAAAAGGAGGGGTTTACGGTTTATCGTCAACGTGATATGCTACAAACTTATGTCTTATTAACTTCAAGAGAAAAAAGGAGGATAGATAGTGAATGTCTGTTTTTAGTGACATCTCATATGCGTGTTTCACAATATTCAACATAACTATAAGTGAATAAAAAGTATGGCATGCTCTTCAATAAATAGAGGTTTGCTTCTGGGCTTCAAGACGGCAGCCATTTGTTCTCCGAGTGATAAAGATGCATGACGCAAGGCAGCAACTGTCTTTTGGTCAGACTGTAGGTAAGACCAGTTCTGATTAAGGGTTCTGAATCACGGCCCAGTGTATCTACAGTACAGGTGGATCTTAAAAAAAAAACCCCCAAAAAACAGCTAAGAATGAATGAATGAATGAATGAATAAATAAATAAATAAATACAGGCACGTTCCCTTTCCTCCATTGTCATCAATTACACGGATGTTGCCTCAACGTGCACAGACTCTCAAACACAACTTGGCAGAGCAAGAGAGAAATAATTTAGTTAATAATAACAGATAAAAGAGAAATAGAGAAAGACATGGCTGAATATAAGCATAAGGGTGGAGAGAATAAATGTGTTTGAGAGAGAGAGAGAGAGAGAGAGATAGAGAGAGAGAGAGAGAGAGAGCACGAGAGAGAGAGCGAGAGAGAGAGAGAGAGCATGGGATTGTGTCAGAGAAAAGAAAATCTACTTCTTTCTAAACATAAAATCTGATGATAAAGTGCAGGCTCTGCTGTTGTTTGTCATTCTGGGACTCAAGTGCCATCATTCACAAAGGGGTCAAGAGGCAGGATTATTGTTCTGATAAACACACACTTCAACAAACCATAACAGAACACTAAATCCAGGGGGACATAAAGAATGTTAGCTTTCGGAAAACCTGTTAAGATCAGTAATGACACAAATCAGCAGTCGACAGTTAATCATGGTCTGGTGTAGAGCTGCAACTAACGATTATTTTCATAACCGATTAGTTGGCCGATTATTATTATTATTAGTAGTAGTATTATGAGATTAATCGATTAATCGGATGGGGCGGGGCAAACTTTGTGCCTTTTTTTTGTTGTTTATTTAAAATGAAATCCACAAACTGAGTGTTACAAATAGAAATTCAGACTAAAACGTTACACTGTTTGTCCAAAACAGAAAAGAACCCAACACACACACGAATATATACTATTAATTAAGGACTGTAGTTTAATTTGGTGCTTTTTGCAAATCCATAAAGAATTTTTAGCATAAGTACTCATATAGAACACAAACTAACTAAATAAGATTATATATATATATATATATATATATGTGTGTGTGTGTGTATGAGAGAGAAAGATAGCATTATTTTTTATGGATGCACAAAAAGCACTGAATTAAACTCCAGTCCTAAATCAATAATAAAAACTCATTTTCACTGCACTTTGTGGTTTCTGTTCCTCGCTGCCTTTAGACATATATTATTTTTGATCATAGTGTTTCAAATAGACATTACAGATCTTACTCGCGCTACACTCCATCACCGCGCGTGAGGAGCAACGCGACCTCGTTACTAACACATCACTTCCATTATAATAAACAACAGAAGTTGCACTGCACATGTGCAAATACAGCATATAATTACAATAAACTTAAATTAAACTAAACCTTTTTAGCAACTCGTGACCGCATCACTGCCATGCTTCCATGCTATAAAGTTTAGAAGCCTTCTTGGTGGCGTTTAATATAAAATGCTGCCTGCCTTAGAAGACTTGGAGGTCGCGCACTTTCTTCCTTAGAAACGTGACGATTTCGCCTCCGTCTGATGAGGACTGAGGTCATGTTGGGATTAAAACGCACCGCTGACAGAAACAGTAAACTGAAGGAAGTAATTATCGGTGACTCTGAGGCTAAAGCAATTAGCCGTGCATGTGACGTCAAGCGCCACCGACTAGGAAGTGGATTATACTTCCGGTTAGTAAAACCAGCTAGTGTTCCATTTGAGATATTACTTTTCTAAAATTCACACACTAGATGGTGGAGTAGTCCGTGCACAGTGTAAGTGTATAGTACGTCATTTGGGACACAACTTATTTACTCTCCGAAGTGTCTTTTCTGAATAGAAGTAACCCAATGAGTAAATCTCCCCCATGCCGCGCGCAGACCAACTCATCGATAATGTGACTCATTGGCAACGATTTTCATAATCAATTATTATCGATTTTATCCATTAGTTGTTGCAGCTCTAGTCTGGTGGTTTAGAAGTACTTCATTTCATGAACAACAGTCACAGCTGGTTAAGAAACGCATGTGCGCTGTATACCGTTAACTTTGAAAGCGATCATGATGAAGCCCTTTATACACGACATGGTGTTACAGAAGTCCTCTTGTCCCTTGACTTGTCCCCAAGCGCACTCAGGAGGCTTGATCTGAGGCAGGAAACATGAATGCTGAATGCTGGATTCGGTGCCTGGAAGACAGTGTGTAATTCAGAGCATTCATAAAGTCCTCACCTGCCGCGTGGCCTGACAGCTGAGCTAATCAGCCATGCAGATAGCAACACACAGAGAGGCTCAGCAGACTCAGCCTGTTCTCCCTCATAAACACACACACACATTCTCAATCACAGGGTCTCATTCTCTCTCCATCTCATCAAAACCTCTAGGTGCCATTCACAAGCAGTACATTTATTTACATCACGGAAATGGAACCACACGCACACACAGTTTTATATAGGCTAGACAACAAGGAGGATGACAGAACCCATGAGAAAATCTGGTTAATTTAGGTTTAAATACCCGGTCAAGCTAGCATATGATAACCATATAGCTGGCTATGTGAGTGAAAATAATAAACATTTATTAATAGCACCTAGAAATCCTCACAGTGTCAGGCTAACTCTGGCTAACAGTCGTAGAATAGAAAACTTACAAATGCTCACAATGTTTAGGTGCGAAGGTTTTGATTATTTATAAAATAGGACCTCTGGTCAAGTTAGCACATTAGCTAGTAGGCTAGCATTGAAGAATAGAACTTAACTTTTTAATTTAATAAACCCCTCAGAAGTAAGGTTAGCTTCTGCTAGATAGCTAACAAAGGCTATAAACAGACAAGACAAGACAGGACAAGCCTTCTGTGGTCTGCAATATGAAAACAGATTTTTACTGAATTTTACTGTGATGGACTGATTTAAAAAAAAAAAACAACCACACATTAAACTTTTATTATTGGATTATTCCTTGTTGGTTAAGTTTCTGTAAACTGAATAGAGGTTTCAGCCACATCTATAGCACAAGACCTAAAATATCTTTGCAAGGGTGGACAAATCGCTAGCTTGGATGCCTGGGACAAACAGATTGCCGATCCTGGCTAGCTAGGAACATTAATTAGCTTGAACAGACACTAGTCAATCTTCACAGAATACAAAAAGGGAAATATAAAGGAATGTGTAAACAAAACAGAAAAACACAGTACAGCGCAACACAAAAACTGATATATAATTAATGCTCAGCTCGCACCTATAAACACACAGTCACCTCGCATTTAAACACTAAAGGAAGACGCTAGCCCAATTCAAATAGCTCAAGAGCGATTCAAATAGTTTGTCGTGAGCGTAAATATGTTGGAAAAAAGACTTTGAAGCCACCTCTCCCTGGGATACAAGTACTTTTGCTTATTTTACATAATCTACTGTATATTATTGCACATAATTAGCTTTTTGGCAAACACATGCCGGGGCACGCACATTGACGCTTTCATTTTCCTGTTGTCCTAGCGAATAGGTTCATGAATTGTATAGAAAAATAGTCAAAAACTGGGCCACATTTCAAATCCAGAAGCTTAGTTAAAAGCATAATTAGCAACTTGGTGTCAAAACACCCGTTAAACTAATGATATTCTTATTTATTTTGCATAAAGATATATGAAAACTTTAGGCCTGAAACTTCAATTAAACTCCCCCCAATATGGCTCCTCATGTGAATGAGATCAACACTGCTGATGTAACAGAAGGAGCTAAGCATCCTGCACAGCGAATAGAGACCTCACCATGGCAACAGGCTTTATTTGTGGCAGGATGTCAGGCAATAGCTGGCTGTTGATTTTCCCACCGATTTACCACCATCACTCCATTCCACTCTGGATTTGGGGACCACGACAAAGCACATCACCAATTTACTTTCATTCATCGCATAAATACATTGCATTACGGTGATTAGTTTGTAGAAAGTAGCATAGAGAAGGTAAAAAAAGAAAAAAAAGAAAATGATGGTTAAGTGTAGTGGCGCTACGAAAACACAAGCTACAACTCCCCACATACAACATACAGCTAAAATAAAGGGAACCATCTGGCATTGAAGTAAAGATCATTATCATTCAACTCCAGCAGAACTGTTTTCAGTTTAGAACAATCACTATTGTTCTTTCTCAAAGCATCTTCAGTTTCTATGGCTTCACGTCAACACATAAGTCGGTCAATAGCACCCTCCATATGATTACGCAACTAATCCAACCTAGACTATTTAAATACGATCATGATGTGCGATGATGAGAACCAGAACTGTTGACAACTCGGTACATATTCAGTCCAAAAACTGTATTGCTTTCCATGTTTTGGCATTACAATCAGAGACCATTTTGACTGCATTATTATAATAGATCCCTTTAACATAAACTGCACGGACATACTTTACTCCGATTTGTTTTATGTTCATAAAACAAAAGTATTCAAATGCTGCATTCATTTATTTTTATACAATAATATCCTGGCTACTTATTAGAGCTGTAGAAGTTTTTTAATTCCTGAACCTTTCAATAACACAACACATAAGGTCCAAGTTGATGATATTTATAGGGTTTTGGCATTATTGAGATTTGGGTTAAAACATAAGTTCAAGTGAGCAGTCAAATCAGCTAACAAGTATAAGAACTAGAGAGAACTCAAGCTCTACAAGAACTCAATAATGATAACAGATTGCTAATCACTGTAAAAATAAATAAATAAACAGACAGATAGATATACAGTAATTGGTAAATGGTGCACTTGTATAGCGCTTTTATCTAAAGCGCTTTACACTGTCTCTCATTCACCCATTCACACACACACACCAATGGTAGCAGAGCTGCCATGCAAGGCGCTAACTTGCCATTGGGAGCAACAGGACACTTCGGCATATGGAGTCACCCAGGCCGGGAATCGGACCTCCAACCCTACGATTAGTTGATTATTGGACAACCCGCTCTACCACCTGAGCCACAGCCGCCCCAGTACTGTGCAAACGTTTTCGGCACATGCAAAGAACTGCTATAGAGCGAAGACGCCCTTCAAAATAATGAAATTAAATGTTGCTACATTAAAATAAAAACACAGAAAAGAGAAATAAACAGTTTATAAACAGAAATAAACAGAGTTTCCACAATGTACACCAACCTTCTCAAAACGCATAATAAATAAGCATATAGTTCATCGGTTTGCAATAACACAACATTACCCCATTTCTATTTTGATGAAAACAAGATGTGGTGTAAACATTTGTGATAAAATTGAAGGAATACAAGTACAAAACAGCTACACTTTCTTGATACGAGCAGTCAGTTTTTCCAGGCATCACACACAGATGCTCGGCTGTGCCTCCGGCAAACTTCTCAGACGTTAGGATGAGTCGGCTGGGTTCTTGAACCTTTCATTCCAACTCCTCTAAGCACTTAAAGTCAGTTCTAGCCAGGCTGGTAAAGTGTATACTGTCTATTACTGTAAGCACTAGGGCTGGGCGATATCGAAAAAATTATTATCACGATATTTCCTTAGTGAAATATCTCGATAGTCGATAATATCAGACGAACCAGCCGACAGTAATCGCCAAACCAGTGTATCCTGCTGATCTGGAACGTGATTTTGCACAGTACAAAGTGATGCCGTACACAAGTGGGCAATTATCGCCTGTCAACCATCACCATCGCTCAGGCCTAGTAGTAGTCAAATCATCTGATGCACAGGGTTTGAAGGATGTGTTTTATTTTTGTAGGGGTCATGAATTAATCTCTGACATGCCGTTTACATGACGATATTATTACAAATTCCTGCTGACGCCCAGCCGTTCACTTGGTGATAGGCAGCACTGCCCTATTTCACGCGCCGTGTACACAACACTGGGATTAGAGCTAAAAATAATTTTTCCATTTCCATGCTACCGTAGAACCAAAGGAGGCTGCTAGCGCCTACTGTGAAGAAATGAAAATGCTGCCGTCTTCCCCACAATGCACTGCCACCATCTTTTATGCCCCAATAAACCGAACAGGTTTTGTTATCAGTAGGGAAGGAGTGAATAACCAGCAAGCAGTGCGATGCTCTTCCTTAACCTGAGGTAATAAACTGGAGTATGTAAAGTGCATGCAATGCAAAGAGTTCGATTAATAAGTCGTTACGCGTCGTCCTGCTTCTGAACAATATCCCGGTATCTCAGATGTGTTTCGTGTAAGATGTTGATCAAAACTGACAGGCCCTTTAAAACAAGCCCTTTGGGTATCTCTCGCTCTCCTGTTGGTTGTTATGGAGAAGGACATAATTCAAATGCCAGGGGAGCAAAGAGCAACCGTCTAAAATGGAAGTTACTGCAGCCTTAACAGCAATAAAAGAGAGCTGCTTCTGATGTGGCCCATTAATCTACACATGTTCCTTGTAGCCAGGGTGCTGCGAGGGAGGCAATCACAGCTGAAAACAGACAGCGTATAGCATAGCTGCTTCCGGGTGTGCAAAGAAAAACATCCAGAATTAACAACAAACAGAGTTAAAATAAATAAATAAATAAAAATAATGCGGAAACAATGAGTGAAGAAGCTTCCAGTAAGCGATTAACATCCGACTTTGTTCTGTATCGTGTATCAAAAAGTCCAACAGACCCAGCTGATACCGATTTTGGATCGGGGGGAGGTATTCGAAATGATTCAAAAAACATCTTTTAACAATGACTGGTGATAATGCAGAATGTAATCAGACTATCAGACAAAACAGTCCACCCACTACATAGACAGGTTTATTAATTAAAACAGTTGCAGTACATACATACATACATACAGTGCAAGATCAAGGCATATCAATGCAAACCTCAGTCCTAGAGGATTTCACTGGGTTTTTTTGTGATTGCTGCAGCCAAAAACGTTTGATTTTGCTGCGGCATTTTTTCAAAATCTGAGTTATGATCCCCCCCTCCCCCTCCGAATATTGCAGAGTTTGCTTGATTTTGTGTTCATTTCTGCCATCGTAAAATGCTGGAAGGACTGACAATTATTCTGATCACTTCAGTTCTAACCTGACATGGCACTCCTGGTTCTAAAGCCTTGGAAAATCAACGCCAGAGTGCAATGAAACTGTTCTGGTGACTCGTGGTGGTCTAGGACCTTACGAACACACTTTATGCAAACAGTCAGCCCCATCAGTAGTTAATTTACTCTGTGTAGGAGACGGGAGCAATGCGTGATGATAGTAACTCACCTGCACACAAGGGTGGCAATGATGACACACCAGGCCGTGCAGCAGCAGTCGGCGTTGGGCTGCTCGCTGCTCTTCTTGCGGCGGCAGCAAAGCCAGAATGAGTAGAAGAGCAGGAAGAGGAGGTCCAGGGCCAGGCAGGCTAGAGCCACCGCTCCCAGCAGCAGAATGGACTGTAGGACAGCAGGAGAGACGGAGGAAACAGGTTAGTTTGAGGTCTTGGTGAACATTATCAGACAATCTAAGAATGTGCTGAATATAGTCAAACATAGCAGAGCAAACAGATGGAAGGATGAGTAAAGCTCCTAAAATGAATAGGATTGTAGGAATGCATTGCTTATTTTGTATTATAGACCATGGTTTTGAACATTGTCAGAGAAACCAGATCTCCAAAATTCCCCATTAAATGGAAAAGAAAACTTTGCATTAGCATTAAACACTGAAGATGACAACATTGTGAGGGAGAAGAGACTGTACCTAAAGTGCATTTCTGTTTTTGGCTTGAATGGCCATGGTGTTCCACCTATTGTATTTACACACTATGGCCAAAACTTTGTGGACAACTGACCATCACACCCAGGTGTGGATCTTTCCCAAAATTCCCACAATGTTGGAAGTACATAATTGTATTGAATGTCTTTGTACGCTGTGGCATTACAATTTCTCGAAGAAGTCTAAACCTGTTCCAGCATGACAATGCTCCTGTACACAAAAAGAGCTCCATGAAGACATGGATTGAGAAGGTTGAACTGGAAGAACCTGAGTGTCCTGCACAGAGCCCTGACCTCGACCCCACTGAACACCTTTGGGTTTGAACTGGAACGCTGACTGCACCCCAGACCTCCTCATCCAATAACATCACTTTCTGATCTCAGTAATGCTCCTGTATCTGAATGAACACAAATCCCCACAGACACGCTCCAAAATCTACTGGAAAGCCTTCCCAGAATAGTAGAGGTCATTAAAACAGGAAAAGGGGGAATATATCTGTAATTGGACGTTGAACAAGCACGTACAGGAGTTATGGGAAGGTGTCCACATACAGTATTTTTGGCTACGTAGTACTGTATACATGTACAATGAAATATGCAGGTCTCATAAAATCCCTCAAATTAACTCCATGTATGTTTCTGAAAATGTACTTGTTTTAACAATGGTCTACATGGTCGTCTCATAGAAATCCTTTCTCCAGAACAAATTAATATGGTAGAGAAGCTGCATGTTTTTATTAGTGCTTGCCCATTCGGCTGCTACTGCCACACAGATCTGGCAAGCCATTGTCTATTTCTGTCATTTGTCATTTTACCAGAAACTCATCAGATGTGCCCTTTTTGTAAACATTATGCAAGACTGGTGACACTTTTGATCCCAAGGGTCTTACTGAAGCAACATCCATTTCACATGTTCACTTGTGGGCACTATTACATGGTGGTTGTTTATTTTTAACAAACCGTCCAAACAGCAAGGGTGTTGACTGAAGAAGTCTCCTGCATTGAAATACCATTACATGAAGGGTGTACTTGTTATGCCATCTATAGGCCTAGACTTTCAGTCTGTTAAAACACAACAAGCTAGGGTACTAAAGTTTAGTTTGCAACTAAAGCCACTCTAGGTCCTAATCTTAACATTCATACAAGTGGTCTCAAACTAACTCTTCTGAATATTTCTTGTTAATAGCTCTTGATGGTTGGAATTATGATGAATAATTCTCATCACTGCACATCCAAGGTGCCAGATCAGTCCGTTATAACCCTCCAAGCACCTTAAGAGTGAAAGCCACATATTCATCAAAAACCACTGTGTATAATGAAGCTCGCCATCACAGCACAGCATGGGACGGAGCCACAGACTTGGTTTTATGTAAGAGTCGTTAATCTCAGCGGACTCCTTTTTCCATGTGAGGTCTCACAAAATCATAGTCTCCTTCTTGTTCCTTTGAACCCGTGCCAGGCTGTCCATCAAGCTCGTTATGAGATCACAGGCGACTATAAACACAGTGCCAGCCTGGGGAACCTTATGAGTGAACAAGCAAAAACAAGCCTTGAGGTTCAGTTCACTCCAGCTGAGAGCGAAATGAAGATCTGTGGTCTCCCTCTCGCTGGCACACCACGTTGTTTTGAGAATGAAACCAAGATGATTAAGCAGAGATAAAGTGTCCTGCTGAGGAGTTAATCATGTCTTCCCACATCCACCTATAAGCTGAATCAAATAAGCAAACGGCTAATACAGTCACAGAACTTAATAAGCCCTCCCTTGGGACTTGTACCAGTGTCTGGTACAATCTTTCATAGATGTGCTTTACAAACCCCATCTTGGTTAAGCCTAAAGAAAGATTTGACTCGATTAAGAAATACAGTCTGATTACCAGAATGGTCAACGGATGGGTTTGTGGTGAAGCGGAATGCAGCTTGTGCTCCAGCTCTTCCTTTTGTGAGAATCGATTTGGGGGAAAATGCATTATCTGATTTTCAAGACCATTTAAAGAATGATTTGTATGCCTTTCTCAAACAAGAATTCAGCTCAGTTCCCAGTGGGGAATGCTAAACATGGATCTAAACTTGCACTTTGCCTTCATACTGCAAAAGACAGTGAAAAATGAATGAATGCACACCATTGAAACAGATGCCGGGTCTTCAAGAACAGCAAAAAGTCACTTAAAAGTGGAGGAGTAAACACTAAGACAAGATAAAAACTCTCTCCTGGAAACAATGCTTATCTTTAAAACCTATTTTTAAACAAGCCTTGGTGGCAAGTTGTCATGTTGCATGCCATCCACCATATACATGTAAATCCAGAGCACTAAAATATAGCACATCTGCGTTCCGTCGCCTTATTATGTGGTTCCGGCACATGCACAGCTGGATGTACAGTCTCCTGCAGCAATATTATCAAAACTAATAGTCACCAGAAGTAAAACAGAGCAACATAAAAAACTGCAACAGAAATGCTCAAATATTGCTAATAGCCAATCAGTAGCCTCTTTCACACCACGTAATCACTTCAAGTTCAAAGTTCGCATGAATTCGTTGTCACAAAGTGAAGTCTACCGTCACGTAGCATGCGCTGTAGAGTGTATGACGGCGAAAAGAAAGCAGTTATCATTACCAGCATTTTTAATAACAAAAACAAAATTCTAAAAAGGCAAGAGTACAAGAGCGCAAGCAGCACTAGGTCACTGAGGAAGCCGTTTTGGTGACCGTTCTCACGACTAGCAGTGATGACGCTAACCTGATTGTGGAAGGTTTTAGAAGCACTTACAAGGCTAAACGTCATCAACCTGCACATGGGTTTGAAAGTGAGCTTGACTGCCCAGAATTAAATAGAGTTCACAGCTGTTTGGGCTTTTAGAGAGTACAGGGATTCAAAAAAGGAGACAATAAAGTTCCATAAGAACTGAGGCAGTTGTTTGCAACTGTGAACATCATACCCGATCTCGAGTGGAGTGCGAGCAGGGTTTCTCCAAAATGACACCTTTGTGGATTTTTTGTTTTTTTTGTCGTAGGTAAGACGATTATTTCTTGATTATGCTGTGCGGGTAGTGTTTATTGAGAGGATACTTACTGTATGAAGCATAGCTTTGTTTTTTAAGTGCTTTGGGCAAGTGTGTTTTGTAGCTAACTGAGATGATGGCACATAAGCTGATAGAAAGTACAATCTATAAATGTTTACCTTTGTACTGAGAATACACACTGCTATTAAGTTCATTATGCGATTAAGTCACTGTACCAGTATGATCAATTACATAGGCCTACCCATCAGCATTGATTATCGTTGGCTACGTGAGATACTGGAAGCACTTTCACATGTCTAAGATCGAGGTCCGTGATCTTTCGTGTGCCTCCCGACATGCCGGATCACTACCCTCTTATTGTTCTGGGTCCTGCAGATTTACAAATTAAGTGCTGTGTAAATCTATATCTTTGACAAAACACCTTGTCCCTTTCTTCCTTCCTACACCACAGGATATCCTGTAGAGGTCCAAGTTCCAGTCGTGGCAGGGACTGATCATACTGAAGCACCTGCTCATTCCCTATGTTGATAGCTCTTCCTACATGCGTTCGATTCCTGCAGCTGTGAATCTAATCTATGCCACTTCCTTCAAACCTGCAGGAAGTTTGCCAGCAACAGTCTTATTGATGGCGTCAAAATCGACCACAGCTGACATGTGGTCAGCCTTATTTATTTAAACTTCTCCAAGCCATTTTGATTGTGTCCCCACTGACCACTTCACACCACTAATGTTATGTGCTCATATGTGTCCCGGTCCATTTCCGAAGCCGGGTTGAGTGATCGGTTCGCAGTGTGTCTCCGAGACACATTGGATCCTGTTCACACCTGTACTTGGTGCCAACACATGGTAATGGGACCACAGACAGTGAACAGGACATCAGACAATAGATAGTGTGACGAAGTGTGACATGTTTGCAAGTGGGAGTTGCTGGAGCAGTTAAATATCTGGATAGCCTCTGGGGAAAAAAGCCACACAGGTGGTGTGTGGTTCTGAAGATGACACTGTAGTCCTATCGGAACTCTATGTAAACCATATGGCCTTCACGGTCATCAAATCGCAACCCAATTCAGCACATATCAGCAGAATGTCTTTTGGAAGAATAGGACTCCATCCTTCCAGTTCCAGAGATGTTAGAATCCATGCTAAAGCACACTGTTCTGGTGACTCGTGGTAACTATCTTTTCTACGTTCATTGCTAAATTCTATTTGACAGAGTCACGTACTACAAGTTACATTTTCACATGATTTGTATTCTACTACTTCTACTGTTTTTTATTTTTGTAGTAAAGACAGACCTGAACTTTCATCTCAACAGAATACCGGGGACAGTAAAAACTAAATAATTGCTCTTTGCAGCCCTAATGGCCACCTCTCCATGGGTCTTACCACCATCAATATCCCAAAATTGTTGATTGTGACAGATTTCTTATTGATATTTGGGGTTTTCTTCATGCTACACAAAATCATTATACTAAAGGCACCGATCTTTATCGCTACACAAAAAAACACTGCACTAAAAACTTTAGGAAGATCTGTTCACACCAACCCTTTCATCCTGAACACCAGGAAACACATAGTAGCCAGATTCACTGTGAGGAGGTTATAAGAGGAAGGACGGTGAAAGGTTATTCCTGGGAGAAGAGCCAGCAGGCACGTAGAATATGATTCATCTGTGTTTAAAGAGTTATAGATCCTGTCAGAACTGTACTGCTGGCTTGCATGGATTTGCTGTGTGTAGGTTAACAACGCCTTCAGAATCAATTAGCTTCATGCAAGTTAGTTTTAATGGTAGTGGGAAAATGCTATAGATTGCTAAACAACTTGACACTAGGACTGGGTACTGGGAAAACAAAAACAAAAAAACCCTAAAAAGCACCAACCTAAATATTTTAGTACTACCAACTACTGAAACATTCTGCAAAATTCAGTGCCTATATTTGATAAGTTAGACAGACATTAGCAGAGACTCAAACCTTAAAAGTTTACCAACCAGCTTTCTGACATTTGGTCTACATTCGTCAGCAGCTAGCTAGCTAATTAAGCAATATAGCACTCGCAACATATTCGGCCACAGGTAATTACAGAAGTGCTGATATTCAGTAGATCTGCACGATTGCGAGCGTGGTACTGCTTCTATATACCAGATCTATAAGCAAGAGTTTAATAATCGAGAAATTGACATTTTGAACACAATATGGCCAAATGTTCTTTTTATTTTAGAGGAAATACTTTATAGGCCGTCAGCTAACTCGTTAGTTTAAAAGTTACGTTCTTCAAAAGTATCGTTTGCCATGTCCAGTGGTGATGTCGCCAAGACTACTGTAATAACTGTTTTGAACTAGGACGTGGAATTTTACGTGGCGAAAACAGACGAGTGCAATGAAACACACAGTGAAACGTCCCAGTGCGGTTATAGAAAATATAGGCACCCTTGGAATGCAGCTCGACCAATCAAAATAGTGGACTGAAACTTACTGTTGTATAAACTAGCATTTAACGGCCATATTCATTCATTCATTCATTAGTCCTTAGCTGGCATCCAGTTGAGGGTACCCTCGAATAACAGCCATATAGTTGGCTAACACTGGACTGCAGGATCAAACCACATGCATATATACGAACTGATTGACTGCAGGTTTCATAAATATGGCCAGTTAACCATGTTTTGATTTCATGCTGTAAGTGGGAGGTGCTAGGGCCAGTTCTTCTCGAGATAAAGTGGTCGTCTACGTGAAACACATTGTTCACTATAGCAGAACAAAGGTATCGAGAAAAGCATCATGATGGTATCAGTTTGAATTTCAAGATATTTCGTATTTTAAAAGATTCAAAGACTTTGCGCTTGATACGATGTGGCATCAAAAAAATTTATAATAAACAGACTAAGAAAGGTTTTGAATGTTCATGCCTATACCCTGTAGGTCAGCATAAAATAAGACTCTTATACAAGACCCCAGCCCTACCAAACTCTGGGTCACTGATCGGAAGGTCGGGATTTCAAGCCCCAGCCCTACTAAACTCTGGGTTACTGATCGGAAGGTCGGGGTTCAAGCCCCAGCACTACCAAACTCTGGGTCACTGATTGGAAGGTCGGAGGTTCAAGCCCAAGCACTGCCAAGCTGTCACTGCTGGGCCCTTGAGCAAGACCGTTAACCCTCTCTGCTCCAGGGGCTCTGGCCCCAACCTCCTAGCATGCTGGGGTTTGCAGAGAAAAGAATTTCACTGTGCAGTAATCTATATGTGACCAACAAAGACTATCATTATAAACCAAGATAGCTTTTGTGTGCATTTAGAAAACCCAGACTTGCTGAGTGGAGCTAACGAATAGTACAGCATTTAACCTATAGACCAAATAGCTCCCTTTCTTTAAATTCCCATGAGCCTAGAAAAGAGGGTTCACTGCAATTAGCGAGATTACAATCTTGCCATGTCTACTCTTTTTCTGCTCACTGTTTAAAGACGGGAAGCGCTCCAGACCCTGCTCCTCTAAACAGCTGTAATCTTGTGAAGATTATCTTAATAGGCCTTCTCCTTCCTTGTGCTGAATGTGGTCCACCACAGCGCAGCTCCTCCTAAAAATAAACATCCCCACAGAGAGAAAAAGCCACTGCTTTGTAGATATGAACTATATAGCTGTCTCATGTATATACAACTGATCTTATTAACACGATGAGAGACGGCAGCAATCCGATATCCAGGACCGCCGGTACTGAGCTGATACCAGCACAAAATGGCGGATGGGATATAAACATATCT
>JAOUWY010000047.1:14490580-14514706 GCA_025728095.1 Prietella phreatophila | reverse complement strand
ACACACACACACACACACACACACACACACACACACACACACACACACACACACACACACACACACACAGAAACACTTGCATATTTTTTTTAATGTACTGATTCTAACCCCTCCACTTTCACAATACAAAATATTAAAATCTCTTTTCCCCAGGTTACCTGACTACCTGTACTACTTTCCCACTAGATGCTCATTTTTATGCTTGTTTTCATCTGTTGTTTTTGTTTTTTTGCTGTAAAGGTATATTACATTTGAAAAAAAAAAAAAACCGGCATGTACATAAAACTCCCGACTGTTAAAACCCTTTAATATACAGTAGAGCAGGAATATCCTGTGTGTTTGTGTAGACAGAGTGATCATCTGAGCAATATATAGGGACTGGTATGTGTAGGGGCTTGAATTTGGAGGCAGGGAAGGCCATGCTGAGGCATCAATCACCCCATAAAGCACTACGATTTCTCCATCTCCAGCTATAATCAAACTCAGCTGATAGATCGGTGGATAATTGAGCTATCCTTCCAGTAATCACGTTTCTAACTTGCCATTTCTATCTTTCTCTCTCTTTTTGCTTCCTTGATTTCTTACCAGTAGAGCCTCCTGATGCCTTGGTGTGAGTTCTGCAGATTGAGCCAGGGAGATTACACTTGTCATGTGACAGAGCAGTACCATGTCCATACTAATTCATCTCCTGGGTGCGGCCACCTGCTGCCCTAAAGGGCAAGTGCAAATGTGCAATTGCACGTTTATATGTGGACAGATACATTTCTACTCATTCTTGCTGCTGATGTTGTCCACCTTAACAGAAAGTTAGAATTACTATCTAGCCAAGCTTATCACTTGATTTATCCTTTATGAATAAACAGTGTAGTTTTTTTTATATTTATTATTAGGCGTGATTGCATTAAGCAAGATTGAAGCATATGATTGCATGTTTTGTGAACATTGTTATACAAATGGTTTATTTTATTATATTTTTTATTTTTATTTGTATTTTATTTATTTATTTATTTATTTATTTTGTCCTGGAGATATTTTTATTGTTTATTTATTCATTTTCATATGATACATTTAAATATGATTCATTTACATGCAATTCATTTTCATGTGATTCATTTTCATGTGGTTCATATTCATGCATGTGATTCATTTACATGCAATTCATTTTCATGTGAATGGTTTATTTTTTAAACTATTTAACAGGCACATAATGAAAAATATATATATTTCTATGTTAATTCCTAGATAAGGCTGCTATCCCTGGCGGCACGACCAGGTGCTCAAAGCAATTGCTGATATAGTAGCCTTAGCCATCAACACTGGCCGTAAACTAGCTTACTATCAGTAAGCAACATCACTTTTGTCAAGGCTGGAGAGAAGCCTTTTTCATAGCCAAAACTGACAACAAGTCTCCTTGCATCAACTTCAGATTGGCAGCTTAGAACAGATCTGGGCACGCAGCTGAAGTTTCCAGACCACATAACCTCCACAACACTCCATCCTGACATTGTCACCTTTTCAGATACCACCAGACAGTTGATTATGGTAGAACTGACAGTGTTCCGGGAAGAGAGCATTGTGGAGGCATATGAAAGGAAGAATGCCAAGTATCAGGAGTTGGTGGAGCAATGCAAGAATTAGGACTGGAACACTTGTTGTGAGCCAATAGTGGTCGCTTTTTTACTCTGTAAAGGCCTGACCCAGCTAGGCATAGTGGGATTGGAAAAAGGAGGGCCATAAAATCTATTACTGATGTCACAGAGAGAAAAGAGATTTAAAGATCAGGCCCATGGTCCACTGCTGCTGGCTGGGTCACCTGGGCGAGGATTAGGGCTGAATAATTAATTTCATTGGTGATAATCTCACAAATAAAACGAGATTTTTTAACCGCAAAGGCAGCAATTACACTCTGGTCATGTGACCCGCTAGAGTAAAGCAGTCTGCAGAGGAAGCATCAACTTGGTATGCTACGCTGTACCTTGACCTTTTGGCCAAGTCCAGTGGCCTCAGGCTCAACAAGCTCCGGTGTTTCGGGTAGAGATGACACATCTTGCAATTGGTAAGT
Source organism: Prietella phreatophila (assembly GCA_025728095.1). Lineage (NCBI taxonomy): Eukaryota > Metazoa > Chordata > Actinopteri > Siluriformes > Ictaluridae > Prietella > Prietella phreatophila. The sequence goes on along the minus strand of JAOUWY010000047.1, from coordinate 14,512,644 downwards.
TGTATCTTGTGTGTGTGTGTGTGTGTGTGTGTGTGTGAGAGAGAGAGAGAAAGAGAGAGAGAGAATATGAGTGTGTGTATAATGCCGATAGCCTTGTATCACACAACTCAAATTGTCTGAATTACACTATTTTTATTTATATATTTCAAGCTCACAGTCAGTGTTTAAAAAGCGCAATCCACATGCTTACTTATCGTATGTTTATTACACTGACTTTGAATGATCTAAATACTGAGTGTGGTAAAGCCACAGATTTGTTGGAATATATTTCTGCAATATGCACTTTAGCATGTGGGATTTGTTACCTACTTTCATATCAATGTTTACACCGGGCTTAAATTTGTCAGTGCTTTATGTTGTCATGAAAAGTATTACATGTTAAAAAACCTGGAAGTTCAACAAATCAGTCAATATACTATTGTGATTGAAGTAGTTAAATAAAAATATGTCATTCAAATCAATTCATGCGTCACCTAATTTCATCATAACATATAGGCCTACATGCGATGGACTGGCACCCTGTCCAGGGTGTACCCCGCCTTGTGCCCGATGCTTTCTGGGATAGGCTCCAGGTTCCCCGTGACCCTGAAGAATGAGTAAGCGGTAGAAGATGGATGGATGGATGGGTTTCTGTCTGCTTGGTCTTGAAAGTGTAGTAAAGTGAATTTAATGTGCTTAAGAAATTATTTTAAAACAATACCAAAAACACACTTTCAAGTAAATCACATTCAAAAAGTCGAGCATTGATCTTCAGCATCAAACCTATGTATTTTTTATATGTTCTCTTTTATGTTCTGTTTTCTCCCATACCTTCAGTACGACACAACTCCTACCTACCCTGCCAAAGACTTGCAACTAGGGTGTACCAGGGTGTACCCCGCCTTGTGCCCGATGCGTTCTGGGATAGGCTCCAGGTTCCCCACGACCCTGAAGATGGAATATGCGGTTGAAGATGGATGGATGAATGGATATAGGCCTACAGGAAAGAACAGTTATGTTTAATCTATCTAATATTGTGTTGGTCATACTATACAATAATTTATTGCTTGTCTTTGTTGAACAATACAGAAGACAAAGAGCTTAAAAAATAATCGCATATAAATCACGATCGCAATATTGGTTAATTTTTTTTTTTTAAATTGCAGTTCGATTATTTTCCAAAATTGTTCAGCCCTAGCGACGATGTCTGATGTTGAAAAGCATGAAACACCCGCAGACCACAGGGACATCACTGAGGATGCATCCTATGGATGCATTCGGAGAAACTAATAGAATTGTACATTGAACAGAATCGCATTGATTCTAAAGTTTCTGCACATAAACTTACAGTAGAAGCACAAAAGACTAGGAATATTCTTTGACTTTTACAGTGACAGTAGATATTTAATGAATTTTGATTGAGAACATTTCCAAGTGATTAGATATTTGATTACAATCAAATATTTTAGGCATTTAGTCTCCCACACATCTAGGCATACAAGACTTGAGTATCACCTTCTATAAGAGTATCTATAAAAAAAAATGTTACGGCAAACTAGCAACTCCATTTCCCAGAATGCACTGCAAACTACAAACATGGTCGATGACTACAACTCCCAAACAACACTCAGACACGGTGACCTCCTGAAGAAGTTTCTCTTTTGACCTTGCCTGTTTCGTACTGTTTGCCTGATGGTGTGATCACGGCCTGTCTTTGTTGATGTCTTAGGGTTAGGGTTAGGGTTGCCCTCTGATGGATGTTATACTCTTCATTAAAGCTCTTCACTGCAATTGCATCTGTATTTTGTGACACAGTCAAATACAACAAAATTAAAAAATATACTATATCTTACACATAGTGTAACTGGAAACTTTATTCTACATTTTTTAAGAAAAAGCTCACAGACGTTCAACCCGTAGCTGCTTGTCAGCTTTGCCTTGTTTTTGTTTTTGATTAATATGGGGAATAAACTCTGAGGACTGTATTTTGAGAGCAGATTTCTCGCTGTTGATATATTTTCAGTGTATTTTCAATTTGATAATTGTTGTAAAACAACAAGGTATCTTGAAAAACCTTTATGTCTCATGAGACTGCTGATAAATCGAGCTCACGACTGACTGACAGCAGAACTCCTGCTAAATCACTTCAGTTTAGTGACTTAGTGACCATGCGGTAACATGTTTTAAAACAACTCATACGTAAATAGAAGGGATTGAAGGTAATAGTATACCTTCTCCATGTCAGGAACGGAAAGTCAAAAACAAGGTATGTGTTTTATCTTTTTTTACTAACTTACAGTTTTAGCTCAGTAGCTTGATGAATGAAGAGTAGTGCTTGTGATATGAACATCCACTTTGCATGCTGATTTCAAAGGTAGACTGCAAAACTTGAAATCATCCCCTTGTGAACGTATTAAATAAAATAAAAAAAACATTGTTGTAATTCTGTGAGATAAAGGGACATGCTGGAGAGGAATTTATGTCCACTGTATATACAGTGGGGGAAATAAGTATCGAAAGTGTCCAAAAATTTTTTTTTTGCTTTGGATCGTTGTCCTACTGGAAGCTCCATCCATGTCTCAGCTTCATCATCCTGGTGGATGGCAGCAGATTCTTCTCAAGAATCTTCTCGTAAAGGGCTCTGTTCATCGTTTCTTCAATTATGAAGTCTGCCAGTACCATGCGATGAAAAACAGCCCCACACCATGATGGATACCTCTAAACTTCACTGTTGGTATAGTGTTTTTAGGGGGATGTGCACTGCCATTTCTTCTCCAAACATGGTGTGTAGTATAACAGCCAAAAAGTTCAGTTTTGCTCTCGTCTGACCAGACTACACTCTCCCAGTATTTCTTAGGCTTGTCCAAATGAGTTGTATCAAACTTTAAACAAGCTTTGACATGCCTTTTCTTTAGTAATGGAGTCTTGCAGGGTCAGCGTGAGCAGTGGAGTGCATTGCCTATTGTTTTCTCTGTGACGATGGCACCTGCTGCCTCCAAGTGTTTCTGGAGCTCTTTCCGAGTGATCCTTGGCTCTTGGGCTACTCTTCTTGCGAGGAACTCTTGTGTCAACTCCTCGTTGATGACGGAGGGACGTTCCTTCCACTTGTTCATAACAGCTCCAATGGTTCTTATTGGAGGATTCTGAAGTTTTGAAATATGTCTGTATCCGATTCCATCAATATGTTTTGCAACAATAAGGTTCTGAAGGTTTTGGACAGCTCTTTGCTTTTACCCATCATGAGATGTTTCTTGTGCCACCTAACAAAAAGCCTTTTTATAGACCATCAGTTCACTAACCCAGCTGATATTAATTTGCACTGATGGGGTTATAATTACTTATGGATTTCAGCTGGTTCCTTGCCTTACCTTGCCTTGGAGAACTGCTTTTTCTTAGCGTGTTCAATACGTTTTCCTGTGTCATTCCACTTTATTACACATAACTTTATTTATGGACTTTAATGCTGTGAATTCTTTATATTTCCAGATTTATTGAGTTAATACTGATGTCTGGTGAAAAGGTCATGTGAATAGCCTCATTGGAAATATATTTACTGAAAAAATGGTGACGTGTCAAATACTTATTTCCCCCACTGTATACATTACAACTTCAAGGATAAATGCATATAACCATGTGTTTGACCATGATGGGTATATACAATTTTTTATCACCACCTTCTGCACATACTTTCCACAGCTTTCCACATTACTTTCAGATACTCTCGTACACATATCCTACCAGTAACCTGTCATTACATTGGCTCTTTTCACAATTTTTTCCTATACTGAATTTAAATCATCTTAACCTGGTCATTGAAACAAACATGATTCACAGCATTAGTGATAGCAACTGGGTGGGCTCGGTAGTTTTTCTTAATGTCACAGGTAATGCTCAATATAAGAGGAAGATGGCACAGGGTGGCCAGAGAGATTGGCACAGGCATGCTCTTGAGGGTTAAGAGGAGCTCTGTGCAGAGAATTAGTTCTGAAAAGCAGCACCACACTAAGAGGTAACTAGCATTATGTTTATCATTGCTTTTTAATTCTGATGTGCCAACCAGTCTCAACATGAACAGCAGAGTAGCATGCTGAAAACTAATCAGGCTCTATTCATGCACTCCTGGACCTCTAACTGTGTTGTTATGAATCAAATAATAGGCTATTCATCACCTACGAGCCATGAATTCAATAATATTTCTGGGGACACTAGTGCTTACAAAACATTCAAATCAGTATTCAGACAGTCATCTCTTTGACATATGAGGCGGTATATTGCTTATAAAGATCCAGGTGGCCCATCACTGAACCCACAGTACAAAAGTAATCCATGTCTCACGGAGAGTAGTTTATTTTTGAGGCACCAAATTTCAGCACAACCTACAGATTGTGGCACAGATCATTTCAACAGTGTTGCAATTACTTTCCATTGCCTGCTTTCTCTCTCTCTCTTACTTACGCCTATTGTACAGGCACTGTCCAAAAAACAAGCTTTATACAATTAATCAATTTGTCAAAAGTTACCCAACAAATGCCTCAACATGTCACAACAACGTTGAGTGATGCCTATCTTTCTGGTGCAAGGGAGACTAGAGATGTTGTATTTGATTTTTCCCTTTATCTTATTATTTACTTGTCCACTCCATTTCTGAGAACAAACGACAATGTCTATGGTCTGCTGCACCCACTTGCTAATGAAAAAATTGAAAAGTGCAATAACACACTACTGCGATCTCTCACAATTCAAACAGGAAAAGAACAGCAAGAGTAAACATTAAATGAATTACAAATAGGTCAGCCATGTCCATTGGGCTCTTGGTGTCTGCCAAAACATTGCTGCCAACACTGCTGTGAATAGTACACAAGGTCTGAGATTTGTGAACTGCACCAGAAATTTTCCGACCTCTGCATTTATGCACATTGCACACTCTGTGGATTTTACTTTATCTATGGCTGAAGATTCCATTAGTGGCTAATGTGAGTGAAAGTGGCCCAGCATCAGGTTAATGTAGCCCAGGCAGGGCAGACTGTGGTCAGTAAGTTAATTATTTAGGAGGCTCTGTTTCCCGCACACACTGTTGTATTTTCTCCTGATCACCATAAGCAGATTGTTTATCCTTTGCAGCCAGCCCACTCTATGATTGACATCTGTAGCCTGCTGATATGGATCTCATCACAAGATGGCTAGCCTTCCCACAGCGTCCCATGGCTTGTTTAGCAATATGCAGGGATAAACAGTGAGATGGCTGATTGTATGGCTGAAGAAGCTGAAGATTTTTTTTCTCCATATACATTAGGGATACATTCTTCGGTTTAAACAGATAATGAACGGACACAAATAAGGTGTGCGTCAGGACTGGAATTCCATGGGATGCAGCTAAAAGGTCCACCTTTATAGCAGGTTTATACTTTCGTGAAGCTTGCAGGACAAACAAAAGCCATATTCGTGTTAATGTCCTTAGTAACTACCTGCTGTCAGTCATGATGGTTAAATTAGGTTGCTAGTTTGTTTGTTTTGGAAAATAGACTCAACAAATCTTTCAGGTCAACAAATCAATGTTTTTGAGTCACAATTAATAATTGCACAAGTGGGATTTAAAAAAAAAAAAAAACAACACTTCCATGCAACAGTCTATATTTGCGACCAAATATGAACTCAAGTGATGTAGCCAAACCCAATACAGATATGAATATTTGGAGTATTTATCAGATACAGACACAGGAGGGGCTATATTTGCCTTGCACCTCCAGGGTTCTGGTTGGATTTAAGTTTGAATGTTCTCTCCATGCTTCGAGGCTTTTCTCCTGTTACTGGGAGTTTCCTCCCCCAGTCCAAAGACATGTGTTGTAGGCTGATTGGCATCTATAAATTGTCTGTAGTGTGTGAATGTGTGTGATTGTGGCCTGCGATGGGTTGGCACCCCATTCAGAGTGTCCCACGCCTTGTGCCCCAAGTCCCCTGGGATAGGCTCCAGGCTCCCTGTGTAGTAAAAGCATTACAGAAAATGGATAGATGGCTGGACAAAACAACCCAAATATTACATTCCCCCAAACGTGGAGATTTGGAATTCATATGTAGCTCTTCTCCTTCCATGCCCTTGTCTCCTAATATTGTGGCACTAAACGGAACAAAGACCAGGTTCGGGAGAAATAAATAATAATAAAAAGTTAACATGCATCAAAAGAAGAAAAGAATTCACAAAAGTCTTCCATTTGAAGCTCAGATTTGATTGAGAACTTCGTCAGATGGAGCGATGAGCCTGCACATCCCCTGTGAAGTTCATGAGGCTATAGGTACCAAGCATGCTGTCAATAGGGTCCCCAGACAGCTGAGTGGAGGGATGTTCTGCTTTGTGAACATTGTTCACTAATGGCATCCAGTGGGCACAAAGCTCTGCTGAAAGCACAGAGGTTAAGATGAATTTTGACATTTGTTTTAGAAGTCACCTCACCACTACATGGATCAATGTGTGAGATTCCTTCAATTTCACCTGAGTCTAAATAAAGCAAGCATGACTGGAGGCCTATTACTTTGGGCTGGTTGGTAACAGGTTGCTAAACGTCATGGCTAAGTGAGAAAATAGCCTGTCTACCCTTGCTTTTACGGTGTATCCATAAACTACTGGAACCCATTTTACTATCCTTTGTTAGTTACGTTGAACTTCTAACAAGAATGAGGCTCGTTAATCAATCCCACATGGCGATAGTGAACAGATTACCTTCATTCCAACCAAGCTTTTGTTCTTGTGTCTGTAGTGAGCACATATTAAAACTGAATTCGAGGTCCAAAAGGAATTGTCTTTTTATGTCTACTCTTTTAAAACTGTATCTAACATAGAGTCCACCTAATTTCCCAAGTAAATCAAAGGCGAAGCCTCTTTATATATGTATAGCTCTTTAATAATGTCATTACTCTCACTGACACTGGGTTTATTGAGAGTGTATATCTGAGACGTGTGAGCGTGTTGTTTCATTGCACTGAGACGATGTGAAATTGCACTGGACACTGTGGCAAAATGCCTGGCAGTATACATAAACAGTAAAAGAGACAAAGGGGTAAAATATACGATTACATATCGCGATAACTTTCTTTGGAACTACAGAGTACCTCGAGGAAAAATGGTGTTGGAATAGACTAAGATGAAATATAAATCTAATTGATGAGTAAAGAAGGATATTGTTTCGCTGAATTCAACTCGGCCACTTTTACAACCGATTCAAACTAATCTTTGCTGCCAAAAAACATGCATTATAAGGATAAAAGAGAACAAAAACGATTAAAAAAAATGAAACAAATCGTGTTTTCCATAGCCTCAAACTGAACTATTATATCATACTGTAGGATATTCTATTACAGAATATCCTGTTGCGTAGAAAGTAACGAGAGCTGTTATTCATGTCTGGGGACGCTGAGCTTGTAAAATCACTGGTTTAACTCCAGAGCAGGGAAATTTGTTCTGAGCACAGTACAGTTTCTTTAACCACTGCAGAGCTGAGATTAATAATCATATTGTGTTCACATCTTTTGTTCCACACAACAAAAGCTTGCTCATCTGATACAAGGATCATGCGTCCTGCTGTGCCCCATTTGCATCTGTGCAATCAATGGACTAGGTTGTGATCACAATGCATCATTAGATAGAGGGTAGAGAGGGCAATCATTTTGAATATGATCATCAGGCGTTTGGAAATGTTACTCCTTGTTTTTCTATGTGACCAAATTGAAAGATAGCAAAAGGTACTATGATATGTACCAAGAATGGGTAGAAATGCCTGACCCGCAAGCATCAGGCCCATGACGCTTGAAGCCTGAAGTATCGGCTAGCCTTCTCACACAGTTTGAGTTGAGAAAACTGGTCTGCCAATCATGAGGGAATAAAATGAAACTGTGAGGGCAGGAATGGACGCCCTCGCCCCCAATTTCAGCTAGGAGGGATTTCTGTGGGATTAAGAAGAAGAGCTGCACAGTAATAGCCACAAGTGCACCAATCGGTTTTTCATGGTTAAAGATACCAATTTGCCTGCTCATCTATGGATGATTGGTCCTGTGACAGTTTCACATTCAGGCTTGGCTAACCGTACGTTAACAGCCTAAATCCAAATATACCATTGTTCCAGCTGAGTAAGTGGTGAAAGAGAAATGCTGAAAAGATTAAAGACACTATAAGTGAAGACAGACTTCATAGATCTATATTGAAAAGGGTTTTAGATGACAGATTGCATTTAACACACTGAGGCTGAGGTTGTGAAATGTTCACATTCAGCGTGCGTAGAAGATATGAGGCTATTAAAACACAATGAGCACACTCATTTAGATGCCTGGGAAAAACTCATTTAGGTGACTCGTGTTCCTCGTCTAAGCGCAAATTCAAGGACTGTTTGCTCTAATCGATTGGCTTCACTTTTCTGATTGAAGTCAGTGAAGTTATCACTGAGAAGGCATGGTGGTTAGTGCACGCAAGGTGATGACACAGCTAAATCAATTGCCTGGGTTAGTGCTTCACAATTCTGCAATTCACAGGAACTGGTCCGCAAAGATTTCTGCTGTGTACCCTGTAGAGGACAGAAAGAATACATTGGCAACAAGATTTCACAATAAACCAATGGGTTTGTTAATAAAATCAAAAGCAATTCCTACAGTCACTTAGTTTATAGCGCAGCTTCTAATAAGTGTGCCGTTTTGTGAGGCTTCTCAGGTTTCTTAAAAAACTGAACTGGACATAGCACACCTTTCTCAGAGCTGTCTCTCCACAGTATACAGACAACACGTTGTTATTGTTCATCTTATGACCGAAACGACTTGGGGCATGGGGGGATAAGAGGAGGCGGACAGCATTGAGACAGCATTTACTGCTGTCTCTCAATTTATTTACAGCCTAAAATGAGTGGCCTAAGAGAAAACTCAGATCAACCGCTGCCCCGCCCTCATGCACAGCTTGTCCCTCGCAACGAAGGAGGTGCTTTGCTTAAAACATGCCTGCTCTAGCTACTCAGTGTCAGTGTGTGTTAGTAATGAGAGCCAAAGGGAGGCTTGCCTGAAGCTTGAGACAATGGCACAGCCTGTCAGGAATCAGTGCTGTTGCAGGGACAGGATAGGAGGTGTATTAAGCTCCTTGAGATTAACGGATATCCTGTGCTGTCCTTATTAGGTGCCACAGGCTAGAGAATATTGAACAAATGCATATAAAATGCCCCTGACTAAAACCCTTATCTGCAAACAGAGCTTTATAACTAAATGCTGTTCCCCTACTGACTCTGTTTAAAGGAGGTTTGAGCTCCAGAGTCATAGAACATAGAAGGTTAAATACTTCGGGCTATGAGAAGTGGTATCACAGGGGAAAAATATGTCTCCCTCTTGTTCGATATGGAAGTAATAGACCTCTAGTCATGACTTGAAGATGTTAAATTCATCAATCTGCAAGCCTTTAACACCATTGGTGGATTTGACAGAGAGCCCTAGTTTCCCAGTTCTGTCACCCTCTGCAGTTTGAATGTTCTTACATTAATGAAATATCAATAGAAGTTTCCTTTTATGTTAGATAAAGGATTTGAGATTTCAAAGGTCATCTGCATACACACCATGCTTTTAATGTGTCAAATTATTTCTCCAGCATCCAAGGGCAGACGTGAGCATTTCTGTTTCTGTTTCCTCCCATTTAAAGCCATCTGAGTGGAACATTTTGTATTAAAAGCACACACAGGGTCTGTTAGCTGGAGCAGGCAGTTAAATATGAAAATATAATGCAAGGTGGTGAGGCTGAGTCCCTTGTAGATAAAAGCCTCCCATGGCAGCTGAGAGCACGGTGATGGAAATGTCCCAGGGTTAATGAATATTGACACAGAATAATCTTTCCAGCCAGGTCTCAGGTGCAGTAGCTGGGCCACATTTAACTCACTGAATCTGACATGAACAGATCAAAGGCAGGTTTGATGGCTAGTATATCAACAACCTATGCCATTGAGCTGTTCAAGGAAGCAATCCACACTGGAAAATGTAATTCAAAAACAAAAATTATATATATATATATATATATATATAATTTTTGTTTTTGAATTACATTTTCCAGTGTGGATTGCTTCCTTGAACAGCTCAATGGCATAGGTTGTTGATATACTAGCCATCAAACCTGCCTTTGATCTGTTCATGTCAGATTCAGTGAGTTAAATGTGGCCCAGCTACTGCACCTGAGACCTGGCTGGAAAGATTATTCTGTGTCAATATTCATTAACCCTGGGACATTTCCATCACCGTGCTCTCAGCTGCCATGGGAGGCTTTTATCTACAAGGGACTCAGCCTCACCACCTTGCATTATATTTTCATATTTAACTGCCTGCTCCAGCTAACAGACCCTGTGTGTGCTTTTAATACAAAATGTTCCACTCAGATGGCTTTAAATGGGAGGAAACAGAAACAGAAATGCTCACGTCTGCCCTTGGATGCTGGAGAAATAATTTGACACATTAAAAGCATGGTGTGTATGCAGATGACCTTTGAAATCTCAAATCCTTTATCTAACATAAAAGGAAACTTCTATTGATATTTCATTAATGTAAGAACATTCAAACTGCAGAGGGTGACAGAACTGGGAAACTAGGGCTCTCTGTCAAATCCACCAATGGTGTTAAAGGCTTGCAGATTGATGAATTTAACATCTTCAAGTCATGACTAGAGGTCTATTACTTCCATATCGAACAAGAGGGAGACATATTTTTCCCCTGTGATACCACTTCTCATAGCCCGAAGTATTTAACCTTCTATGTTCTATGACTCTGGAGCTCAAACCTCCTTTAAACAGAGTCAGTAGGGGAACAGCATTTAGTTATAAAGCTCTGTTTGCAGATAAGGGTTTTAGTCAGGGGCATTTTATATGCATTTGTTCAATATTCTCTAGCCTGTGGCACCTAATAAGGACAGCACAGGATATCCGTTAATCTCAAGGAGCTTAATACACCTCCTATCCTGTCCCTGCAACAGCACTGATTCCTGACAGGCTGTGCCATTGTCTCAAGCTTCAGGCAAGCCTCCCTTTGGCTCTCATTACTAACACACACTGACACTGAGTAGCTAGAGCAGGCATGTTTTAAGCAAAGCACCTCCTTCGTTGCGAGGGACAAGCTGTGCATGAGGGCGGGGCAGCGGTTGATCTGAGTTTTCTCTTAGGCCACTCATTTTAGGCTGTAAATAAATTGAGAGACAGCAGTAAATGCTGTCTCAATGCTGTCCGCCTCCTCTTATCCCCCCATGCCCCAAGTCGTTTCGGTCATAAGATGAACAATAACAACGTGTTGTCTGTATACTGTGGAGAGACAGCTCTGAGAAAGGTGTGCTATGTCCAGTTCAGTTTTTTAAGAAACCTGAGAAGCCTCACAAAACGGCACACTTATTAGAAGCTGCGCTATAAACTAAGTGACTGTAGGAATTGCTTTTGATTTTATTAACAAACCCATTGGTTTATTGTGAAATCTTGTTGCCAATGTATTCTTTCTGTCCTCTACAGGGTACACAGCAGAAATCTTTGCGGACCAGTTCCTGTGAATTGCAGAATTGTGAAGCACTAACCCAGGCAATTGATTTAGCTGTGTCATCACCTTGCGTGCACTAACCACCATGCCTTCTCAGTGATAACTTCACTGACTTCAATCAGAAAAGTGAAGCCAATCGATTAGAGCAAACAGTCCTTGAATTTGCGCTTAGACGAGGAACACGAGTCACCTAAATGAGTTTTTCCCAGGCATCTAAATGAGTGTGCTCATTGTGTTTTAATAGCCTCATATCTTCTACGCACGCTGAATGTGAACATTTCACAACCTCAGCCTCAGTGTGTTAAATGCAATCTGTCATCTAAAACCCTTTTCAATATAGATCTATGAAGTCTGTCTTCACTTATAGTGTCTTTAATCTTTTCAGCATTTCTCTTTCACCACTTACTCAGCTGGAACAATGGTATATTTGGATTTAGGCTGTTAACGTACGGTTAGCCAAGCCTGAATGTGAAACTGTCACAGGACCAATCATCCATAGATGAGCAGGCAAATTGGTATCTTTAACCATGAAAAACCGATTGGTGCACTTGTGGCTATTACTGTGCAGCTCTTCTTCTTAATCCCACAGAAATCCCTCCTAGCTGAAATTGGGGGCGAGGGCGTCCATTCCTGCCCTCACAGTTTCATTTTATTCCCTCATGATTGGCAGACCAGTTTTCTCAACTCAAACTGTGTGAGAAGGCTAGCCGATACTTCAGGCTTCAAGCGTCATGGGCCTGATGCTTGCGGGTCAGGCATTTCTACCCATTCTTGGTACATATCATAGTACCTTTTGCTATCTTTCAATTTGGTCACATAGAAAAACAAGGAGTAACATTTCCAAACGCCTGATGATCATATTCAAAATGATTGCCCTCTCTACCCTCTATCTAATGATGCATTGTGATCACAACCTAGTCCATTGATTGCACAGATGCAAATGGGGCACAGCAGGACGCATGATCCTTGTATCAGATGAGCAAGCTTTTGTTGTGTGGAACAAAAGATGTGAACACAATATGATTATTAATCTCAGCTCTGCAGTGGTTAAAGAAACTGTACTGTGCTCAGAACAAATTTCCCTGCTCTGGAGTTAAACCAGTGATTTTACAAGCTCAGCGTCCCCAGACATGAATAACAGCTCTCGTTACTTTCTACGCAACAGGATATTCTGTAATAGAATATCCTACAGTATGATATAATAGTTCAGTTTGAGGCTATGGAAAACACGATTTGTTTCATTTTTTTTAATCGTTTTTGTTCTCTTTTATCCTTATAATGCATGTTTTTTGGCAGCAAAGATTAGTTTGAATCGGTTGTAAAAGTGGCCGAGTTGAATTCAGCGAAACAATATCCTTCTTTACTCATCAATTAGATTTATATTTCATCTTAGTCTATTCCAACACCATTTTTCCTCGAGGTACTCTGTAGTTCCAAAGAAAGTTATCGCGATATGTAATCGTATATTTTACCCCTTTGTCTCTTTTACTGTTTATGTATACTGCCAGGCATTTTGCCACAGTGTCCAGTGCAATTTCACATCGTCTCAGTGCAATGAAACAACACGCTCACACGTCTCAGATATACACTCTCAATAAACCCAGTGTCAGTGAGAGTAATGACATTATTAAAGAGCTATACATATATAAAGAGGCTTCGCCTTTGATTTACTTGGGAAATTAGGTGGACTCTATGTTAGATACAGTTTTAAAAGAGTAGACATAAAAAGACAATTCCTTTTGGACCTCGAATTCAGTTTTAATATGTGCTCACTACAGACACAAGAACAAAAGCTTGGTTGGAATGAAGGTAATCTGTTCACTATCGCCATGTGGGATTGATTAACGAGCCTCATTCTTGTTAGAAGTTCAACGTAACTAACAAAGGATAGTAAAATGGGTTCCAGTAGTTTATGGATACACCGTAAAAGCAAGGGTAGACAGGCTATTTTCTCACTTAGCCATGACGTTTAGCAACCTGTTACCAACCAGCCCAAAGTAATAGGCCTCCAGTCATGCTTGCTTTATTTAGACTCAGGTGAAATTGAAGGAATCTCACACATTGATCCATGTAGTGGTGAGGTGACTTCTAAAACAAATGTCAAAATTCATCTTAACCTCTGTGCTTTCAGCAGAGCTTTGTGCCCACTGGATGCCATTAGTGAACAATGTTCACAAAGCAGAACATCCCTCCACTCAGCTGTCTGGGGACCCTATTGACAGCATGCTTGGTACCTATAGCCTCATGAACTTCACAGGGGATGTGCAGGCTCATCGCTCCATCTGACGAAGTTCTCAATCAAATCTGAGCTTCAAATGGAAGACTTTTGTGAATTCTTTTCTTCTTTTGATGCATGTTAACTTTTTATTATTATTTATTTCTCCCGAACCTGGTCTTTGTTCCGTTTAGTGCCACAATATTAGGAGACAAGGGCATGGAAGGAGAAGAGCTACATATGAATTCCAAATCTCCACGTTTGGGGGAATGTAATATTTGGGTTGTTTTGTCCAGCCATCTATCCATTTTCTGTAATGCTTTTACTACACAGGGAGCCTGGAGCCTATCCCAGGGGACTTGGGGCACAAGGCGTGGGACACTCTGAATGGGGTGCCAACCCATCGCAGGCCACAATCACACACATTCACACACTACAGACAATTTATAGATGCCAATCAGCCTACAACACATGTCTTTGGACTGGGGGAGGAAACTCCCAGTAACAGGAGAAAAGCCTCGAAGCATGGAGAGAACATTCAAACTTAAATCCAACCAGAACCCTGGAGGTGCAAGGCAAATATAGCCCCTCCTGTGTCTGTATCTGATAAATACTCCAAATATTCATATCTGTATTGGGTTTGGCTACATCACTTGAGTTCATATTTGGTCGCAAATATAGACTGTTGCATGGAAGTGTTGTTTTTTTTTTTTTTTAAATCCCACTTGTGCAATTATTAATTGTGACTCAAAAACATTGATTTGTTGACCTGAAAGATTTGTTGAGTCTATTTTCCAAAACAAACAAACTAGCAACCTAATTTAACCATCATGACTGACAGCAGGTAGTTACTAAGGACATTAACACGAATATGGCTTTTGTTTGTCCTGCAAGCTTCACGAAAGTATAAACCTGCTATAAAGGTGGACCTTTTAGCTGCATCCCATGGAATTCCAGTCCTGACGCACACCTTATTTGTGTCCGTTCATTATCTGTTTAAACCGAAGAATGTATCCCTAATGTATATGGAGAAAAAAAATCTTCAGCTTCTTCAGCCATACAATCAGCCATCTCACTGTTTATCCCTGCATATTGCTAAACAAGCCATGGGACGCTGTGGGAAGGCTAGCCATCTTGTGATGAGATCCATATCAGCAGGCTACAGATGTCAATCATAGAGTGGGCTGGCTGCAAAGGATAAACAATCTGCTTATGGTGATCAGGAGAAAATACAACAGTGTGTGCGGGAAACAGAGCCTCCTAAATAATTAACTTACTGACCACAGTCTGCCCTGCCTGGGCTACATTAACCTGATGCTGGGCCACTTTCACTCACATTAGCCACTAATGGAATCTTCAGCCATAGATAAAGTAAAATCCACAGAGTGTGCAATGTGCATAAATGCAGAGGTCGGAAAATTTCTGGTGCAGTTCACAAATCTCAGACCT
Source organism: Prietella phreatophila (assembly GCA_025728095.1). NCBI lineage: Eukaryota > Metazoa > Chordata > Actinopteri > Siluriformes > Ictaluridae > Prietella > Prietella phreatophila. The sequence goes on along the minus strand of JAOUWY010000047.1, from coordinate 14,497,481 downwards.
TGTGTACTATTCACAGCAGTGTTGGCAGCAATGTTTTGGCAGACACCAAGAGCCCAATGGACATGGCTGACCTATTTGTAATTCATTTAATGTTTACTCTTGCTGTTCTTTTCCTGTTTGAATTGTGAGAGATCGCAGTAGTGTGTTATTGCACTTTTCAATTTTTTCATTAGCAAGTGGGTGCAGCAGACCATAGACATTGTCGTTTGTTCTCAGAAATGGAGTGGACAAGTAAATAATAAGATAAAGGGAAAAATCAAATACAACATCTCTAGTCTCCCTTGCACCAGAAAGATAGGCATCACTCAACGTTGTTGTGACATGTTGAGGCATTTGTTGGGTAACTTTTGACAAATTGATTAATTGTATAAAGCTTGTTTTTTGGACAGTGCCTGTACAATAGGCGTAAGTAAGAGAGAGAGAGAAAGCAGGCAATGGAAAGTAATTGCAACACTGTTGAAATGATCTGTGCCACAATCTGTAGGTTGTGCTGAAATTTGGTGCCTCAAAAATAAACTACTCTCCGTGAGACATGGATTACTTTTGTACTGTGGGTTCAGTGATGGGCCACCTGGATCTTTATAAGCAATATACCGCCTCATATGTCAAAGAGATGACTGTCTGAATACTGATTTGAATGTTTTGTAAGCACTAGTGTCCCCAGAAATATTATTGAATTCATGGCTCGTAGGTGATGAATAGCCTATTATTTGATTCATAACAACACAGTTAGAGGTCCAGGAGTGCATGAATAGAGCCTGATTAGTTTTCAGCATGCTACTCTGCTGTTCATGTTGAGACTGGTTGGCACATCAGAATTAAAAAGCAATGATAAACATAATGCTAGTTACCTCTTAGTGTGGTGCTGCTTTTCAGAACTAATTCTCTGCACAGAGCTCCTCTTAACCCTCAAGAGCATGCCTGTGCCAATCTCTCTGGCCACCCTGTGCCATCTTCCTCTTATATTGAGCATTACCTGTGACATTAAGAAAAACTACCGAGCCCACCCAGTTGCTATCACTAATGCTGTGAATCATGTTTGTTTCAATGACCAGGTTAAGATGATTTAAATTCAGTATAGGAAAAAATTGTGAAAAGAGCCAATGTAATGACAGGTTACTGGTAGGATATGTGTACGAGAGTATCTGAAAGTAATGTGGAAAGCTGTGGAAAGTATGTGCAGAAGGTGGTGATAAAAAATTGTATATACCCATCATGGTCAAACACATGGTTATATGCATTTATCCTTGAAGTTGTAATGTATACAGTGGGGGAAATAAGTATTTGACACGTCACCATTTTTTCAGTAAATATATTTCCAATGAGGCTATTCACATGACCTTTTCACCAGACATCAGTATTAACTCAATAAATCTGGAAATATAAAGAATTCACAGCATTAAAGTCCATAAATAAAGTTATGTGTAATAAAGTGGAATGACACAGGAAAACGTATTGAACACGCTAAGAAAAAGCAGTTCTCCAAGGCAAGGTAAGGCAAGGAACCAGCTGAAATCCATAAGTAATTATAACCCCATCAGTGCAAATTAATATCAGCTGGGTTAGTGAACTGATGGTCTATAAAAAGGCTTTTTGTTAGGTGGCACAAGAAACATCTCATGATGGGTAAAAGCAAAGAGCTGTCCAAAACCTTCAGAACCTTATTGTTGCAAAACATATTGATGGAATCGGATACAGACATATTTCAAAACTTCAGAATCCTCCAATAAGAACCATTGGAGCTGTTATGAACAAGTGGAAGGAACGTCCCTCCGTCATCAACGAGGAGTTGACACAAGAGTTCCTCGCAAGAAGAGTAGCCCAAGAGCCAAGGATCACTCGGAAAGAGCTCCAGAAACACTTGGAGGCAGCAGGTGCCATCGTCACAGAGAAAACAATAGGCAATGCACTCCACTGCTCACGCTGACCCTGCAAGACTCCATTACTAAAGAAAAGGCATGTCAAAGCTTGTTTAAAGTTTGATACAACTCATTTGGACAAGCCTAAGAAATACTGGGAGAGTGTAGTCTGGTCAGACGAGAGCAAAACTGAACTTTTTGGCTGTTATACTACACACCATGTTTGGAGAAGAAATGGCAGTGCACATCCCCCTAAAAACACTATACCAACAGTGAAGTTTAGAGGTATCCATCATGGTGTGGGGCTGTTTTTCATCGCATGGTACTGGCAGACTTCATAATTGAAGAAACGATGAACAGAGCCCTTTACGAGAAGATTCTTGAGAAGAATCTGCTGCCATCCACCAGGATGATGAAGCTGAGACATGGATGGAGCTTCCAGTAGGACAACGATCCAAAGCAAAAAAAAAATTTTTGGACACTTTCGATACTTATTTCCCCCACTGTATATACAGTGGACATAAATTCCTCTCCAGCATGTCCCTTTATCTCACAGAATTACAACAATGTTTTTTTTATTTTATTTAATACGTTCACAAGGGGATGATTTCAAGTTTTGCAGTCTACCTTTGAAATCAGCATGCAAAGTGGATGTTCATATCACAAGCACTACTCTTCATTCATCAAGCTACTGAGCTAAAACTGTAAGTTAGTAAAAAAAGATAAAACACATACCTTGTTTTTGACTTTCCGTTCCTGACATGGAGAAGGTATACTATTACCTTCAATCCCTTCTATTTACGTATGAGTTGTTTTAAAACATGTTACCGCATGGTCACTAAGTCACTAAACTGAAGTGATTTAGCAGGAGTTCTGCTGTCAGTCAGTCGTGAGCTCGATTTATCAGCAGTCTCATGAGACATAAAGGTTTTTCAAGATACCTTGTTGTTTTACAACAATTATCAAATTGAAAATACACTGAAAATATATCAACAGCGAGAAATCTGCTCTCAAAATACAGTCCTCAGAGTTTATTCCCCATATTAATCAAAAACAAAAACAAGGCAAAGCTGACAAGCAGCTACGGGTTGAACGTCTGTGAGCTTTTTCTTAAAAAATGTAGAATAAAGTTTCCAGTTACACTATGTGTAAGATATAGTATATTTTTTAATTTTGTTGTATTTGACTGTGTCACAAAATACAGATGCAATTGCAGTGAAGAGCTTTAATGAAGAGTATAACATCCATCAGAGGGCAACCCTAACCCTAACCCTAAGACATCAACAAAGACAGGCCGTGATCACACCATCAGGCAAACAGTACGAAACAGGCAAGGTCAAAAGAGAAACTTCTTCAGGAGGTCACCGTGTCTGAGTGTTGTTTGGGAGTTGTAGTCATCGACCATGTTTGTAGTTTGCAGTGCATTCTGGGAAATGGAGTTGCTAGTTTGCCGTAACATTTTTTTTTATAGATACTCTTATAGAAGGTGATACTCAAGTCTTGTATGCCTAGATGTGTGGGAGACTAAATGCCTAAAATATTTGATTGTAATCAAATATCTAATCACTTGGAAATGTTCTCAATCAAAATTCATTAAATATCTACTGTCACTGTAAAAGTCAAAGAATATTCCTAGTCTTTTGTGCTTCTACTGTAAGTTTATGTGCAGAAACTTTAGAATCAATGCGATTCTGTTCAATGTACAATTCTATTAGTTTCTCCGAATGCATCCATAGGATGCATCCTCAGTGATGTCCCTGTGGTCTGCGGGTGTTTCATGCTTTTCAACATCAGACATCGTCGCTAGGGCTGAACAATTTTGGAAAATAATCGAACTGCAATTTAAAAAAAAAAAATTAACCAATATTGCGATCGTGATTTATATGCGATTATTTTTTAAGCTCTTTGTCTTCTGTATTGTTCAACAAAGACAAGCAATAAATTATTGTATAGTATGACCAACACAATATTAGATAGATTAAACATAACTGTTCTTTCCTGTAGGCCTATATCCATTCATCCATCCATCTTCAACCGCATATTCCATCTTCAGGGTCGTGGGGAACCTGGAGCCTATCCCAGAACGCATCGGGCACAAGGCGGGGTACACCCTGGTACACCCTAGTTGCAAGTCTTTGGCAGGGTAGGTAGGAGTTGTGTCGTACTGAAGGTATGGGAGAAAACAGAACATAAAAGAGAACATATAAAAAATACATAGGTTTGATGCTGAAGATCAATGCTCGACTTTTTGAATGTGATTTACTTGAAAGTGTGTTTTTGGTATTGTTTTAAAATAATTTCTTAAGCACATTAAATTCACTTTACTACACTTTCAAGACCAAGCAGACAGAAACCCATCCATCCATCCATCTTCTACCGCTTACTCATTCTTCAGGGTCACGGGGAACCTGGAGCCTATCCCAGAAAGCATCGGGCACAAGGCGGGGTACACCCTGGACAGGGTGCCAGTCCATCGCATGTAGGCCTATATGTTATGATGAAATTAGGTGACGCATGAATTGATTTGAATGACATATTTTTATTTAACTACTTCAATCACAATAGTATATTGACTGATTTGTTGAACTTCCAGGTTTTTTAACATGTAATACTTTTCATGACAACATAAAGCACTGACAAATTTAAGCCCGGTGTAAACATTGATATGAAAGTAGGTAACAAATCCCACATGCTAAAGTGCATATTGCAGAAATATATTCCAACAAATCTGTGGCTTTACCACACTCAGTATTTAGATCATTCAAAGTCAGTGTAATAAACATACGATAAGTAAGCATGTGGATTGCGCTTTTTAAACACTGACTGTGAGCTTGAAATATATAAATAAAAATAGTGTAATTCAGACAATTTGAGTTGTGTGATACAAGGCTATCGGCATTATACACACACTCATATTCTCTCTCTCTCTTTCTCTCTCTCTCTCACACACACACACACACACACACACACACAAGATACAACTTACCAATTGCAAGATGTGTCATCTCTACCCGAAACACCGGAGCTTGTTGAGCCTGAGGCCACTGGACTTGGCCAAAAGGTCAAGGTACAGCGTAGCATACCAAGTTGATGCTTCCTCTGCAGACTGCTTTACTCTAGCGGGTCACATGACCAGAGTGTAATTGCTGCCTTTGCGGTTAAAAAATCTCGTTTTATTTGTGAGATTATCACCAATGAAATTAATTATTCAGCCCTAATCCTCGCCCAGGTGACCCAGCCAGCAGCAGTGGACCATGGGCCTGATCTTTAAATCTCTTTTCTCTCTGTGACATCAGTAATAGATTTTATGGCCCTCCTTTTTCCAATCCCACTATGCCTAGCTGGGTCAGGCCTTTACAGAGTAAAAAAGCGACCACTATTGGCTCACAACAAGTGTTCCAGTCCTAATTCTTGCATTGCTCCACCAACTCCTGATACTTGGCATTCTTCCTTTCATATGCCTCCACAATGCTCTCTTCCCGGAACACTGTCAGTTCTACCATAATCAACTGTCTGGTGGTATCTGAAAAGGTGACAATGTCAGGATGGAGTGTTGTGGAGGTTATGTGGTCTGGAAACTTCAGCTGCGTGCCCAGATCTGTTCTAAGCTGCCAATCTGAAGTTGATGCAAGGAGACTTGTTGTCAGTTTTGGCTATGAAAAAGGCTTCTCTCCAGCCTTGACAAAAGTGATGTTGCTTACTGATAGTAAGCTAGTTTACGGCCAGTGTTGATGGCTAAGGCTACTATATCAGCAATTGCTTTGAGCACCTGGTCGTGCCGCCAGGGATAGCAGCCTTATCTAGGAATTAACATAGAAATATATATATTTTTCATTATGTGCCTGTTAAATAGTTTAAAAAATAAACCATTCACATGAAAATGAATTGCATGTAAATGAATCACATGCATGAATATGAACCACATGAAAATGAATCACATGAAAATGAATTGCATGTAAATGAATCATATTTAAATGTATCATATGAAAATGAATAAATAAACAATAAAAATATCTCCAGGACAAAATAAATAAATAAATAAATAAATAAAATACAAATAAAAATAAAAAATATAATAAAATAAACCATTTGTATAACAATGTTCACAAAACATGCAATCATATGCTTCAATCTTGCTTAATGCAATCACGCCTAATAATAAATATAAAAAAAACTACACTGTTTATTCATAAAGGATAAATCAAGTGATAAGCTTGGCTAGATAGTAATTCTAACTTTCTGTTAAGGTGGACAACATCAGCAGCAAGAATGAGTAGAAATGTATCTGTCCACATATAAACGTGCAATTGCACATTTGCACTTGCCCTTTAGGGCAGCAGGTGGCCGCACCCAGGAGATGAATTAGTATGGACATGGTACTGCTCTGTCACATGACAAGTGTAATCTCCCTGGCTCAATCTGCAGAACTCACACCAAGGCATCAGGAGGCTCTACTGGTAAGAAATCAAGGAAGCAAAAAGAGAGAGAAAGATAGAAATGGCAAGTTAGAAACGTGATTACTGGAAGGATAGCTCAATTATCCACCGATCTATCAGCTGAGTTTGATTATAGCTGGAGATGGAGAAATCGTAGTGCTTTATGGGGTGATTGATGCCTCAGCATGGCCTTCCCTGCCTCCAAATTCAAGCCCCTACACATACCAGTCCCTATATATTGCTCAGATGATCACTCTGTCTACACAAACACACAGGATATTCCTGCTCTACTGTATATTAAAGGGTTTTAACAGTCGGGAGTTTTATGTACATGCCGGTTTTTTTTTTTTTTCAAATGTAATATACCTTTACAGCAAAAAAACAAAAACAACAGATGAAAACAAGCATAAAAATGAGCATCTAGTGGGAAAGTAGTACAGGTAGTCAGGTAACCTGGGGAAAAGAGATTTTAATATTTTGTATTGTGAAAGTGGAGGGGTTAGAATCAGTACATTAAAAAAAATATGCAAGTGTTTCTGTGTGTGTGTGTGTGTGTGTGTGTGTGTGTGTGTGTGTGTGTGTGTGTGTGTGTGTGTGTGTGTGTGT
>JAOUWY010000047.1:14476006-14486396 GCA_025728095.1 Prietella phreatophila | reverse complement strand
TCTCTCTCTCTCTCTCTCTCTCTCTCTCTATCCACCTGCTTTCCCTTCAGCTGTACTGTAATTACAGTTTGTAGGGAAATCCCGTGTCTTCATACATTAGTCACTGTCCATGGTTTTATTCTGGAGGTATGACTCGCCAAGATAGGCTTCATTAGTCATCTCAGCTCCAACTTACAAAAACGCTTTATATTTGATGTTGCTTCTGCTGAGTAATGTTTCACAAAGAATCTGCCATTCTGATCTAATGCAACAATTAAGTGCCAGAGTCCATTCATCAATGCATTTCTTGTGACACAGACTCTACAATACCAAAATACAACTGTACACTTGAGTAAAGCATGAGGAAGATCGACTCATTTATGGTTCTAGATTGGTCTTTTACGGTTCTGATTGACCTGTACAAATGAAGACAGGAGATACAATGGATATGTTTACAATTGTCCAGAGTCTTCCTCCACAATTATCCATTTATTCTACTTTATGAGTTTTATAAGCTGTAAATACTTTATGTTCAACTCCAGTGTGCTTGTTGAAGTGAACCAATGTATTTTGTTTAAATAAACTATAGTTTATTTCTTCAATAATATCAATAACAAAGGATAGATACAATATACAATAAAGATATAATATAATACCACATATATCGTCTAAACTATTTTAAAGTATTCCACTTGGACTGAGAAGTGCATTTTCTTATATGCTGCAATGATCAGTACTATAGCATATTGACTATAGAGTATAACCCGTATGCCTTGGAGACTAATGTTCAAATAGCATAACAGATATTCCTATCAAAAATGCTTTGACATTTGATCTAATTCTTCAAACTATTCCTCTCCTGCAATTATCTTGGAACATAGCTGCAGGTGGCAGGGGAAGTGAGCCTGCTAACATCCGCAACAATGATATCAGTTGACACGCAATCAGTAATCAGACAAAATTGTTCCACTAATCAATGCAATAAGGCAACACGGAGGACTATGATTGCTCATAAGGGCCGAAAACATATTGGATTTTGAGTTTATAGTGTCTCTAGAGTTCCTGCCCATTCATATTGAAACATCTGTTATTGTAAAACAACATATTGCTACGGAATGAAAAATGTCCCAAAATGCGAGTGTGATATTTGGTTAGAGAGTGTAAAAATATAATCAAACTGAGCCAAAGTTGAATAATTGAAAAAATAATTACACTATGTATCGTATACATACTGTGCATACACAAAACACAACTATCCATCCATCCATTTTCCATACCGCTTATCCTACAAAGGGTTGCGGGGAGCCTATCCCAGGGAAATCTGGGCACAAGGTGGGGGACATCATGGAGGGGGTACCAACCCACTGCAGGGCACAATGACATACCTATTCACACACTATGGACAATTTCAAAATGCCAACTCCATGTCTTTGGACTGGGGAAGGAGTACCCGAAGGAAACTGGAGAAGCACAGGGAGAACGTGCAAACTCTGCATACACTGGGTGGAGGCGGGATTCGAACCCCAAACTCCGGAGGTGTTAACCACTAAACCACCATGCCCCCTACAAAACACATCATAGTTTCATAATATCCATCTATCTTCTGCCGTTTATTCCTTCTTCAGGGTCACAGGGAACCTGGAGCCTATCCCAGGGAGCATTGGGCACAAAGCAGGGTACACCCTGGACAGGGTGCCAGTCCATCGCAGGGCACAATCACATACACACTCACACACCCATTCATACTCCATAATCTTTTTAGTTCTGGGCAAAACCTGACCAATCCAAATACGTACATGCTAGTACAAGGCTGTATTATTATTAATAAGTATGCTCAGTATATCAACAGCCAAATGCATTCTGGGTCATTTCTAGGCATTTACTTGAAGATCATTACTCTATGCACATGAGCCAGTAAGTGTGTTACTAGAAGTCAACTTCTTGTGAGCTGGGTTCTAGAACCCATTTTCCCCCTTTTTGTGCACTATTTAATGATATATACAGTTTAACAAACTCGGAAGAATCATAATGCATATGGTACAACTGCTTCTTAAAGCAGTATTATCAGTAATACTATTGTATTAATTTATAATTAATTTTGTAAATACACTGAAATTCAAGTCATTGGAGTTATTGTAAATCAGTTGGAATGGACAAAAATCAGACTGCATGGCTTTAGAGGGATGTACGTAATGATTAAGATGATGATGGTGTGCTGTTATACTCAGGGTGCCTCTGCGCATATAATAAACCATCTCTTTGACTATACCCTGGCTCTTGATTTACATCAATGGCTTCTCCTCTGAGGTTTGCCCATGGATGATGTTCTGTAGAAAGTGTCAAATGTTTCTCTTGCATCCATCTAAAGCCGTGCAATCTCCCATTTCCACACAACAAATTCTAATCCAGTAGTTTTGAAATGGATTGAAGATGGTCCTTCTACTTACAATGATGCAATGAGTGCCAAGAGCAATCGATTTCTCAATTCCAGCGTTCACTGTAATTATATGATTTCAAAGGAAACTTACCTCAGCTACATTTATTGACAAAAATGCTGTGTGCATATCATTTTAAATAGAATGCATATAACTATGCAATCTGAAATATATATTTACCTGTATTTTGACATAATGTTTATGTCATCACAGTCAGTTCAGTACATTGAGCTGAGAGGAAGAGACTGCCATGGCACTGCTGGAATGCCAGGCATCGTTGGCATTCTCCTGGTCCAGTGAGCTCTGCCATTTTTTTTCTCATGTGCACTCAAGATGCATTGATGAGTGCTGAGAGCAGCTCTCTGAGATGGATCTTGGAGTGCTGCCATATAATGGGGACGCAGAGCCAATTCATTAAGGGTTGGCTTCCTACCCTGCGCTCAGCGCACCCAGCGCACCTGTGTCACTCTGGAGAGACCCATGACTCACACTGTGCAGACCGAATAGAAGAACAGCATAGCAGCCGTTTACTGCACTGATGATTTCAGAGCTACTAACTGCTGATCAGATTGCCGCAGAGCCTTGCCGCCTAAGCAAAAATCTGCTGGGTAGATCACTGCTAGTATTTCTATTTTAAACGATTAGCATATAAACAAAGCAAAATCCATATTTGGGAAAGTTCACCAAAATCTGTATTTATTATATTCTCCAAGTAAAGGCAGGTTAACCCTATATTATAATGTTATACATCATAATATAAGAATCCAGATGGATTTGTGGATGTAGTTAAATGTTTCCAAAGAAAAAAATGTGTCAGACTTTGTATCTGAAAAAAGTGCTTCTGAGGCTGCAGAGAGTGTATTTTGTGTAAAATATAATATATGTAATATATGTATTATATAAGAACCACAGCTAGTTTTTATGTGGTTTTGAGGCAGCTTTTAGGAGACAAACTAACATTATAAATTAGACTGTCATTTTTAATTTGTGGATGCAAATCTGTTGCAGATAATGTCTGCCTGAAGTCTAGAACCCATAGACATCACCAGATGCTGGGTTTCTTCCCTGGTGATGCTCTGCCAGGTCTTCACTTCATCTGTCTTCACTTCCTGCTTGTTCTGGGGTGTTTTGCCTTCAGTTTCGCCTTTAGCAAGTGAAACGCAGCTCAGTCGGATTCAGGTCAGGTGATTCTACTTCTTTGCTTTAAAAAAATCTTGCGTTGCTTTCAAAGTATGCTTCGGGCCATTGTCCAGCTTCACTGTGACGTGCCAGAAATGTGTTTTGGCATTTGTCTGAACCTGAACAGATAATACAGCCCTATACACTTTAAAATTAATCCTGCTGCTTTTGTCAGCAGTTCCATCATCAAGAAATACAATGTACAAGGAACCGTGTTCCATTGGCAGTTGTACACATGCATGCTATAAGATGAGGTGATGCGCTTCAGATCATGAGCAGCTCCTTCCACTCAAAAGGTCTCAGACTTATTTTTCAGAATTATTATTATTATTATTATTATTATTATTATTATTATTATTATTTTATAGATGAATGCTTTTTAACTGTCCAGTTTATCGAAATGCTGCTGAATATGTACAGTGAGTCCTCAATGGGCTGAAGATCCTGTCAGTGAGCACTTTGGTCGGTCTCAAACAGGACCTCCTCAGGCTCCAGTAGCCTGTAATTGCCTTACACTATGAATGATATTGACAGTCAAGACACGGACATATTCAGCACCAAACAGAAAATAATAGATATTTTGTGCAAAGGGTAAAGTGTATTTTACTCTCAGATCAATTACAAATCAATTATGAGGAAGTAGACTTTGCACTGAAGACAGACAATTCTGTCTGCAAATTAAAGTTTGACCTGTGAGGTGCTTTGTCTACAGTAAGTGCAGAGACAAATGATAATTGATTTATCAAGTTTCAGTTCTTTTAAAAAAAAATATTTTCATTAACGCCATACGATCTAGAGAGTTTAAAACGATCTCATATTTGTAAAAGAATGCCGTGTAATTCTTATGCTGTCTTTACCTAATTTTAATTACATTAAGGCTTTCTCTAGAGTAACAGCAATCTCTAAACAAAGTTTAAAATGTTTAAATGTTTATCAAAGCTTTAAATGTTTTTGCTCAGTAGGATTATTTCCAGTTCTGTATGCATCAGGTAGCACATCCTCAGGGCTTGCGGCAGCCTAACATGTCTTTACCGTAGAAGGCTGGGATTTCTGGAGTCACAGGAAGCTATTTTGAAAGGTCACTCAAAAATTGTTTTGAAGACCATGCATTTCTTGCTATATTAAATAATGAATTGCTTGATGTAGTGTCACAAAAAAAGAAGAAAAAATCAAAATAGCTCACAAAGACCTGTTTAGACCCTCATCAAGGAAGCCAGATTCTATAAATATGAAAAATACACACACAACTATATGAAAATTTTAAACTGAGATTATAATGGTATATTTCTCATTCCAAACCTGTAAATCTCCATTTATCCAATTCATTTTCCAGATAAACAAATGTGGCACTGTGTTCCTTTGCTTAGTGGAACATTCTAAAAAGTAATACAGGGGACCTATTACCACAACTTAATTAAATGTGTAGTTGCGAGATAAAAATGATAATTTATTCATCTATCGATCCATCTTCTACCACTTACTACTTTTCAGGTTCACGGGGAACCTGGAGCCTATCCCAGGAAGCATTGGGCACAAGGCAGGATATACCCTGGACAGGGTGCCAGTCTACTACAGACACTTTAGACATGCCAATCAGCATGTCTTTGGACTAGGGGAGGAAACCGGAGTACCTGGAGGAAACCCCCGCAGCACAGAGAGAACATGCAAACTCCGCACACACACGGCCCTAGCGGGAATCGAACTCCCAACCCTGGAGGTGTGAGGCGAACGTGCTAACCACTAAGCCACTAAACCACAAAATCAATTTATTGATTTAATTAAATCAATGTGTTGACATATTAATGTTGACAATTACATCAACTTAATATTGTGTGTAATTCAAACTGAAATTTAATTGATTTATACCAAAATTTTATTTGTAGTATCTTAATGAAAGTGACTTGATAACTTAATTTTTCTCCACCTTGAGGTCCCTCCACTACCTTACACACAAGTCCACTATTGGTCATATCACAATTATGAATATGCCCAAATTCATTGCTGTAGTAGAATTTATTTGTAAATGAAATGATTCTTACCTTGAAATGTTCTTTGAATAGTATTTGTTCAGTCTACAGGTCCTCTAACACAGTCGTAACTGTCCAGGCTGAGCAGTCCAACTGAATTTGTCCAGGCATGTTAAATGGTTAGGCTACACCTGCTAATACAGTTGATGGACTATGTTGTATTACTACACATAGCTAATGCTAGTCATATTTAGCAGTGTGATTTGAATATCTACCCTTTAGTTTACCATAGCAATGGATAAGAATGATAAAGGTTCATTTGACAAATCTGCTCATCTAGAGAGGGCTTTTCATTTGTGCTATAGCAAGGAAAGCATGATTAAATTTCTGCTTATTTGTGTACCCGTCAACTACATTGTGTAATCTAATTTCATGTATTGACACATTTTTAAAAAAAATCTGTTGTCATTCACATCGATATCCATCTTTGTAGAGGAAACGGTAATTTCTCTAACTCAGTGTAGCTCGTTGGTTGAACGTAATTTCATTACAAGTTGTCATAACTCAAAAAGATTGATGCAGTTTTGTTGTTGAGCCTAAGCATTTGTTTTTAGTGTGAATATGGTCTTATATATTATGATGTAAAATCTCTTATTTGTTACATGTTTAATACTAATTTAGATTTTCCAGTGAAATTTTCAGCTTCCATGTTTCTTTAAACGCAGCAGAACTGTTGCGGTGACAATTCCCACAGTTTGACCAGTCTATACACTCCTCTAATTCCCTTAAAATGAATGATAAATATTTTATTATGTTTATCCTTTTAAGATCTCACCCATCAGTTCTCATTAAAATTGAGATCTGTTGACAGGCAACATTTTGAGAGAAAGAACATTTTCTTCCAATCCATTTTCTTCCAATCCATCCCTCCAAGGGTAGATCAAGGAGAGCTAATCAATATTGAGGTTTACCATCCATATTTAGAAAAGAGCACAAGATTGTTACTTAACAATCTTGAACTAGACATATAGTTTCCAGCCAAACTGCAAATCAAGTACATGTTGCCTGTAACAGATCCAAAGTTAAAGGAGACCAAACAGAGTAATGCAGGGAATACAGCATCAACAAACCAAAATAGAATGCAATACAGTAAAACACAATAGCTTTAGAGTGAGACGCAACAACATTCAAGACCTAGTCCAAAACAAATGAAACAAAAACAATTAGAAGCTGGATACAAACCAAAGATGAAATCAGTGTGTAATGGCAACATGAGGTGTGCATAATGTCGAAAGCCATAGAAATCAAACATGTGTGAGTCTGTGGACATCTCATGGTCAGAGGGGAAACAAAAACAGAGACAGAGAAAGGACATAAGGACACAGACATAGGTCAAGCCAGCAGCAGAGAGACAGGATAGAAACCTCAGACAAGACCTGTGCAGGGGACAGTGGCTATGACTGAGACAGAGAAAAGATCAGATGATGTGACTGGCATTGGGGAAAAAATAGAGGCTGTGACTAGTTGGAACAACAGAGCCATCAGCAGGCGAGGTTGGATTTATTAGGGACACAAGACACCCCATCTTAGGTACGTGTGCAATAAACAAATATAAAAACAATTTTGGAGCTCCAGGGTGAGGCAAAGGTCTAGCAAAGGTTTTCTTGCTTGATGGGATCAGATAATAGTCCATCATCAGGAGCCATGGTTTATGTGACAGCAGTAAGTGAGATGGTTATTGTGATAAGTAGAGGAGCATGATCTCTGGAAATAGTATCAGTGGAGCAGATGTTGCTGAGGGCAGAGTCCTAGCAGTCATCATGGATGGACAGTGCAGGAATGGAAACCTTGGGCTGAGGTACTTGAGAGGTTGATGTATCATGTGTACAGTATACACGGAAGGTGCTTGAAGGACACTAGACTACTAACGTGCTTTTTCACCTAGGGGTCATGACCCAATGCTGGTATAGCAGGGTGTCCAAAGAGTCCAATCTGATGGAATGATTCTTGTTAACTGCCAAATAGAACACACAAAATATGATCCATTGGTTCTATTCCTGTATGGTACCCAGGCTTTCTCTCCAAAGTTAGTAACTTTGGCCTACTCACAAGCTCTCCTGTAAAATAATGGTAGGGACTTTGGAGATCTCAGGAAGTGGTAATACTAGAAGATACCTTAACTAGTTGAGAATCGAAAAAGTCAACATCTAGCTCTCCAGGAATTCTACAAAATGGTAGGACCATGGGCTAATTTACTGCCAATGCAGCTTGAAGAAGGGGAAACTATCAACTCTGCTGGACCTTTTGCCACAGCTAAGTCTGATATAATAGTCTGGCAAACAAAAAACATTAAATCCCAATTGCAAATCTATTACTTCTCATCCAAAACAGGCCCCTTTCATTATATGATGCTTAATTAGTAGATATGATTGCATAGTCCAGATCTACAAAGCATGATAATTCCAAAACGGTTATTCAACTAATTTGTTTCGAATAGCTGTATCAAGTCATCGTAAATAATGGCACTTCACTCTTATCGACAAAGGGCAAGTGTGGCTGCCGGATTTCATTCCAACCAAGCAGAAGCGAAACCTGATTTCACCTGTTTAATCAGTTCACCTTAGTCTCCAATCAACTGTCATGTAGGCCACCAGTTTGGTTGTAATGAAAGTCTGCAGCTACAATGGTCTTTTTTTCGATAAGTTTGAAGATCTAGACCATGATCAGTGAGTCAAAATTTGGTTCATGTGTATGGTACTGTACAAATAGTTAATACAAGATGTACAGTATGTGCACACTTGAATTAATTTGTGTCCACATTACGATTCATCTGTGCGGTTGTCTAAAGAAACTTCACAAATGAATAAATAAGCTGATAGACCCATATAACAATCTAAAAGTTATGTGCAATAGATGTCATATATTGGTCCTAACATTGCACTTGGGTTATAATTGCTTTGGAGACTGTTTGGGACTAATTCTAAACATCTGGGCATTGATTTATATTTCTTGCAATATGCTTACACAAATTGTGTTCAGCGCTCACTATAAACACAGGCCTTACAACTTCAATTTTCTAGCCATGTTTAAAATTAACTGACAGTCGGACATAATGGTGTAATGATATTAAACAGGAAGTCATTTACAACTTGTATAAAGGAATTGCTATACCTGCCAATATGTCCAGCACTAACTGCTTTCCTCTAACTCCACAGAGAGAACTTATGTGGCACTGCAAACTCAGTGGACACACTGAGAAAATAGTTCTCAGTAATAGTAGAAAGCAGTTGTACAATTATGAGAGTAATGAAATACCTTTTTTTCTCCTAAAATATTTAGTCCACCAATAATAATAATAATAATAATAATAATAACACAATCGTGATATTACCCGTGAGCTGTGTTTGAGCTCAGTCCATGAAAAGTCTTACCAGGACAGATGATCAGTGATGGCTTTTTTGTAAGGTAAATAAGTTTCTCATCTAATGTCATCTTGGATAAAGGTCTCTTGAGTACGCCAGTCCCAATCACTGCTGATGAAGTGTGATGAATGTGTCAGGAAGCTGGCTTAAATCAATTAGACTAAATGTATGCCAAATCTGGGGGTCATTTCATTCTATAGGGGTCACATGATCACATAACATGACTGTCAGTTCCAGTCCAAAAGTATCCATCTTAAATAAGCATGCGAGTTAATTTGGATGCCAAAAAATTAAACATTAATTCGATCTTGAAGGAGAGGAAGGACATACTGTAGAGCCACTAGTCCATTTATATCAGCTATCCCTGCTATAATTGATATGCTAATGATAATTTCTTTAATTTGTCTATATTGCCCCATTCAGACTAACTGACTGATTTTGGGTGATCGAATCACAAGTAGACGGTGCTAAATGCAGGCCTGAATTGGGACAAATGTGTCTCTTGATCACTGAGACGCCTTGCAAAGGTGCTTTTGGTATATAATGCATGAAGCCACATTAGATTTGTCCCTGGAATTGTCAAGTTTCCAATTTTTCTACATAATCATGCAAAAACTATCCATTTTTGAAAACATCATGTGAGTTCAATCTCTATATTAAAACATGCTTACTTCTCACCTTATTTATATATAAATGTAGACTCATCTCACATTCTACACAGCTATTCATTATACGCAACAATATAATATTCAAGAATGCATTGTAATATGACAATTTTAGCACATTGGCATGTTTCTAATACATTGTTACTTTTGAATATTATAATTCATTTTGCTATGATGGCCTTCATGTTATACTTAAGTAGTGTGTAGGATTTGGAAGGGGCATATTTTAAGTTTGGTATTCAGCAATTGGATAGTTCTTGCACTGAAAGAGTGTAACAAGGCTGTCTTAGGTGGGAATCAAACCCTGCTCGCTCATGTAAAATGTCAGAGTTTACTGGCAGACCTATTCCCCAAGTAATGAACCCAAGAGCAGAAGCAAGGAGGCAGAGATAATCTACAATAGAGTCTCTACTGACAAAAGAGCAACAATAAAAGGAAAAAAAACTGAAACAAGGAGACACGAGGGCCCAGAAACAACACAGGCTTAGCATGCCTCACACAACAGGTAGCATTGGCTCAAGACTGAACAATGACGCTTAGGCCAAGGCTGTGTAAATAGAGGCAAACTCCGGCGTAACAAATCAGGCCTAATGAGTTGCAGAGTTCAGCATGAGTCTGGAGAGATGTGCCCCCTGCCAATCAGGAGAAGCATTGCAGTCCAGTGAGGTGTTCTCACACACACACACACACACACACACACACACACACACACACACACACACACACACACACACACACACACA
>JAOUWY010000047.1:14276388-14286458 GCA_025728095.1 Prietella phreatophila | reverse complement strand
GACTGACAACACCCTCGTTCCTCAATCACGTCCATTTCAGTCACAGTGAAAGATGTCTGTTTGCAGGAGTGATTATGTTTTCTGTTCTGTGCTGTGAGGAAATCACTCAATAGAACTTCGTCTGCTGACCTCTACAGCGTGTCCCAAAAGTCTCCATACTTACTGGACAATGTTTGTCAGTCCACGTCGTTGTGTCTTCGTCAGCGGATGTTCGTAGACATCCACTTCTTCTCGGTCGGTCCACAACACTTCCAGTCTTTTTGAATTCGTTAATAAGTTTGGCGACAGTGTCGTGTGTGATGTGCTCGCCATGTTTCCTGTTAAACTCCATCGCAATCTTGCGACAGCTTCCCGATCCAGCTGTGAGGATGATTTGAATACGTTCTTTCCTCAAAGACATTTTGTGAAAAAAAAAAAAAAGATATTTAAAATGTAAACTAAGTATGAAAATTTTTGGAAGACATTTTACTTAAAAAAAAGTGTTAATTTCCCTCTATGTATGGTGACTTTGGAGACATTTTGTCTTTTTGCTAGTGGCTTGCCCTGAGCTCACATAGCATTAGATGTGAACATGACTATGAGCTTCTCTATAGCTGAGATACTGAAGTTGGAGCTATACTCTAGGCAAACATACTAAAACAGCTGTTGAGCCTTTATAAAGGAAAAGTGTTATGCTAGGTTAACGTAATGTGATAAAACATTAACCGTACAAGGCAGTTGCAAAAGGGTTCCTTTTAATTTCCCACACTCTTTAATCTCATATCTCTTTAATGTGAATAATGGGACAAAATGCTTTCATTTGCCAGTTTTGGACCATAAAAGAGTGAATTTTGACACATCTGTTGCACCTTTATAACCCTCTCCTCATTAGAAAAACGAGTGAGCTAAGCCACATGCCTTTAAGATGAACTGGAACAAAGAAGGGAGGTAGGTGGCGGAGCGCAGCACCAACAATGAGGATGAAATGTATTTTTAATTAAATCCTGCCTGCCAGTTGGTCTTATCTCCCTGTTGTGAGAGCAGAAAACGTCTCCAAACAGCACACACATTTCTACCTTTCTACCATAAAACAGATATTAAAAAACGATAGCCCTCTTTCACAAGTCACTCTCATAAACACGAACTCATGAATGTGTTCCTTCTTTGCTTTTTATTAGGTCGGTAGACAGCTCACTGTTGTCAAGTGCCCCAAGATGCCATTTCCAGTTACAGTATGCCCAAACCCCCATAAAATGCTGAATGTTATGTCAAAATATTGTACACCAGCACTATTTTGAGATACTATCTAATATGGCAGTATGCAGTTTTATGCAGCCCTTCACACTGCTAGAGAGAACAACTGGAACGTAGTGATTTCAATATTCTTTCATTCACCTGACCATCTCACCCATACAGCATGTCCTTGCTGAAAGTCCCAGTCCAGATTTAGTCCCCCTGTTTGTTGTTATAATAACCTGCACTATTCTGGGAAGGCTTTCTACTACATTTTGGAGTGTGGCCATGGGGATTTGTGTTCATTCATCTACAAGAGCATTAGTGAGGTCAGACACATGTTAGGTGAGGAGGTCTGGGGTGCAGTCGGTGTTCCAGTTCATCCCAAAGGTGTACAGTGGGGTTAAGGTCAGGGCTCTGTGTAGGTCACTCGAGTTCTTCCACAGAGGTTCTAAAGTCCGTACAGGATTTTGTGAAGTTCTTTTGGTGAATGTTGCAGCCAAAAATTCTTGATTTTGTGAAAAATATTGAAAAATTTGCCAACGAAATTGCAATTGCACGGAATTGCTGTGCACGGTCTTTCGCAGTGATGTTTGTTGGGAAATGAGACCTTTTAGCTGTACTTATGTTTGACACACATGAACCAAAGCTGGCTTTGGCTGAATGCGCGTCGTGATGACATCAAGTGAAGTGTCTTGGATAAAATCTGCAGAAAACCTGCTGTAATTTTGGAAACTTGCAAATATTTTGCTTGATTTTCCATTCATTTCTGCTAACGTAAAATCACGAAATCCTGGCTCAAGCACTGGTGGACATGGATGAAACTGTCATGTGGAGAAGGCTATGACTATTTATACAAATTCAAGAATATATTGTATAGAATGAAGAAAAGAGGACAAGGAATTGATTCTTGAGGACATCTTGAGCGAAGGGCAGAAAAAAAAAACTATAATTAGCAATTAACATAGACTGCAACTTGGCAGAAACTATAAGCAAGTAAAGTGCCAGAAATACCAATAGAAATCAAAGACTTTCTTTAGACCTGGTACAGCACTAAGGTCTTGTAGAATAAAAATATTAAGTACACCAGAGACAGCAGAGTTTATGAGATCATTACTATCCTACAATCCTACTGTCTCCTTTATAAAGGATGGACATCAGAATAGAAAGGATAATGGAGATTGTTGTCACAAGGTAGGCTGATAATTGAAAGCAGCCACTCCTGCTAGCAGTTTGAGAGAGAGAAAAAAATAGAGAATAGAAATGGATCTATAATTACATTCATACGGAAGATGGCATAACCTGATTTGGCTAGCCAGAATTAGCTCTACTTATTGGAGTGCCAAACAATTATTCACTCACTTTAATTGATATCACTAATCATTATAGCATTCCCTGAATGACACTGATTGATGATCAATTGAATAAAGTAGATTTTTTTAGACATGGCTCTAACTAGTTTTCATTTTGGTCTATGTGACCCTTTCCTCACCCCTTTCTTTGCCAGGAATTAATTTGCTGATAGATTGGTTTGTCATTTCTATCTTTGACATTTGGCTTGGCTCATCTCTTAAAAGGCCCTTTCCCTGTTGAAAAATCCGCTTCCACAAAGCTAATCGTTTTACCAAATGGAACCCTGAGCTGTACACGATGACATACTGATTCGTCTGTATTATAACGAGGACACCGGAACAGTCAGTTATACACACACACACACACATACACACAAATTACCATCATTTGATGCGGGTCAGCAGGTCACTGCCATTATATAAAGGGCTCATACACATCAGCTGCATGTTTATGACCAAACGAGGATTACTCAGGAGATGGCATTGGGAAAGTCGCTCAATGAAAAAACATAATGTATTTCTTACAAATAAGAGCAATCTACGTGCAATGTGCATCATGGATGTCCTAAAGGAATCGCTTAAGGGCATGTAATGCACAGCTCTAGGCTAGAGAGAATCACAATAAATGGCTAGTAATCAAGGCAAATGACTAGAGAATTCCACCCACAGGAATGAACCTATTTGCATACAAAGAGAGTCATAAAAAAGAAAAAGAATCAATAGTAATCCAACAAATATGGCTCTAAGCATGAATCGAACGTGTTTAAAAAAAATTATTTTTTTAAAGTATATAGTGTAATATAATATTTTAAAAATGCCATCCGAGCTTTGGTTGTTCTAAGAAGGTGAATGAAAAACATGAATGCAACATTGTGAAAAATGCAGACAAGTACCGTTAATTATACATTCAATTTCATCAAAGTGAAAAGGCTGCACAGCTAACCCTGCTGTCACATTCACATTACTGACATACCACCAGAGTGGGAGGTGTAGATTGACAGGCAGGGAGTGAGAAAAGTAGAAAGAGAGAGCGAGAGAAAGAACACAGCAGAGAGCCCTTCCGTGGTAACACAAACAAAAACGAGGAGCGGAGGCCTATGTTGAAAGTGCAGACGTGGCACCTATTTTTTTTTTAGGAAGATGTGAGCCTCAGATCTTCTAGAATAAGTCACTGTAGCAGTAGCACTCAGTGCTAGATAAAGAAAAGCCTCTGTGAGCCTGACACACTCTGTCAAATGAACCAGGCTCTGTGAAAGTATGTCATCCACAGAGTACTACCTGACAGGACAAGACAAGCAGGTTCATTGAAACTGGACAGGTAAAGATTGGAAAACGTCACCTTGTCTTTATCTTAAACGGCCCAGGCTGGGTGAACTTGTACCTACTGTAGCCTCAGATTCCTGTTCTTGGCTGAGAGGAGGGGAACCTGATGTAATCTTCTGCTGTTTTAGCCCATCAGGTTTCACGGTTCAGTGTGTTATGTGTTCGGAGATGCTTTTCTGCTCACCGTGGTTATAAAGAGTGATTATGTGAGTTACTTTAGCCTTCCTCCCATTGTGATCCAGTCTGAACATTTTCCTCTGAACGCTCAAATCAACAATAGAACTGCCACTCACATTGTCAATAATGACAATGTACATCCTGTTCGAAAGTTTACAGCCCCCTTGGCTCCTAATGTATCTGGTTGCCTTCTTGATCATCAGTGAATGTTTGCACCTTTTGTAATAGTTACGGGTGTATGAGTCCCTCAGTCGTCCTCAGTGTGAAAAGATGGATATGAACATCATATAGTCACTGTTGGAAAGGGGTCAAATAAGAAGAAGATGCTGGAAAAGCAAAGAATGTGCCGGACCTGGAGGATTTTTCTGAAGAACAGTGGGCAGTTTAACTGTTCAGGACAAACAAGGGACTCATGAACAACTCTCACAATACATAAAAACATCATGTCGTTGATCATCTAGGTAACGACACACAGTGTTAATAATCAAGCGTGTGTAAACTTTTTGAATGGTTCATTTGTGTAAATTCAGTTATTATTGTATCTTGTGGGCTAGATAATTGAAATAGCTTATTCAGGGCAGCACTAAATGAAAAAAACACAATGCGATTTTTTGATCCCAATTATAATTATTTTGAAATAATTAACAGATTCTGCCAGACATATGTAAACTTATGACCTCAACTTTAAGTGTCATTGCTGAGCTTAGAATGAAACACCATCCAAATAATATCTCACCTCAGCAGTCCTTTCTATTTTGGGACAGCGTGGAAGTGGCTAAAGAATTTAACACAGCAATAGACAAGTGACATTGATTATTAGTAATAGTATAACTAGGGATACCTAATAAAGTGCTTCTTAAATGTAAAATAGGCAGACTTACTGGAAAATCAGTGACACTACTATTGAGACAAAACACAGCTTACAGGGTTTTGAGTGAACACTGCACTCATTACAAGCCTTGCACGTTATTCAGAAATGTAATATGAGTAAGAATTTAAATTGGCACTGTTCAATATAAGTAAGAGGAAAAAAATAATAAAATAATGAAAACGGGTATAATTTCAACTTCCTGGTATATGTGGGATTTACGGCTGATATTCCCTTCAGGTGAATTTACCAGCTCTTTGATTTATAATGAATGTTTCTCATTCGCCTACTGAATTCATTTCACACATGCACACTCTGACCACTGTGCATAAAGATCATTTGTGTAAAAGTACAATGTGGGGTGCAGGCAGCTCAGCGGTTTCCTGTATAACCTCACAGGCAAACTGCAGGAACTGAGCTACAGCAGCAATGACATTGAGGTGGCAAACTGTGAAGCAGAACAACACGCTTATAGCTTCCGGTTTCTCATATCTACCCACAAACTATCCCTCAACCTTCACACCTAAAATTCTCTGCTCCGAGTAGGTGATTGGCACAGCTGTGAGGTACTGTTGAGTGCAAACATTTTGAAACCCTTTGGACAGAATGAAAATGACAGATGAATTGAATTTATAGCAATGAGACCAGGTGGTTATTAGATCATAAGTGAGAAAAAAAAGAGATTAAGATGGTTTTTTTTGTTTGTTTGTTTGTTTGTTTTTTTTACAGTATGCATGTATGTATTCTTTAATGGTTAACTTCTCCTGACTATTTGGTAGACTATGTGAAGTATAAGGGTGCATTATGCAAGATCAGTTGAAATAAAATTAGTCACGATAAGGTCTTTAGTGGTTAAGGAGACATATAGAATTAAATTTGTGCCAAAAGTATTGAATGTAACTTTTCAAGAAACAAACAAAAACATACAACGACAAAGAAGAAAAACACTCTGAAACTGAAAACGCTGACTCAGAGGCAAAAATGTAACATGGTCTTCAAATAAACAGCATTCTTCGTTAACAGTTTTCTAAGCTTCTTTTTGCTAATCATGGTTACGAATGTGCTGCCAGAGTTTTCCTTTACGTTCCCCAGGTTTACACTTGACATTCAGGCACAAATCTCATGTGTGGGTTGGGCTAACAGCGATTTACTCCCACTGGCTAGTGACATTAGGATCGACAGCTTGAGTGTCCAGCTGAGGAGGCGGAGGATGATGATGATAATGATGACGATGACGCTCCATGCCGCTCCTGAGAGCTCATCTCGAAAAAACGTATGAGACTACTCAAACCTCATATATTAATTAAGAACTGATTAAGTATCGCATCCAGAACACTCTCCAAAAGTCTCTACTTTCAGGTCAGGGAGCTGTTGATCCAAATCTCACTAGCCATTGAGAGTAAATCACTGTTAAGCCCCGCCCACATGAGAGATTTTTTCCCCCCAGAATTTCGAACATAAACTTGTGGCGTGTAAATGAAAACTTTGAAACTGTAGAAAACTCTGGCAGAGCATTCGTAACCATGATAACCATGATTAGTGAAAAGGACGCCTAGAAAACTATTAACATAGAACGCTGTTTGTTTGAAGATATTGTTTCAGTTTCAGAGTGTTTTTCTTCTTTCTCATTGTATGTTTTTGTTCATTTCTTGAAAATGTAATTCCACAGAGGTACAGTTTAACAACATTTAACAACACAACTCCTTGAACCTGCCTCCCATTCGGGTCCATGTAGACAAAGCCACACACCCAGAACCTATGATACATTGTTTCCAGGAAATAGCATGGCTATAAGCTAGTTTATATCATCAAACATAGCATCAAACACCTACAGTGCTGTTCTCCCCTCAGCAGATGTCCATTTATTGCATTTGTCAATTAATAACATACCATTACGGTCAGGTTATCCAGCACGACTTATCGCTTGTAACTTTGTCTCTTAGTGTTAGCATTTTTGCATTTTGTCCACTAGGCTGCAAATTATAACATTAACAACATGCAAACTTCAGCTGATACTGATTATGAGAATGGTCAAGAATGCCTTCGATGGTCCGTTTTCCTTTGTAATGAGCTCTCATGAGGTTTTTAGCTCTCTCACAATCAGTATTTGCTATCTAGCATCATTAGCTACCTCCCGTGCAGCGAACAATGCTAAGTAGCTAACACAGACAGTGACAGCTAAAAAATTTCTTTATAATGACCTCACTCTCATGAGTTTTTAAGCAGACCATTACCTCTGGTAATTTGTTTGAAGGTGTTTCATCCAAAGCATTGCCTTACCTGGAGCAACATATTAAAAAATATTTTGTCACTCAAAAGAGGTCATTAGAATTTCAATGTAATTTAAATGTATGGCTGATATATAGTATGTATAGTATGTATAGTATGTATTATATATAGTATATATAATGTATGTATGGCTGCCCCACTTGTTCCTATGGATGAGCCACCACTGGTAAAAACTGTCTGTCCACTTGTTCAAACACTTCAACTTATTATACAGAGAGTGTTTACATATGTCCAGGAGCAACATCACTAATTCCACATCCAACTTCAATCCCTTCACCAGTAATATGTTTCTTCTTCATGTTTATTCAAGTTTTTCCACATTTCTTGCCATTTTTTAAGCACTGTGTTTTGTTTTTTCTCTCACAATAAAAGTATTTGTCTGAGCTTGGCACTTAATTTATTTATTCATTTATTTATTTATTTATTATCCTTGAACAGACTGAACAGGGCTGGAGTGAAGGGATATTAGGGAGTGTCTATAAAATAACTGACAAGAGGCTCACTTAAAAGCAGACAAGCAGTCTGTTATGGGCCGCGGTTTTATAAATAGGTTTTTGTACTTGTGCTGATGCCATTGCTTAAACAATAAGTTTTTTTATCATGTTCAGCATATTTTCTGGCTTATTTGTACTAGTAGGAGATGAAAAATATGACTATTGCACCTTTAAACTAAGATTTATTTTATAGCTTGTATTTATGATTGAGTACCACTGACTTAGTTTGTCAAATCTACTGTTTAGCATGAGTAAGTAAGCTAGCTTCAGGTGACTGTCCTATTATAACAAATATTTTGTTGTAAAGGTATTTTTGCCTCGCATGTCCGGGGTTGGGGCTTCGAATCTTTCTTCTGCCCTGTATGCGTGGCATTTGCAGGTTCTCCCCATGCTTTGGGGGTTTCCTCCCTCAGTCCAAAGACCTGCACTGTAGGCTGATTGACATTGTCCATAGTATGTGAATTTTTGTGTGATTGTGCCCTGTGATGAATTGGCACCCGAACCCTGGTGTCCTCTGCCTTGTGTTCCAAGTTCCCTGGGATAGGCTCCAGGCTTCCTGCGACCCTGTGTAGGAAAAGCAGTAAGGAGCATGGATGGATAGAATGGATGGAATTTTTACATGAACCAAATACTTTGTGATTTTGTTGCTGCTGACTTCTGTTATATGTATTTTTGTGATCTCTTTCAAAATACCAAGTAGCAGCGAAATACTTTCTCAAGACTGGCAGGTTCTACAATCATTTCAGTTCAGTTTTACAAGCTATCATCAAGTTTCCTGTAGTTAGGATGCTTTCCAGAGCACTAACTGATCAGACTTCCTTCAGTCAGTGGCTCAGAAATTGATTAAAGTGCATCATCTTTAAACTTGTACCAAGCCAGGCGACACAGGTGCTTTACTGGTGGGTGAATTTTTTTGTTGTAGTGTTTGACATAAGCCTTCTGTATAAATACAGATTATAAATAATAAGAACCACAAATAATCTTCATTAAATAAACAATGGGCACAAATAGATTCCCTGCAATTAAATCTCAGTTAATAGGCCTTGCTTTAAAAACAGAGGAGTTGGGTGATGAGTAGAATCTTGTTTAGAATCTAAAACATAAGCATTTAAGCGTGTCATGTACAGGTGTGATGTACAGGGTTTAATTAAGGATAATTTCGCGTGTAATCACTGTTCTGTATATGCAAATCTGTTATATACTTAATACAGCTGGGAAACATGGCATCAATAAGAGTAGTCACTAAAGATAAAGTTTAAAGTGATGCTTTACAGAGCAAGAACATCTCAGTTGATAAATACATTAGTATTCAGCGGACAATATATTAGCGAATACGGGAATTAATTGAGAGGAAACAAGGAGGCACAATTTAAGAAATGAAAAGCATGCTAAGACTCAATTATATATATTTTTTAATAGTTAATTTTGTAAAAATTAGTTGAACAGTTAAGCGAGTTCCAGACATTTTTCAGGGTAGACCAGCAGCTCCCAATGGACTTCCAGTTGATTCTCTATCTTGCAAATGTGGTGTAACTACTGACGTAGGAAAGTAGAACAACAGCTAATAATGTATTTGTGTAGTTCTTCTATATCTTTGGTCATGACAATATTTGGACATCCTGCTTCTGTTTTATTCTCAAACAATTTTTCTGGTGCTTTTATTGTCTATATTTTTTGGATTGTTGACTTGTTAGGATAAGCAAAAAAGAAACCCCATTTCATTTGCTTTTATTCATTTTTTAGGTGCATTTTCTTTTGTTTCCATTCAGAAACCATGTAAGTTGTCCATGTAAGATGTACTTTTGATGTCTTATTGAATTTAAATGGAAAATGTTTGTGACACTGCTGTTCAACAAGCAAAACATCTTTTCATAATGATGGGAAAAGAAATAGGGTTAAAGTATATATTACATACAGTACCTTTGTTTTTTGTGTGTTTGGATTGGTTTTACTTTTTTAAACCGGTAGTACTTGTAGAAATATATGCGTACATACATATATAGTGTACATCCATCCATCCATCCATCCATCCATCTATCTATCTTTCTATCTATCTATCTATCTATCTATTTATCCATACATGCATGCATACATACATACATATTGTACATCCATCCATACATACATACATACATACATACATACATACATACATACAGACATCCATATAAACATACATACATACATACCTACATACAGACATGCATCCATCCATCCATCCATACATACATACATACATACATCCATCCATACATACATACAGACATCCATACATACATACATATATACATACATACATACATCCATACATCCATACATACATGCATATATACATACATACATACATACATACAT
>JAOUWY010000047.1:14240456-14253715 GCA_025728095.1 Prietella phreatophila | reverse complement strand
GACTGGGGGAGGAAACCGGAGTACCCGGAGGAAACCCCCGCAGCACGGGGAGAACATACAAACTCTGCACACACAGGACCCTGGTGGGAATTGAACCTGGATGTGTGAGGCAAACGTGCTAACCACTAAGCCACCGTGCACCCCAAATTTATTAGTGTTGATGATAAATAAGTGGACTCTTAACTGATTCAAAGTGATCTCAAATTTGGTCTTGCCAAACACATCCCCACCACATCCGCACTTTCTCAGTCACAGGACGGCCACCAACAAGAACATGCTTCCTACGAGACACATGAAGCCAACCGCCGCATCTTTTCATAACACCATAGGAGGAACGCACAATCCGCACTTTTTCTGCATGCATGAGCTCACAGATGCCTGCGATTGGCTAGTGTCACTCCGATTGACACGAGAGAATGTATGCCCCTCCCACTCTGAAAGCACAGCCAATTTTGCTGTCTTCGCACTGGCCACAGATGACGGTGGCATTGTCGGGATGCAAACACGCAATCCCCCGGCGATAGAGCAAACGGTTTTCTGTTGTCACTCTTAAAGTAGGATAAACTATGCCCTTATCATAAACAAGGTCCTCGATTATAAATCCGCTCCCGCACCTTGGACGGAATCTCATCATGTGCTCTCCACGGCCAGATGACCTTGAGACTGATATTTTAAAATGAAGACAATAAAATTATATAATGTTGTACTAACTGGTAGTTTAAAAATTCCTGATTTCAATAAAATTCCTCAATCATCTAACAACAATAAGAAGAATAATTAAGACGAATATCAAATCTACATGTGTCGCGGAGTCCGTGGAGTGAATACTTGCCCTCTCTTATTTTCAGCTGTGCCTCGTGGAGTCTGTTTCTCCTCCTGCACTACAGGAGAATTGAACCAGATCAATCTAGAGCCTGACTCACCTTGGTTCTCTAGCGCTCCTTAATACAGTACATTAGTCCTCCACCCACGTAATGGCTAAGGCTGAACAGAAATCTTTCATGTGAGTCACAGTCTGTGCATATAGAGACAGGGTGGTGGGCTGGAGTTGTAACTGTACACAATCTCTGACATGAAACATTGTCATGATTTGCCAAAAGAAATTGTCCTGAAATCTCAGCAAATGTTTTACTTTATATAGTTTTTTAAATAATATTTACCAATGCTAGTATGATTTACAAGATCATCCTACTTTAGGTGTCCTACAAAGTGTAATCATTAACTACGATATCCATCTTGGATGAGATAAAACAGCAGGGAAGAGATAAGGTCAGTCCCCTGCTTCCTGTCAGGATGTTTTGCTGGAACAAATGTAGGTGGATTTTTATTTTATTTATTCTTGTAGATGGCTTTTCTTTTATCCTACTTTTGTATTGATTGACCCAGTCTTCCACATTGACAAACGACCTGTTTGAGATATTATATCGCACGCGACCACTCTTCAATCTCTGCTCTGTATTAATAATTTCCATTCCCTTTTCATCACAAAGCTCTATCATCCCTACCTCAGGAGTAATATTTTGCCTAAGGGAAAAAAAAATCTGAGAAGAATACTTTTGTATTCATTGCCTGTTTTATTCAGTTCCTATCATGTCTTTTAAAACTACTTTGGTTTGCTTCAGTTATTTATGGTGGGTAGGTTAAGGAGAAGTGGAACTTTTTTCATAGTAGGTTCTTGTTTAGTGATGCTTAAATATATTGCGGTGTGTGTGTGTGTGTGTGTGTGTGTGTGTGTGTGTGTGTGTTAGATCTATTTGCACCTGAGGTCATACACGGTGCCAAACGAGCAGCGTTACATCATCCGCATCCTCTTCATCGTGCCCATTTACGCCTTTGACTCCTGGCTTAGCCTTCTCTTCATCAGCAACGACCAGTACTATGTCTACTTTGACTCCATCCGTGACTGCTATGAAGGTATGTACCTTTTTTTTTTTTCTTTTTTTTTTTTCCTTTCCTGTCTTTTTGTCTATCTGCTAATACTCTATAGACAGGGCTTGTGAAGATACCTGCGCTGAGCTAAAATGAGCTGCAGACATCCAACTGCCAAAACTTGTTCCTCTCATCTTTCTTCATAGTACAAAGAACGAACTACAATGCAGCGTTATCATGTCATCTTTTTTTTTCTTTTTTTCACCGTCCTCTCCTCTGTTAGACAGCAGAACTGAGAGCAAGTGTTTTACAAGTTATAAATACGCCTGTCAGTATAAGTGGTGGTTGTTATTTTAGTTTAGATTTGGTTTTGTTTTTAATATATGAAAAAAAGAGTTCAGTCTTTTAAGGGAGTTGCAGTTTGTAAAATCAAACAGGCATTTTTATTATTCTTTCTGGCTCTGCATAAAATATTCTAATACTAGTAGTGCATAAAAGCACTATGCACAAATGTGGAAAGGTTTCATGCAAATAACTTTTTTTTTCTCCTATACATTATTTCGATTTTTCTTTTCTAGATTCAGTTAACCCTCTTACCCCTAAGTTCCCACAGTATTATGTCCAATAACCCTATATTCCCTAGAGAAACAGCACGGCAACCCTGAGTTCCCGGGACAAAATCGACATTTTAATTTGAACATTTTTAGGCCTGGAAACAACTTATAATAACGTATTTGTGTAATATTACTTTGAAACAGAACCAGTTCAGTGTGTTTACTAAACTTAAAGCACAGTGCTCACTAAAATCCTTCTACTCATTTAGAAGTACCATACGAGTATCAGCCTGGTCAATGCCTTTGAATAAATTCAAGTAAATAATAATTAAATAAATGCATTTTAGCGCCAAAAGTCAAGTTTCTGGTGATAATCAGACCAGCAGGTTCTGTTTTCACGAATGCACAGAGATGGTCAGGTTATGACTCCAAACCCCTGCAGTGTCAGTCGCACTGGTTGATGCTGAAGATGAAGACGGTTCAGGGTCTGAATCAGGAGAGTCTGCGTCACTATCAGTTTCGGTTTCAGCATTGCCTAAACTTTCACTGCTGTCACTATCTAGAGTCCTCGCTCTTACCCGTGTAACTGTGTATGGTTTTTTTTCACTGTTTTAGATGTAGCTGTGTTCACTGTAGGTGTAACTTTAGCTGGAACACGATTAGCTTTTCACTTTGGCATTTTTAGTTCACTTCTACTCTTACACCAATATTCACGCTTGGATCAGCTTCATCGTAATGACGGTGTAATAACGTAATCACGTCGTGACGTCATCAACCTTCCGGGTCAAAAAATAATAATTAAATAAGTAAGGAATCATAGCAGAGTAATGCCGGTATACCGGCCTTACGGAGATAACGTTAACACTTTAAATCCTCTATATCGGCCTTACGGGGATTTGGCATGGACGACCAAGCCGCTATATCGTCCTTACGGGAATAGATCAAACACGGGCAAGCCGGTTTTTCAGCCATACGAGGTAAGAGGGTTAATACTCTACGAGAGTGAGAGAGATGCTTTATGTTTAAATTCTTTAAATTGAAACTTTAAACCTTTTTCTTTGATGTGATCTGTATTGGGGTGTCTAGAGGAAGATAGTTTGCCTTTTTCTGTAAATAAATCTGTGAAACTGCTGCTGATGTAAATATTTTGTTGTTCTCAGCTTTTGTAATCTACAACTTCCTGAGCCTGTCCTTTGAGTATCTAGGAGGAGAGAGTGCTATCATGGCCGAAATACGCGGAAAGCCTATTCCGTAAGTGCGTTCTGTTCTTTTCAGAGAAATAGACCTGTTATAGTGTAGGTCAGAGGTTCTCAACCCTTTGTAATTAAACCCAAGCCTCCCCTATCATATTGGAGGAGACCAGGTATAATGATTATCTATTCTATATAAAAATCTATCTATATATAACCTAATCTATAATCTGTTTTTGATTTAAAAAAAAAAAACTTTCATGACTTTTATAAAACTATATAATGGACAGGTATGGAACATGAATGATATAAAATGTTTCTGAACATAACAACTTTGAACAAGAGAACTATGCTGTAATAATGTGGACTATTTCAAACATGTTGTATTACATTCATCTTGCGTTATAAAAACATTCGCATATGAATGATGTAAATCGGGACGAAGGGCGCGTCTCGTTATCCATGACATTGTTAAATCTCCGGCTCTCAGACACTCACTGAACAGAGCAGACGCAGAGAGAGGTGAGAGTCCAGCTGGAAAGAAAGACGTCGCTCTTGCAGGACAGTAAATGGTCTGCACTTACAGTACTGGTGACATTTGGAAAGTTGCTAAGGTTTGTCCAAAAACTCTCTAGATTTGTCGTCCGGTGCTTTTTTTGGCAAAAAGTCGCTAAATTGGCAACACTAGTCTGCACTGACTGCTAGATTATAGGCAGGCTAAGCTCCGCCTCTCCTCAGAAAAAAGAAAATGCAGAGGGAGAGGAAACGTTGGGTTTTTCTTGAAAACAATTTGCGCCCCTCTTCAGACCTTGAGAACCACTGGTGTAGTTTGATTGATTGTATAACTATACTTTGGTGTCAGGAATGTTGCGATTACAGTGATCGCTGTGGCCTATGAACATTAAATCAATATTAAACCAGGTTAGTTATCTTGGAATGAACAAGAATTCTGACTCATTTTGTTCGAATGAAATGATCAGAGTATTCCTCTGTTTCACCCTTAGCCAATTAATCAAACTCTGTGAGTGCGAGAGGGCCTCGGGTCGACAGTGCACTTCAGGCAACACCTCATTTTTTCAGTCAGACCGAGGTCTGGGATTGTCCTGCACGCGTCTTTGTTCTTTATCCCATCCACTCTGTTTTAACCCCGGCCAGATTCTGACCGGACTACAGTCTGATTCTTCAAGAATCTGTCTGGTTTGCCTGTTCTAGCTGTTTTCAAACGTTTCCCACTTCTCACTAAAGAGAAACAACCACACAAATGTAAGGCTGGTTAAAAAAAAAATGTGGCTTTAAGATCAAATAAACCCATTCATTGGGGGTTTTGGATTAATGTAATGGCCTTTTGTTTAGAGAAAGTACCCATATTAGTGGTGTTTAATGAAAACACCACTGATTCATTAAAAGTCTCATTCATTTAAAAAGTTTCAAACTACATTTCTAGACTGCTAGTAGTGTATGGAATTAAGTTAGTGCCAAAAGTTTCGGACGTAACGTTTCAGGAAGTGAACAAAAAGATACGAGAGAGAAGAAAAACACTGTGAAACTTTAAAGTGTAACATGGTCTTGAAATAAACAGCGTTCTTTTGGTAGCAGTTTTCTAAGCCTCCTGTACCCTAATCATGGTTTATGAATGCGCTGCCAGAGTTTTCATTTCCGCGCTGCGTGTTTACGTTCGCCATTCTGGCGTTTGGGAGGGGCTTAACAGCTCCCTGACCAGGAAGTAGAGACTTCAGTGGTGTGAATTTTGGAGAGCGTTCTGGATGTGGTTCTCTGTATAGTTATAGTGTTTGTACTTTGTAGTGGAAAGTACTTGCTAGAGATGCACTGATTATCGGCCAATACATTGGTGCATCTCTAACAAGTAAAAAATTAAGGCAATTTTTCCCGGTATGGGCCATCGGCCGATAGTTTAAAAACATCCGATGAGCAGGGCCGATTATATCCTGTCAATCATAAGAGGGCGGGAAAAAACATTGAATTCGTGCTGTGTGTAAAGATGATGTCTCTTGTGTGGAATGATGACAACTGGAAATCTCTGCACTGATGATAATTTTACACCGGAAGTGAGCAGCAGTGAAGCGGGAGTTTCGGCGTCAAGTCAAATATATATTTTTTTCTCCCCGCCTGCTCACGATAAAGTAGAAATGTTTGTGGAGAGTGAATGTGAGACTAACAGGAGTTTTTTTTAGAATTCAGTCAGTTAATATGTATTAATAACATTCAATAAGTTCAGAAATCTTACTTTAATCTTCAGAATTTAGTGTGTTCATGTTAAGTACAGTAAGTGTTTTCTGTTTATGAGACCAGCTACTGTGAAACAACTTGTTGAAATGGAGAGAATCACGTTTCTATTTGCATTTCTTACAGAATTGTGGAATTATTATTCATTTAAAAAAAAAAAAGGCAGAACTATAGGTATCGGCCAAGATCACTGAATAATCAGTTATCGGTATCTGCTGAGAAATTTAGCACCTCTATTACTTACTTATTTGGTATATTGGTTCGTAATTCATATTTGAGGTTTGGATAGGCTCAAACGGCTATTTTATTCGAGATGAGCTCTCAGGAGCGTCTCTGCATCCAGGTCAGGGAGGTGTCGAGCCAAATCTCACTGGCCAATGAGTGATTGATTTTTGTGCCTCCTCAACCACCACTAGTGTGTAGTATCCACCCCGATGATGCGACGGTTAACAAAGAACGCCGTTTATTTGAAGACCATGTTACATTTTTTTTCACTGTTTTTAGTTTGATTGATTTCCTCTTTTTCCATTGTATATTCATGTTCATTTCTTGAAAAGTTCTGTTCCATACCTTATTACCTCCACTTCTGATCACTGTTTGTGTAAGCATACCATTTTATCTTGGTGTGATACAGGAAGCACAAACTTTTTTTTTTCTTCTTCTTTCCCTCCAGAGTCTCGACAATCTCTTTAGCATCACTTTATACACTTTAAACAGGACCTCATGGGTTTTAAACACTGACTTGATTCTAGCCTCACTCACAGCTCATAATCGTACCAACCCCAATCTTCCTGAATCATCATGAAATTGACCTGCCTAATCTAACACACCTGGCTGTAATATCCAGGTGCTCCTGAAAGACATTGATTAAAATGCTAACTCAGGAGGGTGGTAGATTTCTGGGGAAGCCTGGTTTGAGGCTTTTAATGTTCTCTCTCTCTCTCTCTCTCTTCCCGTCCTGTTTTGTTCCTTTCTAATAATATTACATTGAGGGCTTCTGAAAGCTCCCTGTAGCCCTCTTTACTTTAAGAAGCAATACCCAGCAAAAGGAGTGCTAAAGGAACAGCTGGATTTATTCTGCTCTAATCAGAATCACTACAGTTATACACAGATGGGGACTAATTAGCATTTTGTTTGGAAGGAAATTGGCTACATCCGTGCCCATTTACAGTTAAGGGATGTGCTAAATGTCCCAAACCAACATCTCGGCTGGTTTGTCCCTACACTTTTTTTTTTTTTCTTACTTTCTTGATAAATTCAGCATCATAATGTGTTGGTTTTTTCATTTTGTTTGAATGTTTTTGGCTCCGACTATATATAAAGTGGGGAAGTAAGAAAACTTTTTAACGTTTTAATGTTGTTTTGCCATCTGCCCACATAAAGGTAAGGGAAGAAATTGATTTTCTTTAGTCGCTGTGATTAAATAAAAGGCTACACTGCAAAAAATGCTTTTCTTGAAAAAAGCAAGACACACTTAAATCTCGTTAAAGTGTACTAAAATTACGCAAAACAAATGTGCCAATGGGGTAAGCAGAACCGACTTGGTAAGAATTCTTGAAAATAGCATAAATATCTATTGACTAAAATTTTTTATTTTTTTTAAATGCCTAAATGTAAGCAAGTTGTGCTTATTACAAGCAATGGAAACTCAGTTATTCAAGATAGACTTACTTAAAACTGAGTATTTTCATCTCTTGTTTTGAATTTATACTTAATCCAAGATTAATTTTTAAAAAACTTCAATAAGACACAATTCCTTCAAACAGCAACTTTGTTTTAAATTTAGGCACCACAATCATTGTTTTTAGCAGTTTATTAAAACGGGGAAAAAAAACTCTGCAACATAGTGTTGGGGAACCATAAAGATAACAATGGACACTAGACAAAAACATGCGGACTATGAGAGAATGTAGCACACATGATGACACAAGAACATGACAACAACAAAAGCTTCACAATTATGTGCTGAAAAACTAGAACTTCTACAGGGGTGTTTATTAGGGGTAACACAGAACAGGTGAGAGTGATGAGTATGACATGCTGGGGCTGATGGGTAATATGTTTCGGTGTGTAATTCAGCATAACCATGACACATAGCTGCTTCATTGAAAAATTGAAGTGTGCAAGTGGTCTTCGTCTTAAAGTAAGGAAAATAATCTTGTTCCTCTGCTTGGAGAGTATGCAAACCTTTTGTTGTAGCTTGTTCCTGGTTAAATCTTGCTCGATATTAGCTGGAAGATGTTGTTAAAATAAAGTTAGATATATTTTCTTAAAATGAGATTACCTTTCTAATGCAAAACATGCTTGACAATTAGCATTCTTTTACACTAAAACTAAGGCTTAACTTTCTTGATATTGCAATTTTTGCTGTGTAAAAGGGTCTTCCTGCTATGAAAGTTTAATATTACCTGTGAAATCATGTTCATATTAATGACACGGTACAGACAAAGCAAAGAAGAAGCAGCCCTTGGACTATCCAAACCAAGCTTTCCTAGAAATCTACCACCTCACCTACAAGTCATTTATTTCAGCTGTGTCTCACTCTCTGTTTTCCCCACAGGTCGAGCTGCATGTATGGCACCTGCTGTCTGGCTGGAATGAGTTACTCTATTGGCTTTTTAAGATTCTGCAAACAGGTTTGTTTTGTTTTTCTACTTGATGATGAAAGAACCATCTGCATGGTGTAGCATGCATCCTACTGTCAATATTGTACATTTCATTTGCTACCACGATCACGGGTAATAACATCATGGCCTCTGAAGGTTAAGCACCTTGTAGGTTACGTGTTATGATCCACTAAGAGCTGAATTAAGTTTTACGCATCGTTCAACAGCCGCCCGAGTGCAAACACGGATATGTAATCTTCAGAGGTGGTCTGCCTCTTGATGTGCGCTCTTTGTTGAAAAATGCCACAGGCGAAATTGAAGAGGATTCATGACTATATTCAAATGCCAGAAACCAGCGACATTCAGTTCTGTTTTTCCTCAGAATGAAAAATGAAAACAGTGCAGAAATGTTTGCTTTGTGATGTCCTGTCACCTAAACCATCATATAACCTGTTTTCTTCTAAATCATAAAGCAGCAGCCACACAATGGGGTTATTATTTTTTATTTTTTTTGGTCCACTTCCCTTCAAATAACATCCAACAGAAAAAGCTCAAGAAGGAAAAACAATGAGGACTAGGTATGATCAACTTGGTAATAAACACAGAGAGATAATAGGAGTTGTCAGAGTGAGGCTGTCTGCAAAGGGAGCGGAGACGCTCCCAGCACTCTGAGCATAACGCTGATGGAAATTGGATTTGAGAGCTCCGTCTCCAAAACAGTGAATAGTCTGTGAAATGAACTTTTTTAGATATAAAAATGGAAACTGCTAAACACATGGTTCTCTTTGACTGGACGGCTACGTGGCCGTTTTTCAAAGCAGCCCCTTGCGATGTGTTCAGACACGAGCTCAGTCGAAGCATACCGAGTGAGGGGGGGCTTTTTTTTTCCCTCCCTATTTCTGTTTTTCATTGAGTAGACGTTTTTGATTAGGAAGTTCTTTTTAATTAACTTGGTATTGCAGTCCTGCCTGCATGTAGGAGACCCGAGCTGTTAAAGCTGCATAATTATTGCCTTGGTGCATGTTCAAATCGCACCAAACAATACTGACCCACAAACACTGGAACATTTTAAGCAGTATAAGTTAAGGGTGTAACAATACACTCCGGCCGCACTTTGATTCAGTTCGATTCTCAGAATATTTTGAACAAAATTAAGTGATGCCAACGGATTACAGAAAAGACTCTTTTCTTTATTTCTGAATCATAAACAGTGTAATACAATGTGCATTTTTGTCTGTATAAAACTCGATCAAAACTTGCTCTGAATAGAGGTTTAATGTTGTAAACCAAATATACTGCAGGCTCACCTTCCTGGATCTTAAAAATAAATGTTTTGCATGAACAAAGTGTCTGATCTGGGGAAAACAATCAGCTGAAGCATAATGAGCCCCATAACACGACTAGAGCTCCAAAGTCGTCTAAAATGCCCGTCTTCTGCAGCCTTTAGTGTTTGCAAGCTACTGAAGAGCTCTTTTGAACATTTATGAAATGGTTGTGTAACTGTATAAGATATCATGCATGCTCAATATATATATTTGAACTTTATGGGTTTCAATTTCACTGATTGGGACTCCTGGTTTTCAAACGGTGCAACTGCATTACATGCATAATTTAATAGAATGCTGATTTTCCCCAATGTGAAATCATCGCACATTTCTATGATGCACATGGTCTTTGCATCGATGTCTTGTTACACCCCTAATATCAATATACTACTAGGATTAAGTTTTGAACCTCCTTTGCATTCGATAATGCTCAGTTTTGATTGTCATCTAGGCCACGCTTCAGTTCTGTGTGGTGAAACCCATCATGGCCATCATCACTATCTTCCTACAAGCCTTTGGAAAATATCACGATGGAGATTTTAAGTGAGTTTTTTTGTTCGTTCTTACATTTTACTTGATGTATCATAATCCAGTATGGTGCTAATTACATGCTTTATATTGTGAACAGATCAGTGCTATATTTTAAGTAAAGCAAAAATGAGGCAAAACGCAAACTTCTTTTAAAACGCACGTCTTCCTATAGCGTGAACGGAGGCTACCTTTACATTACGATCATCTACAACGTCTCTGTGAGTCTGGCCCTCTATGCGCTTTTCCTCTTCTACTCGGCCACCAGTGACCTTCTGAGACCCTTCGAACCTGTGCTCAAGTTCCTGACCATCAAATCGGTTATCTTCCTCTCCTTCTGGCAAGGTGGGTAATGGTTTAAAACAGAGGTGAAAGAAGCATAGGGGGAACCGAAGTGGGAAACATGGAGGGCTTTCTTTCTTTTCTTTTTTTTATTTTGTAGAAGTGTTTCTAAATCCAAGATATTAATCATCAGAAATATGCACCTTAACAAGCAGATTCTCTTGAGGACCTGGACACTCAGACTCCTACTACTTGAGTGTCCTCATGTAGTGGGATGCTAGTAGTGTTAACAGCTGGTTAAGTAATTAGTCACAGCAATCTTAATTTGTAAGCCACTCAACACTGTGGCTGAAAAGACTAATCAATCTCAGATAATTGCTCTCTGTGTAACGCGCTGTTGGTAGGTCCATCCAGGCTTTATGAGAGGGAATGTAATGTTCAATACAAAGCTTGTGTTTATAACTCTGAACTGATTTTATTTATGTTGCCTTGCCGCAAAAAACTGTTAAATCTGTCAAAAAAACCCCACAAAACTTTTGTATGTCTCTGTTAGCATAAAAGAAACTCTGAGGGTTCTGGAGTCAAATCTGATTTGCTTAAAAATGTTTTAATGAGGCCTTTTTCATGCATTAGCATGTCCATTCATGGACAATCGATTAAGACTCTCTTTAATATTTCAGGAAAATATAAAATGCAAACCACCTCCAAATCACTTGATAACGATATGTTTCATTTATATAGCGCCTTTCCAGAGCTCAAGGACGCTTTACAATATCAATAAAACATAAACAACACAAAATGTGAAAAACACAGAACAGACAGTACAGTCACTGAGAGAAAATGCATAGCAACACATTAGGATGGATGTCACTGAGAAAACAGTTATGTTTTAAGTTGGGATTTGAACTCGACGATGGATGTGAGGCTGCGAAGAGTCCGAGGGAGTGAATTCCAGATCTAGGGTGCTACATCACTGAAAGTCCTGCCAGCCATGGTAGAGAGACGAGATCTAGGGACAGAGAAGAGTCCGAGCCCAGAGGACCTGAGAGAGTGGGGCGGGTTGTAGCAGAGAAGCAGTGCACTAAGATAGCGAGGTTTCAAACCGTGATTTAAATGTAAGAAGGATTAGTTTATATTTAATGTGAAATGAATACGGTAGCCAGTGCAGTTCAGACTAGACTGGAGTAATGTGAGCTGAGCGCTTGGTATGTGTAAGAAGTCAAGCGGCAGAATTTTGAATATATTGCAACCTAGCAGTAGAATTAGCAAGTAAACCAATGAGGAGTGCATTGCAGTAGTCAAGACCTGAGGATATAAATGCATCAACCAGTGTTTCGGCATATTTGAGGGTAATGAAGGTACGGAGGCGAGCAATGCGACGCAGGTGAAAGAATTTTTACCAGTTTTTGAAACTGAGTTTATGAGCTTCAAGGGTGATGAAGGGATCAAAGATGATGCCTAAATGTTTTACAGTACTAGATGATTTAATGAGGGTGCTATTAATGTCATAAAGGATATTTTTAGTACGTGTTGGTGTTCCAATAATAATGAGTTTTGTCCATGTTCAGTTTCAAAAAGTTGTAGTTAAGCTATCCTTTTTCTTTATTTTTTTTTTCATTGACACATGCTGATATTCTGGAGAGCAGGAGCAGATCTACAAGCTGTGTAGATTTGAATGTCATCAGCATAACAGTGGTAACTGAAACCGATCCCTGAGGGACACCTAATTTCAGAGAGAGTGTAGGCGACTGATAATCCCGCATAGAAATGTAAAAGTGCCTCTCTGTGAGATAAGAATTAATCCAGGGAAGAGCAGCACCCATGACACCGATATCCGAGAGGCGCGAGAGAAGCAAGTCCTGACGGATGGTATCAAAGGCAGAACCGAGATCAAGTAATAGAAGAATAGATAGAGAACTAGGAGAAATAGGTCATTGACAACCCTTACGAGGGCAGTTTTAGTGCTATGAAGAGGAAGAAAGCCAGATTGAAAGGAGGTCAAAGAGATTATTTTCAGCAAGGAAAGATTGGAGCTGGGAGGCAACAGTATTTTCCAGTATTTTGGAAATGAACGGTAAATTAGAGATGGGGTGAAAATTAGAAAGAACACTAGGGTCCAAGTTAGGTATCTTAAGAAGTGGAGTCACTGCCGTAGTTTTAAGTGGTAGAGGGAGAGAAGAGCAAGTTAATGATCTGTTTATAAAGTGAGAAGTAGGTACAGAAAGGATAGAACGAAAGCGTTTGAGGAAAAATGTAGGAGCAGGATCAAAGTCGCAAGATGAAGAACTGGATTTCATAGGAGTAAAGCTAGATCACTGTTAATGAGTAGTCAGGCAGAAAACTCCAATCTGAGGCATTGCTTTTAAAGCCCTGGCGAACTGCATTCAACTTTTCCTGGTAATATTTCCGGAAAGCGCTACAGAGCTTTTCAGATGTGTGAACATCACGAGCTGGAGGTTGGGTGAGGCTTATTTATTGTGTCAAACAAAACCTTAGGCCTATTGCTTGCTTTATTGATTATTGTGGAAGCACAGATAGCCGTGCAGAGTTCAGAACATTTTTGAAGGTGTTGAGGTGATCGATGAGGGCTAGATGGTGAACTGTAAGACCAGTTTTCCAATAAAGCCACTCGAGGTATCTACCAATCACTTTTAAGGCCCA
>JAOUWY010000047.1:14140805-14152132 GCA_025728095.1 Prietella phreatophila | reverse complement strand
GAGAGAGAGAGAGAGAGAGAGAGAGAGAGAGAGAGAGAGAGAGAGAGAGAGAGAGAGAGAGAGAGAGAGAGAGGCAGCAGCAGTAGAATAGGAGGATGGCAGCCATCAAGGCGCTGCAGCAGTGGTGTAAAGTCCAGTGCGATGGCTACAGAGATGTGGATATAATCAACATGACCACCTCATTCAGAGACGGACTGGCTTTCTGTGCTCTCATCCACAAATTCAGACCGGACCTCATGTAAGAATAACTTTTAAATGCACTTTCATTCAGAACCTGCTTGCATCCTCATTCTCAAACATTCACTTGGCTAGAGGTGGAAAAACAAAAGCAACATGAAAAAACATTTTGTTTGGGTTCCCAGCTTTGTTGCTCAATAATGTTAATAAACCCTGAAGTGTTTGTCCTTGTAACTGAGTTACAACTGTACCCGGACCTGTAACTCATATTTATTTACAGTTTCAAACTTGTCTCCAAGTGATTTGTCCCCAAACACCTCATACTAACATATTTTATTTATAACATAAACAATGCAGCCAATCAGTTTGTGAATGAGTTTTCAATGGAAATAAGCTAGAGTAGCTCCAGTTGCTTGGTGTGCTGTTCACAAGGAATTTCTAATAAGGATTTTAGTTGTTTTTAAGCCCTGAAAAGAATATAAATAACCATATTTTATAGAGAATGTCATTACAGGTATGGTTAACTTGATGTGAAGGCCGTTTGAACATTGATGATGAACAATAAAGTGCTCAGTAATGCATTAGTACTGTAATAAAAGCAAAAAGGATATCAACATTGATCAAAGTGAACAAAGCAGAATGTTTGAAACATACAGTCTGGTCGCTCTGTATGGTTAGGATTTGTGTCACGTGTTATCTTGAATATCTTGAAACACGTTTATACTTTAATGTAAAGTTTAGAAAGCATCGTGTGGTGTTTTTTTTCTTTTCTTTTCTTTTTTTTTCTTCTGTCCTCTGAAGTCATACCGGAATGGGTTCATAAACATGAGATAAGCAGTCGTGTTTTACCTCATGTGACTCGTGTGTGTTTGTTTCCTTTCAGAAACTTTGAGTCCCTGAGTAAGGACAATGTGTATGACAACAACTGCTTGGTAAGATGTCCTGTTTCCTGAGTAAAGGAAATGGCCAAGAACAAACATTAAAAAAAAATCTAGTTATATTTATATATTATTACACTTTAAATAACAACAACAACATAATGCTTCAGAGCAGCGTGTAGCGCTGCTGTCCCTGGTTTGATCCTGTGCTCACGTTACTGTTTGTCACATGTTCTCCGGTTTCCTCCTACCTCCCTGAAAAACTCATGCCAGTAGGTACAGTAGATTGGATAGTCTAAGCTGTGTGCCCCTTATGGCTTCGCACCTAATGTTCCTGGGAAAGCCTCTGGATTCGATGCAATCCTGACCAGAATAAAGGGTTTACTGAAAATGATTCTCTCGGGCTCTCTGTAGTTTCAGAATGGCATTATTTGTTCCTTATAGCAACATGTATTTGTGTTCAGATTCCCACACTTTCTGAACAGAATTCACTCCGGATGATCTTTAGATATTACATTTTTTTTAAACGAGGCAGTTTTATGAAAAGCTTATGATGTGTAAATCGCTGTGTATACAAGTCACGGGTAGTTTTACAATGCATGCAGAAATAAAATTAAATCTCCAGCTAGAAATAGTGTGGACCTGCGTGTAATGGGTTTCAAAGTGAAACAGATGCATCCTCAAAATGGGCGGATGTGACTGCAACTCAACCCAAAATCGAATCTAAAAATACGATAGCAAGTAGCATTTACATAGCAGTGAGTGGTGGCTTGGGCTCAGTGCTCTAATTGTTTTTTGGGGGTTTTTTTTATCCTTCCTTCTGGGCAAGTGTGTATTGAGTGTTTGAGACGGCGCGAACACATTCACCACAGCTGGGACATTTCCATTATGAAAGGCTTTATTTCCTTCCTGCGTCCGCACGTCCTCGAAGGGCCCAGATTTCAGGCCCCTGCAGTGAGACACACTCAGTGATCTGTTCTGAAACAATAGTTGCTGCTGGAGGAACCTGAGCTGTGAGGAATAACTCCAGCTCATCCATTATAAAGAAGCGTAGCTATCGAACATCTGATCCTTTCCGTCAGGATGAGCTTACTTCTGTTCTACCACTGTCATGACAAATGTTAGGTCCTTTGTACATTTTAAATACTAAACGTTGCCCAGCCCAGCTGTTTATT
Organism: Prietella phreatophila; assembly: GCA_025728095.1. Classification (NCBI taxonomy): domain Eukaryota; kingdom Metazoa; phylum Chordata; class Actinopteri; order Siluriformes; family Ictaluridae; genus Prietella; species Prietella phreatophila. The sequence continues at coordinate 14,149,902 of JAOUWY010000047.1, read as the reverse complement.
ATGCCGTAGGTCTGTTTTGCTCACAGCATATGGCTTCAGTCCTAAATAAAGTCTGTCCATGTTCTTTCAAGGCACTTGAAATAGTGACATTCGCTTTGATCTATTAATCTACGTAAGCCATGTTAAACACTCGAATCTGTGTATGATGGAAACAGGAAAAGTGCTTTGGCCCTTCGCTTTGTGTCCTGCACTCTTTTACAGGAGCAGCTGCCATGCGGGAGGATGCGGAGCCCTGTATAATTTAATGAGCCTCGTCCAGGTCAATCCCAAACAATACACCTCCCCGGTCCTCTTTTCCAGGTCCTGGCGTGTGCAGGGGAAATGTGTTATTCAGTATGCACTCACTGTCCAGAGCCTGAGTGTCGAGACTAAAGTTAGCATCTCTGAGACCTTATTTTTCTATTTAGATAGACTCTCCTAATCGTTCTCATTTTATGGTGTGTTTATAGTTAACAGTAATAACATGCGTACGGTAGTTGAATTCTCAAATCTGATTGGGTAGAAGGTGTTGATTCATTTTATATCACCATTTGATGATCTTTTAGACTAAATGCAGACTCGCTCAATACGTGTGTGTTCCAGGCGTTTCGTGTGGCTGAGGATCATCTGGGGATTCCAGCTCTCCTGGATGCAGAGGACATGGTGGCTCTTCACGTCCCAGACCGACTCAGCATTCTCACTTACGTCTCGCAGTACTACAACTACTTCAACGGTCGTTCACCCAGTAAGACTATCATTGATAATCACTATTTTTACTATTATTATTATTATTATTATTACTACTACTACTACTACTTCTATTGTGTTTATGTGACATTGACATGTTTTGCACAATGACTGTGTGTTAAATAAGATTGTTTCTTCGTAGCGGGAGGAGTCGGAGGTGTCAAACGGCCTGCAGAGGACTCAAAAGAGGAGCCGTCAGAAAAGAAGAATCTCCCTGTCACTGCCAAAACCTACTTCCCAAAGACACATCCAGTGTCTATTCCCATCTCCTCCAAAGCTGCTCAAAATCGTCCACTATCACATTTTGTTCAGAACAGTAGCTCAAACAAACATGTCTCAAGCACGCCGACACAGCAGTGCGATATGGAAAAACAATCCAAAAACATCAAAATGGCCTCTCCAAGCACTGATTCAGCATCCACAGTGAAGACCCCAGGCAGGAATGATGAGAAGGTACAAGCACCTCTCATCTTCACTTTGTTTTCATAATGAAACTATAATAAGTGTTGTTTTTTTTTTTTGTTGTTTAACGCAAGTAAGAACAAGCAAAGGCAGTAAGTCATGCAGGGGAGAGTCTCCGGTTTGCGCTGAGACTAATTGGTGCTTGGCAACGATAAGCAGTCCTGGAGGTGCTGTGTGTGTGAAATGCATTTCAGGCTCTTTAACATAATGCATGTGTGTTGCCCAGTTTCAAGAATGAAAAAGTCATATATTTGAAGACAAATGCAGGATGTTTACACGCTCAAGACTAAGCCCGTCGGTACACAGAGTTGGGAGGATGAACATATTGGCAACATCTTGTCGGATAATTTCTCTGCAGGTTTAATGAGCCAGTTACTTACTAGGAATGTGCATGCTTATTCAAATAACCAAGATCCAATCTCATCTTAACATTCATTTATTTGAGCCGATATTCGAAAAAGAAATGGCGTTTTGAAATGTTATTATCGTGTATTAGGAATATCATGCATTATGCATTTTTAACTGAGTGTGTGATAACGAACAGCAGAGACACGCTTGTGTTTAGACACAAGCAACTCATGCCAAGCAAAATAGCGGCTTCTGCATGGAGCTATATGTGGAAATACCAGCTATACTTCTGTCCCAGTGGAGAGAGTTGTTTTCTCTACAGCACGATGTAGAAAAAGGTGTTCTATTCTCCAAATGCACCTCATGCCACTTGGACCGGCGTATTGTACATTCTTATACAATGTAGCGTGAGATTATCAGGACCATACATTATAGATCAGCAACATTAGCTCCTTAATATATTATAGACACAATGTACTAGAAGTGGATCAATAGTGGATTTTACCGATAGCGACAACTAAGTCGGGCAGTACCTGCTGAAAACCAATGAATTAACTGATAGTGTTTAAAATTGATACTGAATGAAAACATTATTCGAAGTAAAATATCTCTGAACTTTATTACAAACATAAACAGTACTGAATGTACCATTTACATTTACTGTACTTTTTTAAAATTAAATAAATGTAGAAATATTAATATAAAAAAATAAAAATAAATGGGAGGCTTACTTGAAGCAGTAGCACTACACATAGCAAATAAAGTAGCACTACACATAACAAAAAAACAACATAACATAACTACACATAACAAAAAACGTAGAGACATCCAAAATGAATCAAAAACACTTCAAATAACTCAACAAAATTTGTCAGTGATAATTTCTTATTTTGCCTCTAGTGGCCGCTCTTGTACCGTATAATGACAGCGGACCATTCTCGCGACCAAGAAACACTACTGGTGTGGATTTTTTATTTTTTATTTTAAATGTTAAATTATGCCGATGAATTAAATGTTTTCTTGTTGAGATCACAGCTTGTATAAAAACGCAGATTTTCAAATACCAAAAAGCTCATGTCTAGGGTTAGTAGATGTGTTCAGAGCAGGGAAATAACCAAAATGTTCTGGCTCTCCAGGACAAAAGATTAATTGAAATTTTTTTAATAAAGCTTCTTTATTTTCCCCGAAGACTGTTTTAGTCGAGAGCTCCAATAAAACCAGCACGCTGAACAGTAAGTGCGCAGTGTGCAGGAGTCATGTTCACTTGGTTCAGAGACACCTAGTGGATGGGAGACTATACCACAGGAGCTGCTTCAAGTAAGACTCCCATTTTAAAATTTTTTTTATCAGTTCAGATGCATCTAAAAAAATTTGTATATCATGGAAAAGTATGTTTCCCCCTGTAATTTAATTCAAATTGTGGAACTTTCATGTTCTCTAGATTCATTAAACATTTCAGGTTCATTAAATATTTCAAGCCTTTGTTTTAATCTTGATGATTACGATTTACAGCTCATGGGAATAAAAAATTCAGTATCTAAAAATATTAGAATAAAGAATTTATAACACAGAAATGTCGACCTTCTGAAAAGTACTTTAAGCAATTTGGATTCTGTGTCTCTCCACTTTTCCTCCAGACTCTGGGACCTTGATTTCCAAATTAAATAAAATCTTTCATCTTCTTCATGATTGTGGTTGTGTACTGAACCAGACTGAGAGATTAAAGGCTCGGGAAACCTTTGCAGGTCTTTTGAGTTAATTAGCTGATCAGTGCTCTTCTCAGGTTGACATTTCTGTATAATAATATTCTGAGACACTGGATTTTTGACTTCCATGAGCCATAAGCCGTTATCATTAAGATTAAAACAAAAAAGGCTTGAAATATTAAACTTTTTGTGTAACGACTAAAGAATTTTCCACGATATTCACATTTTTTGAGATGTGCTTGCATATATTGTGATTCTTGTAAGTAAACCATACATTTAATCTTGTTTGAACCTTGTCTTTTAGGTGCTGTGAATGTTCAGCTACTTTAAAATCCGGGGCGTATACATCAGACCAACAGTCTGGCACACTGTGCTGCTCTTCATCCCGCTGTACTCGGATTGGCCTCAAGTCTTCACCTAAGCATAGTGTGTCAGATATGATCGAACTCAAACCTGAGAGTGGAAGTGGGCTATCACCTCGGAAGCATTCCTCAGTTCTGACCAGCCCTGTTAAACCTGTTCCCAGATCAGTTCAGCCAACTCCAACCCCAGAGCCATGGACTGCTTCAGCACTAAGGACTCAAGCTGCCAGGCAGAGGTTTTTCCTTTCCACCTCAGAGGCCTCTACTACCCAGAACATCATTGTACCAAAGTCTGAAGAAGAGAAGGAGCAGGCGCAGGCATTGATCTCTCAGAAATTGGCTGAAGGAAACTGCAACAATAATAACAAAGCTTATAGCTGTGGGCTCGGTCCAGACAACACGTACGGAAAAGTGGATGCTCAGGCATTATTTCATCTCATATGACTCATGATTTGTTGTAGTTCACTGATGTATATATTTATATATCTATCTATATGCATTCTAATAGGCCATGCATCAAATTGATTTTATTCTAAAGGTATTCGTTAATGTGTTGAGAGAAACTGTGTCTCTTTGAGTAATGATTTCAGGTTCAGGTTCTCTATCAGATTATGCCAAGTAGGATTTTGTGACTAATTCCATTATCAAGCATTCAGCTTAGCAGACAGTGTGATGTAGTAGAAGTGCAAATAGTAAATAATTCAGGAGATGTTTTTTTTCTCTCCCCTCAGATCTGTTGAAATCCTCAGCTCAGAGCAGGAGAGATGTGGCTCCAGCACTGAAGTTAAAGCTGGCCATTTCTGCGTGTCTTCCAACACCAGCAGCGTGGAGTCCCTGTGGCTGAGTGGCATAAACAAAGAGCACACTAGACCTCCCTCCTCTTCCCTCTTCATCGCCAGAGGTGCTGTTCGCGTGCCCATGACCTTTGCTTATATAGACTATGGTCTGTTTTTAAAATGCTTTTTAAAGGTTGCAGAAGAAATATTATTATAAACATTGGATATAAGCAGAGAGGACGAGTGCAGACGCACAGAACGAGCAATATAAAAAAGCGTGTATTTCATTTAGTCCACCACAATGAGTCAGAATACTTGATGTTTATTTTTATTATTTTTTTTCCAACATGACCTGTAGCGTTCTGTATTTTTATTCTTCGTACATTGCAGCACTGCTTTAAATAATATAATTTGATTATGTATGACTCATTCTTGTCTGTTGAGTGTATTTTTTCCTCTGATGTCCATAGCCAAAGATGTGGGGAGCTGTGAAGGCCCAAAGATGAAGATGGCTTCAAGTGAACGAGGACTAAAGTAAGCTTGTTATTCCTTGTTTATCTCTTTTATCTCTAAAGCATGGAATAGGAAAACGCACTCGGCGTTTGAGGTGTGAGCAGGGACTGCTGGTGAAAGTGGCCTAGCAGGTCTTTCAAATGATGACAAAAGACATTAATTTTAGAATTCACATCATAGTATTATTAGCTGTTACCAAATGTCTTAAGGTGATAATGATAATGAGTCTTCATTGATCACATAAACATATGCACAGTGAAATTCTTTTCTTTGCATACCCCAGCATGTCAGGAAGTTGGGGTCAGAGTGCAGGGTCAGCCATAATACAGCACCCCTGAAGTAGAGAGGATTAAGGGACTTGCTCAACAGTGCCCAACAGTGGTGGCCTGGCAGTGCTGGGGCTTGAACTCCTTACCTTCCGATCAGTAACCCAGAGCCTTAACCGCCAAGCTACCATTATTTAGGACAGTTTGTTTTGGAACTAACCGCAATAACTCCGCCAATAAGAAGAGATGTACACAGAATGGTATAAGGATTTGAGGTCTGATTTCTTTCTAGCCCAGACTGTAGATTCATGCAGCCTATCAGCAACAATTGTGTCAGCGTGAAAGGCTTTTAGATTCTACTGATATTTTTCATCCCATGTTGCTGATGTATTTATTACCTTAGCAGTGACTAAGAAGGCACATGTGAAATACAGTTTTGAGCGTATCGAACGTAAATGAGGAACTCTTTCATCACAATGCCTTTGGATGAGAAACGAAAAATATACTGGTTAAGAACACGTTATTCGAAGGATACATCGTACAAAAAAAGTACACAAGAAAAGCTACATCTGTCTGAGGTATTGTTAGGAAAGCTGGAATGAATCCATTTAGTGATTACAGGACTTCAAACTCTTGAATGCAGCAGCCTATCAGTCTTTATGTCTTGGTGTGAGTGGCACTGATGCCTAAGACCAAAGGTTCTGACCTTTATTTTGTTTCTAGTCCTGCTGAGAAAATTTGCCTTGATGTGTGTATCCATGTTTCGTACACTTCTTTCTTTTATTAAAAAAAAAAAGGTAAAGTCTCTAATAGCAGTTTACTAAATGGCTGTCCTTTCTCCAGAGCATTCTCTGAGGATAATGGTGTGACTCCTGAAGACAACAAAATCGTCTGCAGCGATAACCAGCCGAGTCACCTGTACACTTCTTCTATGCCAGGCTTCCACACCAAAAACATTGTTCATGTTGCTGATTTGTACATGCATAAATCTCCAGCTACAGGCTCTACTGTCTCAGGTATGCCTCCAGCTTCACAGCCATCTGTACTTTTTAACAATGCTTTAATCACATCAGTATATCGTTACGGAATATTGGAAGAATTTCCCTCAGATGTGTCAGTAGGGGATCACCAAAATGACAAAAGTCATTAATAGGCTATCTAAAAAATATAAGTGAATACCCGATAGGGCGATGTAATCAATATTATTAATATACACAATGTTTGACACATGACCTGATAGTGGTGGCTGACAGGTCATGATCAAAACTGCTCACTCCACAGGACATTGTAATTATAACAACATAACATTTCCTCTATAGTCATATTAATAGTTTTAAAACACCAACAACATTGATTGCAGTGTTTTTAAAAGCTGACCACCTTGTAATCACTTCATATTGAATTAGCTGAATAGGACAGCTGAATAGGACTGTGGGACGATATTATCGATTGTCATGATATTCTAATAAGAAAACATTGTGATAATTATTTTTTAGATATCGGCTACCCATACTGAATATAAACATTGATTATAGACTGTGGTTTTCCTGAAACGTTTTTGAAATTTGCACTCACCATCCACGTTAATAGGAAACCTGTAACACCTACTCATTTATGCAGTAATCCAATCATGTGGCTGCAGCACAACGCATAAAATCATGCACATACAGGTCAAGCGCTTCAGTTAATGATCACATCGAACTAGGGCTGCAACTAATGATTATTTTCATTATCGATTAGTTGGCTGATAATTTTTTTTCGATTAATCGGATGGGGTGGGGCAGTACCATTTTTTTGTTTATTTAAAATAAAATCCACAAACTGACTGTTATAAATATAAACGTCAGACTAAAGCTTTACACAACTATTGGTCCAAAACAGAAAAGAACCCAACACACACACACACACACACACACACACAAATTATGTTTATGGATGCACAGAAAGTACCCAAATAAACTCCAGTCCTACATTAATAATAAAAACTCACTTTCTCTGCACCTTGTGGTTTCTGTTACTCACTGTCTTTAGGAATATTATTTTACTTTTAGTATAGTGTTTTAATTAGTCATTACAGATCTTACTTGTTACTAACACATCACTTCCGTTATAATGAACAGCAGAAGTTACACTCCAAGCTCGCAAATACAGCATAAAATGACAATAAACTTGAATTAAACTAAACCTTTTAAGCAGCTTGCACCAGTTTCCCCTGACCCTTACACACAGTGGAGCATTTGGATATAAACATACGTTTGTCCTCATGCATCAGTTTGATTTCCACTATGTTTAAAATGCCCACCTGCATTAGAGGACTTGGAGGTTACACACTTTCTTCCTCAGTCATGTGATGATTTCGTCTCCATATGATGGTGAATGTTGTGAATAAAAGGTAACACTGACAGAAAGTAAACTGAAGAAAGTCATTGTCGGTGACTCTGGGTGTCGTGCGCCATCGTGGCTTATACTTCTGTAAAAAAAACGCTAGTGTTATATTTGAGACTATATTACCGTTCTAAAATCCACACACTAGACGGTAGAGTACACAGTGCATAGTGTAAGTGTACAGTACTTCATTAAGGACACAACTTTAGTATTTACCCTCCGAAGCGTGTTTTCTGAACAGAAGTAACATAATGAGTAAACATGCCCCGTGCCATACGCAGACCAAGTAATCAATAATGAGATTTGTTGACAGAAATTTTCATCATCGATTATTATCGATTTTATCGATTAGTTGTTCTATATCGAACATCAGAATGTGGGAGATGGTGCGAAGAACAAAAAATGCTTGAGTGAGTGATCATTCTGAAGGTTAAGAGGATTATTGGTTCGTGCTGGCAGGAAATATATAGGAACTCAAATAATCACTTTTTACAACTGTGGTGAGCAGAAAAGCATCTCAGCATGCACAAAGCATCTAAGTTTGAGGTGGATGAGCTACAACAGCCAAAGAATCTGAGGCTGTTGTAGCCCATCTGAGGCTACCATGGGTACAGACTCCCCTAAATTGGACAGTTGAAGATTAGATAAACAATCAACTGGGCTTCCTCCAGTCTTCATAAAAAGCCACGACACTACCTCCACCATGCTTGACACACGAGCTCGTATGTTTCGGATCATGAGCAGATCCTTTCTTTCTCCACAGTTTGTCCTTTCCATCTCTCCATCCAGAGGTTAATCTTGGTTCCACAACTTTTGTGGTTCATCTCTGTGTATCTTTTTGCGAATCTGTCTTTCTGATTCTTACTGCTGATGAGTGGTTTGCATCTTGTGGTATGACCTCTAAATCTCTGCTCCCGAAGTCTTCTTTGAAGTGTGGATTGTGATTCCTTCACCCCTGTCATCATCTGCTCTTGTTTTCATTGGCCAACATGTTCGGTGTGTGGCTGTTAGTACACCAGTGGTTTCTTTCTTTTTCACGACATTCCAAATTGTTCTATTGGCTATGCCCGATGCTTGTCCAATGGCTCTGATCGATTTTCCCTCGTTTCTCAGCTTCAAGTGATCTACTTCATCCCATAGACCACTGGTTGGTTTTTGTGTTGGTTTATCCTTTTTAACAATAAATGCAGTCTTCACAGGTGAAACCCAGCCCTCGAACCAAGAGTAGAAATTCAGAGCTATTAATTGTTTAAACAATCAATCTAAGAGGGCACATCTGGGCAACAAGAAACTCTTTAAGTCACGTTTTTGATCACGTGGAAACTGGGTGGGTTTTAAACAAGCTGTTTAGCACATCTAGATGTAAATATGAGGAAAAGAAAGCTGAAATTCTGATCTATCGTCTCATATTCATCTGTTGATCTCAAATACAAATGTCTTCATTGTATAGCAAAAAGAACAAAATTGGGCTTTCCGTTCCAGTACTTTCAGAGGGGACTACAGTGTGTGTTTGTGTGTGTGTGTGTGTGTGTGTGTGTGTGTGTGTGTGTGTG
>JAOUWY010000047.1:14043950-14058081 GCA_025728095.1 Prietella phreatophila | reverse complement strand
TTTTAAATAAAACTCATAGTATGTCATTGCCCCCCCCCCCCAAAAAAACCCAAAAAACATGGAGTATCGGCAAAATTTAAGTAAAGCTAGCTTGTGACCACTATTCCTAAGGAAAATCCCTCAGAGGATCATCAGCTAATCTTTTAAATGTTAGCTAGCATGCTAAGCACTGATGATACAACCTAACTTGTATGCTAACAGGCAGCTGACACATTACAAACTGACTAAACACTTCTAGTCTACTAAGTGTACTTCGATATTTCCCAATTCTCTAATTCACATTATGCTCTTATTGATCTCACACATATGAAATTCGAATTTTGGCCCAAAAATTCCTATGCTTTTGTTAGATTGGCAAAATTATAAATCTAGGCAGTCTACTTAAGGGGGCGTTAGCTGGACTTTTAATCATCTGGGGCTGAGCCCACATCTCCATCAAAAAACCTTCATAAACCTGCTTCTAAATAAACTGTCCCCATGTTTTTTTTTCTTGCATGTGATGGCTAATTGCTTAACATTTTTTTAATTGGACAAAAACGTTAGATTCATCATAAAACTTTCCTCGGTTGTTATTACTGTTTGAAGGATTACCGTGTTTGGCTGTCTAACATGAGACTAGGCTAGTTTGGTGTTGCTAGCCAATGGGAGGCACAACTAAGCTACCATTGTATGGGTTTAGCTTCTACAGTACCATGCAAAGCACGTTAGCTGTACTTATGCTCTGCTCATATCATTTTGACATAACTTGGAGCTCATAACTTGGAACTCACAAATTTCTCCATCTGGGGATTATCTTATATAGACATTTACATAACTTGTTTTCCTGGCTCAATGTGAGACAATGTTAGTGTTTCAGTTTCACCATTACGGTAAAAAAAATAAAAATAATAATAATAAAAAAAAATAATTTTTATCCCCTCACACTAACTGACCATGTGAGCTAGCTTTTGGCTGATTTGAAACCTGTCAGCCAATAATACATTAGTATTTCACATATTATTTAGTCTTACGTATTATTATATGTAGTATTTTCCTGTAAACCCTGTCTGATTGGTCTTGTTTCCGTTCACTGAAGATAAAATACAACACTCCAATCATGAAGATACAAAATTTCAACACATGCCTTCTTCAGTTGTTCAGTTATGTAGTGACCAACTGCTCCAAGTGGAGAATTATTCAGGGATAAAGAAAAAACCTTTGAGGCTATAGCCTCTAATGCCCAGGCCAGGTTACACCCCAGGTCTACTTAGACTTGCATTCTGCCCTTTTGATGAGTGGAGTTTACTATGGAATATGTTTCAGAAATATTTCTTACCTCGAGAATATTTTGTGATCTGGCTCAGAATTAATACTGCATTCAACTAAAGGTAATAACTAATCTTTTCTGACCTCCAACTTAAAAAAGCCTTAAAGGAACCATCGCCTCGACTCTGAATTCCTACTTTGGAACTCGGGATGGTCAACCCTGACTTCAACAAGTAACCTCAAATCAACATGACTTCACACAGAATCAATACTAAACAAAACAGCACTTTGTAGCTTTAAATAAGTGTTACTGTATATACAAGTATTTGCTTGAGATCAATCAACATGTTAGCTTATTAAATCTATAACACTGACTATACAGTTTGTTGTTTTGAGGAGGTAAATATATATCGCTCATCACAGTTAGCTGGCTAGCATGTTGCTAACAAAACATGAACATGGAGGTGTACATGTATATTTTAAAAGATGTAATTCCGAGGTACGAAATTAGGAGGTAAGTTTAATGCAGGACGCGTTGGTTCAAACAGTATCTGATTTGATACACACTACAAAAATACAGAACACAGAACAGTAAAAAGACCGACAGGACTATACAAGGACTTAAACAGATCTACTACAGCTTAAAAAAAAGAGGAAACACTGCCTAAATTGTTCTCATCCTGTTTTACCACCACTCTCATTGTCCTGAATGACCCAGTCAGGCTTAGTCTGGGAGTGCTAAGTGAGCTTGATAATAGGAGCAAAGCACAGATTGATGTGTGATTCTCTGACATTTCACCACACCTGCCCTCTTCCGCTTCAATCAGCTCGCTCCCTCATCTCTGCTTTGTCATTCTGGCTGGAACAAACACAAATAAGCAGACTGATTTGTGTCCGAGCCCCGAGGACAGGAAAAAGTTTGAGATGCTATTTGACAGGTTCACTGTGACTGTTTTATTTTGTCTCTCTTCTCCGTTCCCTAGGTGTCTGACTGCGAGACATTTAATCGAGGGACTAGGGGTTTCATATCAGTAACAAAAATCAAATAATGCAAGATGATTTACTCCCCCTAGCAACCGGGGAGTGCGCTCTTAGCAACCAGCCGAGCCTCGGGCCTTGGTGTAATCAGCTTGAAAATATTTCAATTATTGTGTTGATTTTAGTGGATTTGAGAGGCGGTTCGGTGAGCGCCTCAGTACATTCAGCCCATGACCTGCAGAGGAAGACATTGATTTAAACAGGTGTCAGAAAGGAAAAGTAGAGGCAATTTAAATGGGAATGGGATAGCAAAGTCATTGAGCACTGTTCAGCACATGTGTGACATCTGCCTGCTGCTACCAAATCAATGTAGCTCCACTACAAAAAAAAAAAAATCACCTTGAGGAATCATCCATCTGGTATGGCCCAATGGAGCAGAAGACTAAATACACTCTGCTATCCAACACATCGTAAGCTCAGACAGTGTGTTCTGTAGATCTTTCGAGTATCTTTCGAGTATGGGAAAATCTAGCCAGCTGTTGAAACTGGAAATAGAGCTCTCTCTTTGCTGTAGATATGTTCAGGTTGTGCCTTGGTTTTTGTCAGAGCAAGTTCTTGTGAACCCAACTGTGTTGGAAAGTTTAGCATTTTGACAAAACTTGGCTTTTTAATTAGAACCATAAATTTCCCTACCATTCACATTAAAGAGAAAGAGAATCATCGAAATGAAAACCATATGATTAAAAAAAATGTCAGAGGAAATGCAGTAAAGTTCACTTTTGCTTTTTACGCAATTTAATAGGAAAGCGAACAAGATACAGAACTGTGCATTGTAATTTTTTTTTTCCTGTTGAAAATCATAATTTGTCTTTAAAGGATCCATTAGGGCAAAATTTAGCGCTGGTGCCCACCATTATCTTAAGTGGGGAAAATATTAAAACTGCCCCTTCATTGAATTTGCAGGGTTATATTTAGCATGCAAATTGATTCCTTTCACTGTTCCACGAATGCAGATCATTTCAGCAAAGCTAATTTAGAGATTTGGAGTGGAGACGGAACTGTAATTAACAGAACAGACTTTCAGTCCCAAACCCATCCTCCAGCTTCTAACCACGTCTGTCGATCTTCTGTGATGGTGGTGTCAAATTTCATTCCATCCTTATCTTCTATTAACCACAGTGTTCAGTGGTATTCCCACAATTACCATGCCTTATTTAATATCTTTTGTCCTCAGCTGTTAATATAGCTTTTTTTTTCTTAGCTAGTTAATATAACTTGTTTTCCTTCCACTAGTTTCCATTACTATTATCATTTATGCACAAGTTTCAGTTCAGATTATAAAAGCGTTGGCTGAAAAGCTGGAAAAAACAAAACAAAAAACAAAACAAAAAAAAAAACACAGCCTTGTTGAACAGTTCGGGAACTTGGCCAAAAATATACATTTATCATATAGTGGTCCATAAGGACATGGCACATGTTGTTGTGCTGTTTATACATCCTCTACTCTTTTCATGTAGGAAAATCCATATTTTCAACTGTGGGCTTAAGGAGGACTCAAGACAGCTGACCAAAGTCTTGTTGTATTCTCCATTCACATTAGCAACAATTAAACATGTTTTTTTGTGGTTTATCACATGAAATCCCCATCACAAGCCCACAGTTATCCCCAGAGTTGTGGGGATGTGTAGGTGTTATTTGTGCTTGTAAATGTGTGGGTGGACATTTTGTCCTCTTGTCTCTGAGGTAATAGATTTGTAATGTTCATTAGTGTTTGTCTTGCACCCAAATGTTGATGAAAAGTAACTGAAACACCATATTGGAAGTACAAGTACAGGAACATACAAAGAATATAGACCCCAGCTTTTACACAAATTATTGGCCATATAATTGTTCTGTTGATATGTAGTTTAATAATCCCCCCGCTTCTCGGCTCACACCATGGTGACTCGTTCTCTCACAACTATACTCATTTAAAACTTGTAAAAGATGTCTGGGAGAAGAAAAAACAAAAGTTAACATTAATGTTCTCATTTTAGGCAGTCAAAACAAAGTAAGAAGATTCATGAGAGAATAGGAACGTGCTAATGTGTGTGATCACACAGTAATCGTCTGACAGAATCTCACTTTCCTCAGTCTATTAAGATTTTTTTTTTTACACTAAGGTAAGGTCTAAGTGTCAGGTGTCATAATTTAATTGTGTTGTTTTCTATTCTACCCCTTCACTGCAGGGACCGGGTTGCAGGCTAATCTGAGTATTGCTCTGTCACCCTCCTCTCCCATCCCTCGGACTTTGTGTTTAATTGGGGACACAAGGAGTTCACTTTCACACTCGGCTTTTATCTTGACCTTAGAAGAATAACTGCCGATAAAGATAATAATCTTTAAGCTGCTCTGGTAAGGGCATCGTTTTCTCACCATTTCTGTACAAGTGCCTCAGCTGAATGTTGAACACACTCCCCCCCCAAAAAAGCTATGACAGCTAGTTAAACCCTTGAATGTGAGTTTTGTAGGCCTATTGCGCAAAAGACAAAAAACAACCACCAATTATCTGAATGGCTACTTTCATACAAAATATCATTATACCACTAAATCAAATGAATTAAAATTGCCTGGGGTTCCAGATGGTTCAGAGAGCTCAAGAAAAGGGTTTGTTTTTATAACTGCACAACCCCACACCATGAAACAAATTGTTCATTTACAGAAGCCAACAGCTGTAAGCAGTTAATCGACAGCTGATCTTGGAGTGACAGCGTTCACAAGATCAGAAAATGTTGTTGTTGTTTTGTTTTTTTTAAAGGGTTTCCTGCTTACAGAGCTCACTGGTTCTTGATCACTAGTACCATGGATTAACACACCTCATGCTCTTCCTACACCACAGGCAGCTTTAATCTGGCAAACCAGTGGGTTTATTTAAGGAATTACAGCCTGAGTCAAATAACTGCAAGGCAGTTTAAGTTTATGTTTAGGATACAACATGTCAAGAATTTTTTTCGTAGAATGAGTGAAACAGGTGTGAAATATACTGTACTGCTTTGGCAATGAGTAGTTCGTAGCATCTAACTAGACTCTATAAAACAAATTAACACTTAGGCCCTGTTTACACCAGAGCATTTTCGTTTTAAAACGGTGTTTAGTGTAAACAGGAAGTTGGTTGCTAGTCACCGGCAGGCACAATAAACTGGTGTTCCATGTAGGGCTTATGCCGCTTGAAATGAGATTTGTTGCTGATTTCTCTAATCATAGCTCACCTCTTGTGCATGTAGGCTGCTGCAGTATTATAAAATACAGAATTTAACTACACAATGGTTGCTAAGAATGACACCAAAGCCTGCAAAGCTTACGGTTCAGACTCCATGTTGTTGACCGTAATGGTCATATGGTAGGGGCTTGACGAATCAGGGGGAGACTTTTCGTTTTCAAAAGTCTTTGTTTTGTTCTGTTTACACTGTAATGTGAGCCCAGATTTTTACAACTAAAGCGTGGTCTTCTGCACTTCCAAAAGTCTCAGTTTTCAAGGATCGATAACGCTGGAGTAGAGTAGACAACAGGCGTAATTGTAGCAAAGATATGCTTTTAAAAACGAAAACGCACTAGTGTACGCAATGTCTTAGTAGTATAGCAATGCTGCAAGTGTGTTGTCCTGTATTATACATCCATTCATACAGTCAGCTTCAGATCATGGTGGATCCAGAGCCAAGCCCAGGACAAGGGGAGGAAATTCACCTTGGATTGAATGCCAATCTATTGCAGAGTGCCATATGCACATATACACTCTCAAACACTCATTCACACCTAGGGGCAATTAGGTGGGTGTAATCTTTTTTGGACAGTGGGAGGAAACTGGAGAACCAGCAGGGAATGCATACAAACACAGGAAGAACATGTGAGTAACCTGAACTCAAGATTGCTTAGGAGGAAATGCTACCACCCACTGCACCACCGTGCCACCTCTGTATTATACATTCATGTTAATTAAATGTCTTTTACTATAGGCTACTTTAAATTGAGATGGATTTTCCTGCAAGTCTACTGATGCAAAGCCACGTACAGTATTTTGTAGGAAATTGGAAGAAAATGGTCTATAGCTGTAACGTCATATTGGCTTAAAATGCTATAAATGCTGCTTTAAATATTTTGATCCACTTACTGTATAAGTACTTATTGAATATTTTTTTAAACGAACCCTTGAATCGTCAGTGGTTCTAGGGGATATTGATAGATATGTTCACACATTCAGGAGGTAAAAACTATTGCTTATATCTCACTCTCATCTCTAATTTTCTTTCAACCACTACACATTGGGAGCCTTTATGACTAATCACACCCACTTGATGGATTACAACCAGGGGGGTGTGTGTGTGTGTGTGTGTGTGTGTGTGTGTGTGTGTGTGTGTGTGTTTGGTAGTGTGTAAGTAGTGTGTTAGCAGCCCTCAGATAGAGCATGTCAGTATTGAAGTGTTTCTGGGCTGTCACATCTTCCCACTTCCTTTGCACTAATGTGATCGATTGAGCCAACAACAGGACTGAAACATGCTCCTCTACAGGATGCTTTGATAGTGACATTTCAGGCACAGTTACACACTATTTCCCTGGGGCCATTAAATATAAAAATAGTGGTCAATCTTCAGTTTTTTGGGGGCCTGTCCTTGAGTCATTTTGAACCCTGTTGACTTGGGACAGATGGACATACAGTATGTGTCACCAGGAAGTCCAAGGATTAAACACTCAGTAATGTGCATGTAAAAATACAAACGTGACGCTTTGGCACCGTTGTACAACTTAGATTCAATGCCATGGCAGTCTTAATCACAATAAACCCTATTTATAGAAGACAAAAATATCATTTAATTTATAATCGCCTTGATAATTGGACTTAACTGTTGGTCATTTTGTCAAAATATTGTGCAAATATCGTCTTCTGGTTTTTTCATTTCATATGTTAGCTATACAGACAGCCTACAGGACTACTTTCTCTGTAGAAAAGAGATAAGGATAATGCTAGAGTACAATAATAATGACTAATTATATCTTGGTTGATTTTAACCAATGCCAGTTCCTTTCATAATCTGCTAGGCTTGATTTAACCAAACCAATGACAACAGTTATCTTATTAGGTTCCATAACAAAGCTTAACATTTTACTGAGTAGTGTGACAAAGGTAATATAAACTATCATAATGACTTTGAGGTGTAAAAAAAAAAAAACCTTTTGTATCTTACATTTGGAAGACGTCCGTATCCAGAGTGACTTACAATTATATCATTTTTTTATATGCAACTGTGGCAGTTTGCCTGAGCTGAGATTTGAACCCATGAGCTTCTGATCAGTAGTCAAATGTTCTAACCACTGAGCTACCACTTCCTTAATAATAATTTTAGTCGCATTATTTAATAGCACTATTATTATTAAAAGAGCTAACATAATACATGTATAGCAAAGTAATATCGGTCATATATGGCCAGAAGTTTGAAAATACCAGAAATCCCCACAGCCATGCTCCAAAACCTAGTAGAAAGCCTTTCCAGAAGAGTGGATGTTATTATAACAGCAAAGATTGTTTGGCCATATACTATATGTGAAGCTTATAGCCCTTCAAAAATAATAATTAGCTACAGTCAATTATAATCTATGTCAATCTCTACATGGCAGCTGAACAGCTAGTAAGGAAGTGTAATGGAACTGTCACTGATACTGTATTTTTCTACTCGCATGTTCTATAAATAGGCATCGAGAAGTACCTCCATTTTTTTTTTCATCATAAGAAAATAAAAATGGTTCTGCCAAGTTAAAGTCCTGTGTCAAACTTCTTTTGTGGTAGTAACCCAAACTATCAAAATGCACCACAGCATATCAGTTTTACTTATTGCACACACAACACACACAAACATACCCTGGAATACCCTGTGGCATTTTTCCAAAGCTTGAAATATCAGAGAGATGCCATGCTGATGCTGCTCACAGAATCTGTTTCTGTCGGCAATGCTTGATGCTTGATTTGAGGTGTTATTTCACTGTACTATTCATCTACCAGCTTCTCACAGTTGACCAACTGTCTAAGAAGTTGTGTCCCTTCATACTACTGAGAATTTAATATTGAACCGTACAGTGATTACAGACAATATTCTTTGCGGTATGGTACACTGTAGGAAGAAGAAATTTAGACATATTATAGAACTTTAGACAGTTTTGCTATGATAGCTTTAGGACTGCAATTTCCATGAAGAGTTTTGCACTTCAGTCTCTATCAGTGAACAGTAGACAAGTTCAACAAAACAGACTTCATGTGAAAACTGTAATGAATTTCCTGGTTACACAATTGCATTTTTTGACCATGTAGTACATGGTTATAGGAAGTAACGATTTATAATCGCACTATTTGGTGTCACCCAGATGAGAACGCATCCCATTTTGTGTCTGGTTTCTCTCTAGGTTTCTTCCTCATGTCTTCTCAGGGAGTTTTTCCTTGCCACCTTAGCCTCCATATCACTCGTCAGGGGTAAATTTATACATTTAAAATTTATATCCGGATTACTATAAAGCATTTTTATGACAATGTCCATTATTAACAGCACTATACAAATAAAATTGAATTGAATTGGCACACTACATAAAACTGTTGAAACCTGGACGCAAAAATTGTCATTCATAGTGCTAATTTTCTAGGTAAACTCCGGTAATTGTCAGAGATTTTCAGATGAGGCTGATATAAATACAGAATACTGTTTTATGGAAGAAAAACGAATGACCCAGGCAATGCAAACTTAGTCAAAGAAAAAAAAAAAAAAAAACTATGGTTTTAAGGCAACGTGACATATATATATTAGAGAACTTTGCGTGACAACAACCGACAAGGAAAGACAAAAACTAAACAATAATTGAGGTGTGTGACATGACTTAAATACTAGTGCTCATTCACAAAAGTGCCACAGGTGCAAACAGTCATGGGACGTGATCCGGTGTGGTGCAGTGGCTGATGGGAAACGGAATACGGCAAAACCATGACACTTTGTCAGATCATTTGGTTTTGGGAAATACCTTCCTCATGCCAGTACAACATTTCTCCTTTAGAGAAAACACTATCATTTCTAGGATTTATTCATGCATGAGCCCTTTTCACTCCTTTGATCAAATTATTACAAAATCCTGACTTAAAATTAATCACGAATATTTTCCCTCATTTTCTCTTCAACCTGAACTAAAATGGATGTTCACTTGAATATGTTAATAGACACACACACGCACAGATAATATAATTGTAGTTAGTTCTTTTTTACTTTTATAGTGCTTGTTTTGTATTCAGGCATTTTGTTCTCCTTTGTTAACTCTTAGTGATGTCTAAGTGTTTGAATAAAAACAAGTTAGTGATGTCTGTCCTAAACCACAATTAAACCACAAAATATCTTATCCCACTGATTACCCGTTGAAATAAACTGCAGCTGATCAGTTATCACACTCATATTACACCATCTCTGCTGGGATGCTTATTCCATTTTCTTTTTACATATGAATTTGTTCATGACTCTTATGCATTCTTATTAATCCCGTGCTTTAAACCTATACATATGTGAATACATGTTTTTAATAATATAGCCTACACAAATCCATTTCACAAACATGCTTTGGGTAGAACCACCAGTATCAAAAAAATATATTATCACAAAAAGGGCAGTAAATACATCACAAAAATCATATTGTTCATTAAAAAATCTGATTGTTTTTAAAACATTCAGCATCAACATTTTGCTGATGGCCTGTTTAGGTCATTAGGTTAATATGGCCGTAGTTTGTATGGCTATTTTAATGGTAATGTTATTCATTGATTTCAGTTTTGGTTTCCATTATTTTAGAAAGCGGTCTTTTAGGTCGAACAGGGAGCCCAGTGTGGAAGATTCCTCCAAATGAACAGAGTGGAGTTTATTTATCTCTCCCATAACTAGAGTAATTTGTGACATATAAAGGGCTGACAGGCCCAAATTGATTTGGACAGTGTTGCCTTAACATCTGGAAACACTATTTAACTCATCCCATCTCTGGAAGTTTTCACACTTCACACTTCATTAACCTCTAGAGCCTGGAGTCCCTGGGAAGGCAGGGGGAGCAAAATGCCTGTTTACACAGCACTTTCTAAATCACCGGTGAGTGGTTTAGCCATCACCGTGCCAGGAGAAGAACATACAGGTGCTGGCCCTCCAAGGCTTTTTCCCACCCAGCTCCATTTTCACTTCTAATTGATAATGAATCGGCTCCAAAGTGAGAATGAATTTAAAGTGTCATCTCACAGTTTTGTGACTGCGGTACGAGGAGCTGGAGCTAGAGTGGGTGGCTTGGTGTGGATTTTGTCCACAAAATGGATAAATCAGACACGCATTGATGAGTTTAATTAAATGCTCATAGCAGCAAATGAAACAAAACTAAAATAGTTCACAGCATATATTGTGGCTAGCATTCACTGAAAGGTTATTGACTGCAACATTTATTGGAACAGAGATTTATTCGAGTAGAGGTCTATGTATCACTCTGCTTGGATCTCACGGGACTGAACTGAATTAACGGTACTGTCAGTAGGCTATATTTTAAAATTTGAGGATGTCCATTTTGATCTGTTCGGGCTAAAACAATTTAAGGATGTAACTTATTAATCCAGGATTTAAAAAAAATTTTTTATCATCCCAGACCTTTCTTTATTAATATATTGATATTAATAAAAATGAAATTTTAACTTTTTTTTGTCCATTAGATAGAAATATGTTGGACATATACACCAAGTCTATAATAATTCTAACTAGCTCCTCTTAAACACAGCAATAAAAAATAGCAATAACCTTATATATAATGGGCATTGTATAAAAGAAAATGTCACTCCGTTTTTGGTGACATAGAAGCAGAAAGTGCCTATTATATACTGTATGTATCTAAGAATATGACGATAATGGGAACAGTACCAAATGGATAATGCACAGAGGTGTTCCCTTCTGACAAGCTTATGAAGGCAAATCCAGTAAATAATGAGTCTTTTATGATTTCATGATGTGTTTCTGTTGTTTATAAAAAGTGAAGTTAAAAGTCTTTATACTGTGAATCTCAGTTGATTGTTATCACATGCTTGGAAATACTTGGACACGTACTTTATTATATGCGATTACAAATTATGAATTTTAGCTTTCAGATTGTGATTTGTCAGAATGAAGTTTTGACTAAAATATTCAGGTTGTGAGATCTCAGTGAAGATATGTTTTGGTTAAAATTCTTCTATTGCTCATTTTGCTTTTATCCTGTACAACTATTAACCTGAAATTATTAAATATTTTCTCATTTTAATATTAATAATGATAATACTTTGATGTCTTATCTGACTTTTGGTTGCTGCTGTAATGTATTAACTTCCTGCAGTGTTTGCAGACTTAAATGTTTAGAGTCTATTATAAACTTAATCCATTTAAACACATCATGTACACCAGATCTTTATAGAAAACAAAACAACAACAACAACAAAAAACAAACCAAAAAAAAAAAAACGAGCCAATGCTGGATAGTGTACCTTGTACTGCATGCTGGTCAGCTTGCTTCATCTATAGAAGATTCACAGGGACAATGGACATGGTCCCGACAATATTCATTTGGCCAGAATTCTGTGGTTTATTAGATGAAGCGGGTTAATGAAACACATTGCACAAGGTGATAATTAGCAAGAAGGGAAAAAAAATACCCAAAGCAGTAACTGCTTGTTTTGTATCTAACCTCAGTGACTATAGTGAGACATAGTGTCTATGTTTGGTTCATACTTCTGAAACTGACTTTACACCAGGTCACAAATGCAACACATTTAATATTTGCAACTTTAATGCAACTGTAACTATAGAAAGTCAGCAGTGTGTGTATGGGTATGAGTATGGGTACGGTCCACTGTTTAACATTATGACCAGCAGTTATTGTCATGAATGCAGTGACTGTTTGCTTAAATTGATTTTAAAAAATGCACGTTCTTTTTGTCTTTTGTTGGATTAGGAGTACAGTGTCTTTCTGTATTCGATAAGATGCGTCTAAAATAGTTAATCACGTGTACGTGAGTTCTGTAAGTCCTTCACCTTTATTACTGGCTTTATGATTTGAGGTTAACCTGCAAAGAATAGCAGACAGAGCTCTGGATTATAAATGAATTCATTATTGTTGCCATCTGTCTAGACTACTAAATATAAAGGTCACATATTAATTAGAAATGAGTTATCACAAACGAACAATCATTAAATCCTGTTCTGGTTGTTGGAATATGTCTACAAACCGAACATTCATTTATTTAAAAAAAAAAAAGTTTTTAGGTTTTTGTAATCTGTTTTTAAGTTGTTAAATCAAACAATTGTGACTCGTGAAAGGGAAGGGGGGGGGGTATATAGGCCTACAATCAATACTCCATCATTTTATAAAGACTGCAATAAGAGGTGGAGAGTGCAAAGTGATTAGATGGTGTGTGATGCGAGGCTGAGGGGCTGCTAGCCAAAGAGCAGCACCACTTGGATCTCCCTCCCAATCACTTAAAACGCTACTTGACATTTGGCTTCTATCCTGCGGCTGCTCTGCCATGCATTTTAGGATTATTTTAATTCAGCATTAATGCACAGGCCGACCCCAGAGCTCTTATCTGTACCACGCAAAAGAACTGATGTTGCCTTGTTTTTTGGGGTTTTTTTTATAGCCTAGTCTACGTGCGATCCTTAAATTCATTTTGCCCTCACGTCAAACATCATCTGGAAATCCTCTGAAACGTATATCGTGGTTACGCATGTGGCACGTAGGCTATAATTTTCAGATTTTCCTTGCTGTGTGTTTAGGGCTTGTTTTATTAGCATGCACCCTTCCAGTCATAATCGCTTCTTTCATCAGGAGGTTAGATCGAATCTATTTTCATCGACACACCTCTCAGGTTGCTGAAATAAATGCTATTTTAAGAACATTGATAATTGGAATTAGAAGTACGCGTCTGCGCTATTGGAGTGCTGTTTGCACCCTTTCACTTAAAACCAATGAATTATGTAAGGTCACGAAAAAACACTTTTACTGGGTTACTCACAATCAAACTGTCTATTTACCTGCCTTCATCTAGGCTATGGGAAAGCACTATAATTAATTCATTTACTGTGCCATTAACACAAACAGCAAATGGAGTCTTATTTTTTTTTTAAAAAAAACGTTACATTTCTTATACACATGGGAGATCCACACATGTGCAGAGTTCAACACCACGTTGCTGGGATGTTGTCTTTTCACCTTCTACTTGCATCTTCTATTCTCCACATCTCGCTGTAGTCTAATCAAGTGCAATGCATTTTCATAATTGGACTATCCCTAATAGCAGCTCTCCTCGAGGAATGGGATCACCCCCTGAGTTTGGGGGAGGAAAGAAAAAAAATATATGAAATGACAAAAGAAATTAATCTACGACGCTGAGAGGGAGGGGATGGCCTGGGTTT
This sequence comes from Prietella phreatophila, assembly GCA_025728095.1. Lineage (NCBI taxonomy): Eukaryota > Metazoa > Chordata > Actinopteri > Siluriformes > Ictaluridae > Prietella > Prietella phreatophila. The sequence goes on along the minus strand of JAOUWY010000047.1, from coordinate 14,044,393 downwards.
TGCAAATGAGGCTCTTAAAATCACCTTCATAATTAATTGCTCGAATTTGATTCTATTAAATAAAAATAACACTTATTGAGGAACTCAATTAGCATTAATTAAGCTTGATATCCTAATTTGGAAAACGTGTTGAGGAAAACAAGCGTTTTTTTAAGTGTGTGTGTGTGTGTGTGTGTGTGTGTGTGTGTGTGTGTGTGTGTGTGTGTGTGTGTGTGTTTTAACTCTGGTGTTGTTGAGTATCAGCTGCCTTTGGGCTGCTTTGCTCTCCTTTGAGAGTTGAAAATGAAAAATGGAGATGGAATATCAGGAGGTGCTAAATTAGCTGCCTGATCCGCACTTATTGCTGTACACACACGCACACACATATACACACACACACACGCACGCACGCACGCACGCACGCACACACACACACACACACACACACACACACACACACACAC
>JAOUWY010000047.1:13995804-14006873 GCA_025728095.1 Prietella phreatophila | reverse complement strand
GGAAGAAACCTTGAGAGGAACCCGACTCAGAAGGGAACCCATCCTCATCTGGGTAACACAGATAATGTGAAAAGGTTCATAATGAATTATGAGAAGTCTGTATGGCCTTAGGAGCAGCCGTAGTCCCAGGAGAAGATCTGAGCTAATCCAGAGGCAGAAAGGATCTGGATCTCCAATATCTCCATAAATTCGTGTGGTGCTCGGCAAATCATGTTCATGGTGTTACTAGGTCCTGAAGAGAGGACCTAGCGTAAACATGATTGTTCTTATATGCTTCCAGCATCTTGCATTTCAATTCTAGCAAGGGAAATAGATTTGTAGAATATAATTCAATGATATTCATCATTCCCATATTTGCATAATGCATGTTTAATTAGGCATATACAAGTCAAATAAGACAAAGAGGAAATATATCAAGAAATATTACCAACAAAAAATACTACAAAATTACAAATCCTCTAAAATACCATATTTACTAATTTAGAGACCAGTATTCATGTTTCCCGCAATTATTGCAACTTGCCAAGGCTCTTAAGCAGCAAAACATCCCCACACCATTACACTTCCACCACAATGCTTGACCATAGGTATGATGTTCTTTATGTGGAATTCTGTGTTTGGTTTATCCCAGATGTAACAGGAAAACGTTCTTCCAAACAGTTCCAGTTTCGACTCATCAATCCACAGAACATTCTCCCAAAAGGTTGGAAATATAGGAAGGGTAATACATTTTTAAGAATATTATTCAATGATATTCACCATTGCTATATTTGTATAACATATGTTGACAAATCTTGCTCATTTTGTGGACATGTAGATAATTATTTTGCATTGCTTTTCTTACTTTTTTTTTTTTTTTTTTTTTTTAGGTAGGAGTTCACCAACCTCTATTAGACTCGCCTACTCACAGTATGAGCCTAGTGTGGAAGTATGAAAGCAATGGGCTAATATTTTACTGATTTATAAAACCTTTTTTTTTTGTTTAGGTAAACTAACTAGCTAGAGTTTAGAAGGCACATTTAAAAAGAAATCACCAGTGAATTGACCAGGGAAATATATCAATAAATATTATCAACAAAAATACAACAAAATTACAAATCCTCTAAAAACCTGTATTTACAAATGTATTATAGCTACCAACCTATAAGTGCAATTAGTGGCTACTATTTTTTTTTTTAACAGTGAATTATTTCAGTTTGTTATGCACCTTTTTTGCTTATCTTATCAACCGCAACCTTCAAACCGAATCATTTATACAATACTATGACATAACTGCATTATCATCAGACAGTTAAGTAGCCTATGCTCATAATTTGGGTCATTGAACAATCATGTCTGACCGCAGCAAGATAATTATACATAATTATCCTCATACACAAGCTGGAGGGCTTCTGTTTCAGTGCTTTGTTGACGTCAATGACAAATCAGTAAAATATTAGGCCATTGGTAATATACATATTAGGTGCATGCTGTGGGTAGTAATGTCACTGCAGTTGTTGATATCAATAAATATTTAAAATATGCAACTACGTAACACAAATTCAAACTGTTACATTCTACAGTAAAGATCTTATGCTAAGGCAATCAGAGGGGAAGTCTTTCCAAAGCTGTTCTTATATATAGTGCTGTGAAAAAGTATCCTGATTCTTTCCTTTTTCGTTTTTGTAACTCAGAATAAATAGTTTTAGATCTTCAAATGAAATACAACAGAAAACAAAAGCAACCTTAGTAAACACACAATACAGTTTTTATTTATTTATTTAGTTTTTTTTATTGAAGTAAAAAATCAGTTATCCAACACTTATCACTCTTGTGTAAAACTAAGCACTGTGGTGGAATTTTGGCCCACTCGTCTTTGCAGACCTGCTTTAGTTCAGCCACACTGGAGGGTTTACAAGTATGAACTGTCCATTTAAGGTTCTGACACAATATCTCAATTGGTTCAGGACTAAGTCAGGACTTTGAGTAGGCCACTCCAAAACTTAAATTTCACTTTCACAGGTGGACTTACTCCTATGCTTTGGATCACTGTCTTACTGCATAATCCAGTTTCTCTTGAGTTTCAACTTACAGACTGAAGACTTGACATTCTTTTTTAGGATTTTCTGGTAGAGAGCAAAATTCATGTTTCCCTCAGTTATTGCAAGTTGCCCAGGCCCTGAAGCAGCAAAGCATCCCCACACCATCACACTTCCACCACCATGCTTGCTGGTAGTTCTTTTTGTGGAATTCAGTGTTTGGATTAGACCAGATCTAAAAGGACCCTTGTCTTCCAAACAGTTCCACTTTTGACTCATCAGTCCACAAAGCATTCTCCCAAAAGGTTTCAGGATCATCAAGGTGTGTTTTGGCAAAATTCAGATGAGCCTTCTGGGTTAGCAGTGGTTTTGACCCTGTCACTCTTACATGGATGCTATTTTTGCCCAGTGTCTTTCTGATAGTGGAGTTATGAGCAGTGATCTTTATTGTTGCAAGAGAGGCCTGTATTTCCTTTGATGTTATCCATGGCTCTTTTGTGACTTCCTGGAAGAGAAGTTGCTGTGTTCTTGGAGAAATTGTTGAAATTCCCAAGGTGCCAAGGTTTTGCGTTTGGAGATAAAGGCTCTCATTGTGGTTCTTTGGCGTCCCAGAGTCTTTGAAATAACTTTGTAACCTTTCCCAGACTGATGTATTTCAGTCACCTTCTTCCTTATTATTTCTGGAATGTCTTTCAACTTTGGCAGAGTGTGTTACTGGGTAAGACCTTTTAACCTTCATGCTGTTTAAATTTTTTATTTTAAGTGATGATTTGATTGAACACAGTTTGCAGCTATCAGGCCTGCTTGCGTCGAGTCCAGCTGAACCCTATTATGAATGCAGAATTGAGGAATTAGTAACTATGGGGACAAATACATTTTCACACAGTCCCAATTGGTATTGGATAACCTTTTTGCTTCAATAAATAGCATTATCATTCAAAAAACTGTATTTTGTGTTTACACAGGTTGCCTTTGTTTTATCTTATATTTTTGTTTACATTTTTTTAAACAATTTAGTATGAGGTATACACAAAAACAGAAGTAATCAGGATGGGGTCAAATACTTTTGCACAGCAATGTACTTTTACCAAAACATTGGAACAATTGTCAGTTCGATTAGTTGCACGTTTCCATTACATTTTGTGGCATCCATCCATGTGTGTTCAGCCTGACAAACAGCAGTCAGTTTAACAGTACAAAGACTTAATCCAAAAGACATGGTCAGTGAACAGGCAAGGGCAGGCAAGATCAAAAATGTAAAAAACAAAATGAGGTCAAAACCAGAGAAACAAACAATGGAGCAACTGTTTGGATACACTGACATAGAGTATCTACTTTGCAATGACTGAGTGAACTAAATGTCCTTATATACTGTGAAGTTGCTGTGAAGGTGATTGAGTCTAGATGTGTGTAATCATTAATCAGGTGAGTGTGAACATGAGAAATTCTGGTTGTTGTAGGTCTCGGTGGCCATGTTAGTAGGCTGCATTGTTTTCTGGGAAGTGTAGTTATACACTGATTCCAACATTGCCATGACAGAACCCCCTTCCGAGGCACTTCTTGTCTTAGGCCTCCCCCTAGGGTGTGGGTCTGGGTAATTGGGGTGGCGTGTATGAAAGTCTCGACACAGTAGGGGGTCAAGTACGTCATGGGCTGGCACCCAGCACGTTTCCTCAGGGCCGTAGCCCTTCCAGTCAGTCAGATACTGAAGTTCACCACTTCAACATCGTGAATCTAGTATTTTTCTTACAGAGTAAGCTGGCTCACCTTCAATATCCAAGGGTGCTGGGGGGGTGGAGGGGGGATGTCTTCTGCAAGGGGACCCTGAGTGAATGGTTTGAGGTAGTAAACATCGAAGGATGGAGCCGGGTGGCTGTGGCGTGGTATTTCGAGCTTGTAGGTGACATCGTTTATTCTCTGGAGGATTTTGAATGGGCCAGTGTACCTGTGAGGTGGTTTATAGCTTCCCTCCTTAATCCATAGGTCTCTGGTGGCTCAAAGCTGGCCATTGCTCCCCATCGTTAATCTGCAAATCTCTTGTTACTTTGGGCCGTGTGATTAAGATGTGGGTGGGCTTGTTCCCATACCTGTTCACTTCACTGGAACTAACGATCTACAGCAGGTGAGTCCATGGGGTTGGTTTTCCATGGGAACAGCGGTGGTTTGTACCCCAGGATGCATTGGAAAGGGGTGAGGAAGCTGTGAAGGGGATTGAGTCCAGGTGTGTGTAATCAGTAATCAGGTGAGTGTGAATGTGAATAAGTCTGGTTGATTCTGGCATTGCCATGAAAGCTACCTTAACTATTGTATTAACACATTAACACATTGTGATGAATTGGAACTCCGACTAAACCCAAGACCTCCTCACTAATGCTCTTGTGGCTGAATGACCATAAATCCCCACAGCCACGTTCCAAAGGTGGGAGAAAAGTTATTACAACAGCAAAGGGGGACTAAATCTGGAATGAGCTGTTTAAAAAGCACATATGTTGTGTGATGTTCAGGTGTGCACAAACCTTAGGGCATATAGTGTATTTTACTAGACAGTGTTAGCTACATTTGTACTTTAGCCTGGTCTAGTTGTTATCCATAGCTGCATTAGTAACAAGACAAAGTAACTCATTCTAATGCATTACTTAATTTTGCTTACACATACAGCCAGTGTTTAATGCATCTTGGCTTAGCACCTTTCTTACGTGACAGCTTAGAACAAAAAAGAGTAAGTAATAACCAGGAATGCTCTACATATGATAAAATGTCTAATTAACAAGGGAAGTTTCACTGGGTGTGGAATATCTTACTAGGAAAATGCAGCACACCAGACCAATTAACAGAATATGAGAATTATTGTCTTAATAAGATACAAACTTATTTATTTAGAATTGGGGAATTATCTGATGACACATAGTCCTAAACTATCATAGATTTATCAAGTAGGCATATTTCAGACAGTCCTATTCTGTATGTCAGTGGTCTACTACACCCTCCTGTGCCCTCACACATCCTGGGACAGCTTCACAGGTTGTGTCCTCATGATGGCAGGGCTGCTTACATCTCTGCGATTGTTATAGTCATATGAATGGACAAATCAACAAAATTAATAACTTATCATTAACTAATACAGTGTATGTGCAATATGGGTGGATGTGGGGAGGGTGGGATGTGAGAATTTGCTTTTGTATGTACAACATATCAAGTGAGGTTTTCTTTATTAAAGCTTGTTGTCTTTGACAATAAACCTTGAAAATGCTCTTCATGTGACAAGAGTGCTGCTGCTCTCCTCATCCATCCTTCATTTCTAGTCCACTGTGCACATGTATGTTTTGTAGCTTACAGCAGTTTTAAATATTATCCTACTCGGTATCTGGGGATGTTGATCTCTGGTTGCTGTTGTTTTTGTCAACTGGGAAGCTGTGAGTCCCAGGTGGGGTTTTCATAAAACTGATGTTTAAATCTGGACAAAATATGGACTCAGACCTGCTCAGACATGTGCAGTTCTTCCTTGCAATGACAGGTTTGCTGCAATACCACTGCTTCCCTGTCTAAAGAAATGTCCATCACAGAGCCTATGAGGCATTCGCAGGTGTATAATGCACATAGCAGCGTGTTTAGTATTTCCTCACACCTTCATTGCCTATCAGTGACATGAAATAAAGCTGGTGTCAGTTCACCAACATATAATTGGTGTCCCAGTCAATTGCCTATGTGGATGATTCATTTTTTCTGACAGATGATTCATTTGCAGATTTTCAAGTATAACAATTTTCTCTGATGTTGGTTCTGTCAATTAAAAAACATAACCTTGTCACCCAGGCTATTTTTTTTCTTCCAAATTACCAAACTTTGTCCCATTGAACTATTTACAGAAAATGGGTCCTTTTCTCTCTTTCTGTATATTTCAGAACTACAGTTATAAGCCATATTTTCAATGTTCTTAATTTCGTCTTTCTTAATTCCCTGTTTTCTAGATATCAGCTACTTGTTCCTTGTTTATTATTGCGCTAGTGTTGTCTAGTTTTCACCACTGCCTGTCTATTTAGATAATAAATTAGAATATATCCACTACAGATTATGGATGCAATAGATGGAAAAGAATAAGATACAGTCTGTTTCCCCTTTTACATAAAAACACCCAGAAATAACCTGTAGAGCAGCTCATACATAGCACTAGGTAACCTCAATTAGAGTGTCTCTAGAAAGAGAGAATGTGAAAGCTTTTCAAGATATGTGGCCTTTAGGCTGCTCTCCACATGGCCACATTATAGAGTGAGACAGTTTCCTCAATGCACTATTTGACAAGAGCCTCCATTTCAACGTTTTAATGAGGGAGGTGGCACGGGCCAGTGTACAGAGGCTCACTCCAACACGCTGCTCTATTGTTATGCGGATGATGAGACCATGGCTCTCCAGAGAATAACAGGGTGTGGGCAGAATGTTTTGTCCAATTTCATGTCACTGATGTGAATATTTTACAGCATCCATTCTGACGTCTATGGTATGCAGTTGTTGATTTTTTTTTTGCTTGTTTGTTGTTATTTTTTTTATTCCAATCCTTGAACCATGATAAAAACATGTTTACTTTGATGAATGAACATATGTATGAACAGAACATGTCTTCAGAAGTGAAGGCAACTACTGAAGTAACATAAGAGCAAACTCATCACAGTACCAAGCTGTGTATTGGAGATTTAAAGATATTAGAATCTAAATAGATTTTTTAACTCAATTTTTTAAAAAATCATTATGTTCAGGGGGGCACGGTGATTTAGTGGTCATTCTTGCCCTGCACCTCCATTAATTGGGGTTCGATTCCCACCTCTGCCCTCTGTGTGTGGAGTTTGCATGTTCTCCTCATGCTTTGGGGCCTTGCATCCGAAATCGTATATAGTGAGAGTATCTACTGCTCAGCCATTGATCAGTATATGTGTGTATAGAATGAATACAATCCAGACATACTAGATCCACCATGTTGACACTGTCATGTGACTTACAACTTTAAAAGAGGCGACAGGCTGCCTTCTGCCATTTTTGATTCTTCCGTGCCAATCCCGTTGTCTTATGGGATAGCACAGTATCCATTGCTTCCCTACTGCAGAATAATGGTGGAAGCAGTAGGGTAGGTCATCCGGGTATTTCTTGCGTACTGTTTTATGAATAGTGAAAATTTGAACATACTACTACTTTGGCAGTGTAAGGGATACTCATACACAGCCGAGGTTTCCTCTGGGTACTCCGGTTTCCTCCCCAGTCCAAAGTGCCCTGAGATGGGTTGGCAGGGTGTCCCCTGCCTTGTGCCCTGAGTTTCGAGTTAAGCCATGTCATAATTACTGTAATTACAGATTCTGACTTGTAAAAAGTGTTCATGTCCTTGTAAAACTCATAAGCTGTGTAGTCTCTATAATACAGTCAGTCCATCTATGAGAAACAATAACATTTCTCAGAAATGCATTCTTAACATTGGAATTGGTCCAAACAGGGTGAAGGTCCAAAGTCAAATTTCTGAAATTGTTTTTCTTTTCCTTCCTATTGAATGGGCCCAAATAAGGCCTATTTTCTGGCTATCAATGATCAGTCCATCCTTCTGAGATTCCCGTTTGCACGATATCTCAAGAACAATTGGTTGAATGTTTGTAGGATATAGATAGAATTATTACTGTAACCAGGAGATGACCTGATTAGAGTTTGGTCCAAAGTCAAGGTAACAGCAAGGTCTTCAATAACTTCATTCCTGTTTTAAATATATTTAAGGGTATTTGAGGCATACAAATTACATGTAACAAGAAGGACTAGATGTGTTGGCAGTGGATACATCCAATAGTTCTACTTATTTTAGAGTATGATATTCTGTGATTATATGTGATTAACAAAATGTAGACATAATTTGAACTGAAGCTTATGTCCTTTTTTAGTCTGTGCTGGATGTAGGAAAACATAGTAATATATCTGTGTTTTTTAAATGTAGACTTTAGAGTAGTATATAAGTGAAATATGATTTTATGTTAGTGAAGACAGATGACAGTATAAGCATGCAGCATCTGAATGATTTGGACAGTCATTCTTCAACAGTTATGCTATTATGAAATCACTTCGTTTTGTCGTTGTGGAGGAATAGATGATAATTTAAACTTCATTTAAACTGAATCAGTAATGCATTGTTGTAGACTCACTGCCAAATAAGTCAAAAACAAAAGATATAAAAAGCCAAATGTAGTGGGGTGGTTAAAACGTCACCCTTATTAACTATGTGGCCAATTAGCTATCTTCCTACCACAGTATTATAAGTGGTTGTTTAGGCCTCCCAGAATGCGTCATAGTCGAAAACCCGCTCCTTCCTTTCGTTTACCATGCGATTTACTTTTTTAGTGTGACATTGTGCTCCCGAGACTGTGTGCAGGTGTGGTGTGCTGCCTACTCTCAATGCGGTGTGCCGTCAAGGCTCCCATCTGTGTAGCATGGTAGTTTAACATAGCTCCGGTCGGAGCACCAGCTGTCGGCGTCACAACTGTTAAAGAAGCGATCATGATTTTTGTATGTGCCATCGTGAGTATTATGTCATTGGATCACGGTAGGTAAATCGTTTAGTTCTATTACTCGAGCTAAATGATTTTGCATTCTTTCCAAATTGAGGTTGTAACACCTGTTTTTTTCTTAGGGTCCTGCGTTAAGGTGAGTGAGATGCGGTCGTTTCGGTATCGCTCCTCCACCTCACCAGCCATGTTGCTGCACGTTGCTTCGGTTTGCTTAGTTTTTACTTTGTTTGTTTGGTTTTGCTTGGTTTGGGGCTGCTTGGGGCTGTTTCATTTTGTTTTATTTGTGTTTCTTACTGTCACTAAGATCAGTTTTATTGAATTCAACTGTTGTAATAGTCTTTATGAATTATGTTGATACCACTATGTGGTAGTAGTGGTTTTGGTCAGTCTTGGTAAACTTGATACCTGTAATCAGGTTGAGTTCGGGGTTATCTCTGTGTTTTTGTGACAGTAAGTTTGCTTATACTTCGTTTAATTCTTTTGTTTGCCTGCTTTGAGGATATTGTAATTGATTTTTTCTTGTGTTTTTGGTTTCTACTTGTAGGAGCTGAGTGCTTCCTGAGGCTTGGGGGAGTTCTTGGCTGCACCTTAGACTTGACTTAACCAAGGGTCGTTATTATTGCTGTGTTTATTTTCAGTGAATTCTGTGGGTATGATTCTGATTGGTGGGGTTCTCTTCCCTTTTGTATAGCTAGTGTTGTCGTACTAGCCTGCCCTTCATACAGGAAGCCTCAGTCCTCCTATGATTATTGTTAATTTCTTCTTGTGACTTATTTAGCCAATGCCTGTATGTGTTGGGCATTGTGGGTTTAAAAAAAAAAAAAATTCTAGGCCAGTCTTTTCAACTTAAAAATAAAATGTATTTTTATATGGAAACCCATGCCTCTTGCCTGTTCTAAGTGGAACATATTTTCACCACTGCAAGTAGCGCACTTGCTACACAAAGTAGCACTTAGTCTCTCATGTGTACTTGACTGTGCGCAATGGCATAGTAGCAACAAGTAACATTGCAACCTCACATTTCCAGGATACCAAGTTTAATCCTGAGCGTTCATCCCAGCGTTATCCCAGTGTTCATTATGGTTTCCTCTGGGATTTCCATTTTCCTCCCACCTCCCAAAAACATGCCAGTAGATGGATTGGTTACTCTACATTGACACTAAGTGTGAAAGTATGCACACAGTGTACTGCGATGAACTGGTGTCCTATTAAGGGTGTATTCCTGCCTTAGTCCCAGTGTTCCTGGCATAGGCTGGGGATTCAGGGTGACCTTTACCAGGAGAAAGCAGTTAATGAATTATTATGCTTTCAGTACTGTCAATCACACTGTGTCCACAAATCAGTCCAGATTTTTGTATTGTATTTGCAGCCATTTCCCCCTGTGTGATGATGAGTGCCAGTGATTAAATATTTGTCAAATAAATTTATCCATCATGCAAAAAAGGTTTGACTTTTTGAGCTACAGGAGCTCCTGGGTGGTGATGCATAGGCTCTGGTCCAGCTACTGGTTCACTGCCTGCTGCTGGAGGTTGGTCTACAACAGCATTAAATACATGCAGTTGGTCTGGCTAGGTTCAGTGGTCATAGGATCCATGCTGGGCTTTGGTCCTGGCTCGTGTTCAAGCCTGAATTCTCCACCACTGTGGCAACTCAAAACCGTGGCAGGAGGAATACAGACATTCAGGAGAAGGAGTGAAGGCAAAAAAAGGTGTATTTTATTTTAATACATGGAGATGGTGAAGGTATGAGGTCTCTTCATGAAGGCTGTGTGTGGTGCTGTCTTCCTTTAGTGGGGAGGGGCAAGCGGGCTGAAACATGCTCGAGGCAGAACCTAGAGAACATGGCACTGACATGGATATCGGCCGAGGGTGCAGTATGGCCAGGGAGTGTTGTCTATTTCGTCTTCTGTTGGGATGTGTCGCACCTTTCTGTACTGCTGCAACCCTTTTATACTCCGACGTCAGCAGGAAGGTGACTCCACTCATTGGCCTCCATCCTTGTGTGCTTCTGCCACCCCACCTTGCAGCTATTTACTTTTAAGCTGTCCCAAACATGCGGGGTACTGAAGCGGAGCTGTCCATTCAGCACTTGGGATGCAGTCATGCCAGGAGCATGTTGGCTTTTGTGCGTGAGGGCTACATGCTCGCCATCACAATATTTACAATATCTTTACTTACTGGCCCAGGCACACAATGGTTTTTTTTATTATTTATTTATTTTTTAAAAAATTTATTTCTTTTTTATAGCTTCAGAGTTTTATAGCACATAGAACAAGCCTGAGTGGAGTCTGTAAAAGTTCTTATTAGGCAGGTATCCAATGATTACAAAGTTATTGCCCATTTGAGCAGCAGCATAAATTCTGAGGCAGCAGAATAAATTATTTTAACCTCACCATAAACAATCTGGCCAGAGGTCACTGCATCACTAGAGCACAGACATTCAAGGTTCCTGCAACACTCATGACATCATAAACTTTAGTTTATATACATTAACAATGTTATTGTTATTTTAGCTGTCTATC
>JAOUWY010000047.1:13972882-13986451 GCA_025728095.1 Prietella phreatophila | reverse complement strand
AGTATCCCTCTTCCCCAGAGAATCCAGATCACATTGCGCTCTGTTGTAGCCAGCACTAAGCTGTGAGGAGGAATTGCAATACTTGCCATAAGTGTTAACTCATTGTCACAGGCGCAGGAGAAACAGCTTTGAGTTGTTAAACAGACACTACCAGAGATGAAGAGAGAAAGTGCTGAAAGGGTTCCAAGTGAGGAAGCTGAACAGAAGACATACTCAAGGAGGATGGTGGACTAAATATAATACATTTCATCACTGACTCAAGAGGCACCTTCATCTCATAGAGCCGTCAGAGCACTTAATCACATGCCACGTGGCTGAAAACTAATGGAATGCTAATCATTATTTTACAAGATATGATGATTTAGCAAGTGATACCCTTCATCACCATTGTTTAAGGGAAAACCTTTCAAAGGCATTGTTATTAAATTAAATCAGTATTTGTCTGTGCCTGACATATGAGTTACATATTTATATCTCGTTTTGCTACTGTACATGTATTACTATGAGTAAGGTTCACAAGGTTTGTGTAAGGTTATTGCCTTACTGAACACAAAAACACAGCAATCACTTGACTTTGAAGGACGTGGTTTGTTTTTATTTATTCATGTATTTATTTAGCCTTATTTTGTTTTTACTGTCTCCCTTCTTTTTTCTTTGCTTTCCCACATTTCTCCTATGTCTTCTCTCTTTCCCACGCACCCTTTCCCCATATCTAATCCACTCCCCAAATCCACAGATTTCTCAGCAAATGCATTCACATGCTTGGGACGTGTGACTTGTCAAGATATTCTTTCATTTCCTCTTCTCAAAAACAAAGGATTTTACTTATATATTGCAAATAACTCAAATGTACTTACAAGTTAAATTCTAACTGATGAATATTGAATATAAACTATGAATAAAAATAAGCAGTACTACATTCTTGCCTTGTTTATCCTCTATCTTGAGTTACTGCAGCAGTGTTTATGCACATCAATATGCAGTCACTCTGTAAGGAAAAGCACTGACAAAGAAACCATCATAAACTACCAAGCTAGATTTAGCATCAGGAGCAAGCACAGACATAGCTGTTTTGAATGTTTCTTTTCTGTGTGAATTATGGATCAGGTTTGAGAACATATTACCTCACTCTCTTAAAAAAAATAAATGAATACAGTACAACTGTGGTGACTACTGCTTCACATTGAAGTGCTTGGTATTTTAGATTAGGTATGTGAATATTATTTACTGACTGGAAATGATCAGTCTTTTCTCTTTGTGCTTTAAGCGTGTTTTCAGCACCAAATGACTGCTAAGCTGCAGCACTACCACTCCCCATGTCTATAAAGAATTCATTATTTTTATGCTTTTGAAGTTCTGCTGTTACATGATACCACATATAGGTGAGAAACTCTCTGAGAATATGGAAACACAGATCTTGTGTTCTGCTTAATACATAACCAAAAATTGCTTACAGCAGCTGCATGATGAAGGAGTTGTCTTTTTTCACAGCTTGATCGATTTCTGGGGATGAAGGAAATGTTCAACAGTTGAACAGCACTTACTGGTATGATTGCTTTTTCTTTCAGTTTATTCTGGTTGTTGAACTTTGCACGTTTATGACTCACCCAACCACCTTCGTGTACGTGTACATCATAATATTTTTCTTTCGTCATCTTTAAATGCTGACAGTGTCAAATCCGATGCTTTGTATTTGTGCTCTCTATCATGTTTTACTCTGAACATCCTATATCCCATCACCTTGTGTTAGAGCTTCCAGTCGTATTAGTAACTGTTCATGTAATTGAGACTGCAATATTGCTTCAGTGTTGCTATAATCTGTTTGTGTCTCATTCTATTTCTCCTTCCTTTTGTCTGTTTCTGACCCACCATTTCCCCACATCTCCCCCTCTCTCTAGTTCAAGGGGTCTAAAATTTTTTGCAACCATCAATCCCTTCAACTGCCAAAAAAAATAAATAAAGAAAGAAAGAAAATCTAAAATAAACCGTAGTTCAACTACTCAAATATTACATTATAATGTCACATTACTATAGTCATAGATATAATAGTTTGGTTTGAGCATGTAATATCTAATGAAGAGTATCACATCTGGTCTTGCTCCTTCTGTGAATCTGTGATTTTACATATGAACATATGCCATCCCTGATCCATGCAGTCAAACAGCTTCCATGTGTTTATGATCAAATGAAGCCACGAAAAATACAGTGGAATTTATTAAGACAAGCTGCTGAACAATAAATAGTAATAAGAAGAGGAAGAAGAAGAAGAAACTACCAAAAAGCATAAAGCATTTATGTATTATGCAGAATTCTGATTGCCTGATAATGGATGTCATTCACAGTTTCTTCATATCCAAGGTACACAATGTCCGATCATGAGGATCTGAGCAAAGCCATGGGCCACTGGAACGCCTCAGACAGCTATCAGCTGAATGCAGCTAGCGTGATTGTGTCCGTTGTGTTCTCACTCATCTTCCTGCTGGGCACAGTGGGCAACAGCCTGGTGCTCGCTGTGCTCCTGCGCAGCGGCCAGCTTAGCTACAACACCACCAACCTGTTCATTCTCAACCTCAGCGTGGCTGACTTCTTCTTCATCATATTCTGTGTGCCTTTCCAGGCCACCATATACTCACTGGAGGGCTGGGTATTTGGCTCATTCATGTGCAAAGTTGTGCACTTCTTCATCAACCTCACCATGTATGCTAGCAGCTTCACCCTTGCTGCTGTCTCTGTTGACAGGTGTGTATGCATGCTCACTTCTCTCGCTGCTCCTAGAATTTACCTTTGGAGGAAGAGGAATTATTTTTAACAGTTCTCTATTTAGTGAGGACAACAGTGCTAGTCACAATAGAGGCTAAGGATCCCCATTGGCGGTTACTTCCTCAGTCCTCAGTGATGTTCACAGGATCTTGCCACTATAATCACATATCATTACACATTAACTTTGGTGGAACTCTAATTTGCACAAAGCAGTCTCATAGTAATGAAAAAAAATCTTGTGCCATATGGAAGAGTTGATATGAGTTCTGAACTATGTCAAAGGAATTAAAGTAGACTATGTCAAAGGAATTAAAGTAGACTAATTCATGAAATTATGTTGTCTGCATCTTGTTTTGCAGATATTTGGCCATTCGTTACCCACTGCGCTCCAGAGAATTACGAACGCCCTGTAATGCGGTTGTTGCCATGGTGATCATTTGGGGTCTATCACTTGTCTTTGCCGGCCCTTATTTGAGCTATTATGACCTGATTGATTTCGAAAACAGCAACGTGTGCGTTCCCGGTTGGGAGGAATACAACCGCAAAGTGCTGGATACCTGCACCTTTGTGTTTGGCTATGTCGTCCCTGTACTCATTGTCAGCCTGTCTTACACACGCACCATCAAGTATCTCTGGACAGCCGTTGACCCACTGGACGGCATGTCCGAGTCTAAGCGAGCCAAGCGCAAAGTCACCAAGATGATCATAATCGTCACTGTGCTGTTTTGCATCTGCTGGCTGCCCTACCATGTGGTCATCCTGTGCTACTTGTATGGAGATTTCCCCTTCAATCAGACCACTTATGCATTCAGGCTGCTCTCACACTGCATGGCTTACGCCAACTCCTGCCTTAATCCCATTGTCTATGCGCTGGTGTCCAAGCACTTCCGCAAGGGCTTTAAGAAAGTGTTCAGCTGCATTCTCAGTAAAAAAGGCCGCAATATGGTGCACGTGGTGCAACTGGCTAACACTGTGCCTGGCTTTGAAGCTGCCTCCACCGAGGTATCACAAATGAACGAAGAGAACGGCAGACAGAATGAGCGTGAGATGGCTGACCGCCCCATTACAGAGTCACAGGATGCCACAATGAACATAGCATTACCTTGCCAGAAGCAGCCATGAGCATAGTTAGTACAGTGGATGGTAGCAATGATCAAAAGGGCAAAGATATAATCACAATACTTTTCATGATACATAGATTGTTTTTTTTTTTTTACTTTAAATAAGAATTTGTAATAGATGCAATGCACCAGCTAATACAGTACTCAGTTCACTGATTTTTACTCAACTCTTAAAAAAAGAAGATATGGCATAATAGAAGAACATCCAATTTACTATCAGTTGCTTTATGGTTTTAACTTAGCGTAGTGACAAAAGATGTTTAATTCATCAAGATCTACTTTTAATTGCAAAATAAAGTTTATCATGAGGTAATCTATCATGATAACCATCTAACTGCACTAACTGCTGATGCTATACCAGCCTTACTGAATTGTGAAACTAATGTACCACTGCCACTGGACATAACCCATATGCTTAAACATTGACTACAATAGACAGTGTTTACCTAAACCGCTTCTTTAATGACACACATAAACAGGCAATATATTTTTCAATATAATAAATTGTTTATTTTGCTGGGTTTATTTCTTGTAAGTATTAAAATGTGCTATAAATTAAATGTGTTATTGAAAAGCTGCAAATATCTATTTTTAATGGCTTTTTGAACATGTTGCAGTGTATAATGCTTCTGTGCTGATTAAATGAGTCTGTGATAAAATTACATCTGTTAATTATGTAATGCAATCTAATGTCCTAAGAATTCTGTATTCATATAAAAATAATATTGATTTCCTTGTAGCTTATTGTATTTCTCTGTCTCACTTCTGACTGATCTCTGCGTGCTTGTGATCTTCTTACAGAGACTACATTAATAATTAACAAGTGCAATTTCCATCCCAGATTTCACTACTTCAGTGTTTACCAACTATACATACCGTATAAGCATAAACAAATGGGCTCATACCATTTTGCACTTTTATACTGGTTGTTTACAAACTTCTGATGTTATGGTCATGATTGCCTTACCTCGATGTCTTGCTGTTCTTTGGTATTAAAATGTTAATTGTACAGAGTTGACATTTAAGATATTCATGTTGGTTGATTTAAATAAAAGGATGATACATATTAAGAAATGGTTCCTTTGTGGGTTTAGTCACATGAGAGTCACATGAGAGTTTCTGAATAAGTTGCTTTGTTATATAACATTATAGATTTGATAGGAATGAGAAAGACCACTCGTGACACATACTCAACAATTCCATTAGCATTATAATGCCATACCAGTGTAACAGTGCACTTACTGAGCATTATTTATTAATTGTGTACACTTAAATGAGACACAGTCTTTACACAGACACAGTCATGAAGGGGGACACAGTTTTGACATACTATGAATAGTAATCATTTTGGTTGATTGGTTTGGTTTGGTTCTCTGGATGAAAGTCTCATCAATTCAGAATTCTGGCAGTTAAAATAAATAAATTCTAGATAAAATTATTTCTAACTATGAGGGAAAATCAGCCCTTTTCTGAAATGTCTGCCCAAAACAATATGGTCAGTTATATATGATGCATTATGTTCTTGTGCAACCTGTTTTCATTATATTTCCACCACCACACTCAAATTTATGGGAACCATTTTGCTGTTATTTCTGGTCTGAAATCACTGAAACACTAAAGGCACTTTCTTGTGTCTCTTCTTCAATTTGATGTGTTAACACTCTCTGGGTTCGAAGTTGAATAAGGAAATGGGAGACAGGCATGCAACAGCGCTTCCTTTATTACGTTCTTAATTACTAATATCCCTAAATAAAAACCTGCTGAGCCTAACCAATCAAGCAGTTTTTCAATGCATGTTATTGGATAACCCTTCAGCCTTGGGAACCAAAACATTGGGGCTGGATGAGTCACTGTGGTACTCCTCGATTTCCCCCATATCGAACATGGCCATGAGTTCCTCCCAACCCACCTCCAGGATGTCTCAATATGGTGCTCTGTGAAATTTGTGTGACCAGGTAGAGGCAAAATCATGTCGAATATTCTGCTTGCAACTTGGTAACTTCTGTGATTTGGGATGGTGAAAAGAGGTCACATGTTTTAGATTCACTTCCGGTCCCAGCTCTTCCCTCCTCAGCTGTACCATCACCAAAGCTATAGGGACAAACTCTCTCCATGATTTTAGGAGATGGAGGTGGCATAACTGCAGTGCCTTGTCTCTAACTGTTTGCCTTACCTCATTGTCAATTTACTTGAATTGCTGTGTGACCTCAAAGGGCCCTTGCCACTTTGTGAGTAATTTGGAGCTTGATATGGGTAATAATAAAGAGCACTTGATCTTCCAGTTTCAAATTTTCCTCTGTTAACCGATCCAATGGGGGAAGTTTTGCTCTCATGTTAAGAATGTATTGAATTTCACTTTTACATTGTGAAGGTCCATCCTCCCAAATTTTTTCTATTGATGTCTAAGATTCTGCAACGCTGGCTTAAGCCCATATAGTAATTCAAATGGGGAATACCTCAAGAACCTCTTGTACTTGTGGAGCCGTTTACTAGTTGTGTATGAACTACTGAATCGTATTTCTAAGCATTTGATTAAATTGCTTGACCAGACCATCTGTTTGTGGATGGTAAACACTGGTAGGAATTGATTTAATCCATAATATTTTGTACAGTTTGAGAACTGTGCATGACAAAAACATGGTGAGCATTATGACTTGGGTTATTATTTTGAAGAGTGCCTCCACAAGGCTGCATGCTGAGATGTTGTGCAGAGGCACCACTTCCAGATATAATGTTGTGAAATCTACTAACACTGACACAAAGAGATGCCCTTATGCCCTTCTTTGTAATGGCCCAACAAGGTCTGTGTGTCTGTGTGTGTGAGTGTGTGAGTAAGCACGTCTGTACAACCGGATCAGTGTCTGTGGGTTTTAGCTATATTCTTCCCTAATCCATAGAATAAGATTTTATTTTATGTTTTATAGAGGCAATCATTTATTATTGCACTGAATTGTCTGATTGATCCCTGAATTGATTGGTAGATCTATATGTTATTGAATGTTTGCAAATTGACTCCTTTGAGTGGACTCAACCTGCAATAGCAAATGTCAATGTAAGGGTGCAGATATGAGAATCTGTCTGGCAGAGAGGTAGTGTGTTGTGTATTGTAGAGTGCATTGTACGGTTATGAAGTAAATATCTGTAATGTATGAATGTCAGGTGCAAATACACTAAGCACGCTAAGCAAAATATTTATTCCAAACTTGAAAGCGGTAACAAAACCTGGACCATTTCCTCCACCACCAAGTGTATTGTAGAATTCAAATGCACTTTATTGCCCTAAGCAGCACTTTATAATG
Source organism: Prietella phreatophila (assembly GCA_025728095.1). NCBI lineage: Eukaryota > Metazoa > Chordata > Actinopteri > Siluriformes > Ictaluridae > Prietella > Prietella phreatophila. The sequence goes on along the minus strand of JAOUWY010000047.1, from coordinate 13,979,271 downwards.
CAAGACATACATGAATTTGTGCATTACACATTATAACAGAATGAATCAGAATGCAACATGTAGGTCAAATGTTTCCTATTATATTAGTAACATGGTAAACTACCATGAAAATTCAAAAGGTTCCACTTATGACTCCAGGTAGAAGTGCATCAATTATCATACAAAAACAAGCAGTTATTATGTGTTGAGGGAGGGAGGTGGGGCATTAGGGTAATTTAGAGCTGCTGAATAATTTTGAGCTTTAATGGTGGTTGAAAAATTGAAGGCTTTTGTGAACAATTAAATGGCTGCTGTTATATTCTGTTGTTCAGAAGGCACTGTTTCTGTTGTTTGTTTTTGTTACAGTCATTAGTGCATCATATAGTTTCACATTTTTGCAAAACACTGCCAGGCTTGTGCTCTTGAAATGTGATCAGATAGTAAAAAGGAGCAGAGGTCAATATTTAGTGGACTCTCCAAAATTAGATGTTTAAATTCATGCATTATTCATGTCTCAGTGACTTTTTTTTAGCATCATTAATCTTCTTACGTATTGTATCTGGGCAATCTATGCACAGACTCTAATGAAATGCATCAATAGAACATTCACATGAGCATTTCCCAAGGGTCTCATTGAGACCCACAACATATTGACAAAGCAAGTCCATCAGCAGCAGCAGCATCATCCATCCGTCTTCTATACCGCTCATCCTACAGGGTCACGGGGAACCTGGAACCTATTTCAGGGAGCATCAAGCACAAGTTGGTGTACCTGGATAGGGTGCCAATCCATCGCAGGGCACAATCATTAACACACCCATTCATACACTACAGACAATTTGGACATGACTATCAGCCTACCATGCATGTATTTGGACTGGGGGAAGAAACTGGAGTACCCGGAGGAAACCCCCGCAGCATGGGGAGAACATGTAAACTCAGGGCCGTGGCAAGAATTGAACACACAACCCTTGAGGAATGAGGTGAACATGCTAACCACCAAGCCACCATCATCATCATCATCATCATCATCATCATCAGCAACAGCAACAGCAGCAGCAGCTTTCACTGTTTGATCTAGAACAGAATACACAGTGATGCAGGCTGCAAATGTTGGTGTTCTTTCTGTGGATAAGCTCTTGATTGCAGTATATACTCATATGCGTCATACCAAAATCTGCAACAGCACATCAAAAGGACTAGAATTCCCATGATCCCTAGTCAGTGACTATGTCATATGAAACTGAAGCAAACACCCATCTACTGATTTCTGATGCTGTTCACAGTCAAGTACACTCTGTGAAATAACACAGACTCTCACACGCTCATTCTTAGGTCTTGCTCCAGCATTGACCCTGTGACGTTATTATGCCTTTTGAACATTTTGCCATTCTGATATGACCCCTGCTTTGTTTATAGTTTACTCATTTCCTCTGGCAAGTCAATGTCTGTTTGCTAATTGCCTTATGGCTTATGGGTTTATTGTTTTGGCTTTTTACTTTTTGACTTGTTTGCCCTGGGTGCTTTTAATAAAATTCAAAACCAACACTTACATCCGTCCTTCTGCCTCCATAACAGAATATTTAGTTTATAACATGGATGTACAACATTTCAGCAAACTCTGTATGATATTTACTGCTCAAGGCTGACTAGTCAGTGAACAACAAATCACTGTCATCTGCGCTTCACCAGGAAACCTATCTAAACCCAGGTCTGCTGCAGTGATGCCCATTCCACATAATTGTCCCCTCACAGCCCAGCCTGAAATGTCAAAATGTCAAGGCTTTTGGTTAGAAACCTTTATTTGTAAACTACACGTTACAGCAAAATTCTATTATTTGCATATGCCCAGCTTCTGTGGAAGCTAAGGTTAGACAATGTTACAGCATGCCTGGAGCAGAGCATGTTAAGGGCCTTGCTCAAGGGCCCAACAGTGGCAGCTTGGTGGTGCTGGGACTTGAATCCCCAACCTTCTGATAAGAAACCCTGAACCATAACCATTGCACCATCACTGCCTTGTTATAGTGCACACTGTCCTCTTGGTGCAATAAATAAAGTATGATAAATCTTTTCACAAAATTTTCATACAAATCTGCTATACCAGTAGTCATTTAGACACAGTGTTCTCTCTTGCATCACTCACTGACTCAAGGAGTAGCCAGAAAGCTCAGTGTGCTGCCACAGACTTTGAAAAGCTTAAATCATTTTCAAGCTGGATGGAAAACCACGGATTCATCACTAAATCATTCCTCCCTGCCTTGATGCCAGTGCTCTATATAAACTAAATTTCCATCGAATTTCTGTACATAATGCAAGTGATGGAAATGTGGTTTTCAGCTGGGATTATATAGCTGTCCTTGGGATAAAAATACATTATTATTGATAGGACTTGCTGCTGTTGTTTATTAATTTGGTGGTAAAAAACAAAACAAAAAAAAATAAATAAAATAAATAAAAAAGTTGGGAAAAAAAATCAATCATGTATTTCAGAAATTTTCTTGGTCAATCCACCTCCCCCACAACGCATAATGCACTCACTCACACTCACATTCACTCCCACTGAAGCAGTGCATCCATTAAAAGCCTGCTGTCCAATATGCATGTTAATCGTACGTCCCATTAAAACACTGTACTCCAACACCTAACATACACTAATTGGTGGCCAGGCTTCATTAGCTGTCTATCAGCTCTGTGTTGAAGGCTTCAATGGAGATTTCATGCAGCCTGAGCTGTTCACCGGAAACAGTGAGTTAAATGAACAAACAGTGTGATATTGCAATGAAATATTTGATCATTTAAATTCACTAAAATATTGAATTCAGCTAAGAATAATATACACTTTGTTAAACATTTCATTGCTGCATTTTAATGTGCCTCATCTTTTGCAATCATTGCTGCATTTTAATATGCCTGAACTTTCTCAGTCAGTGCTTTGTAAATCTTAATGCAGTCATTCAGGTGTCATCAGTCAGATGTGTGCGGTCCTTGGAAAGCATTTGGAAATCCTTGAGAATCTGATCAGAAATGTATGTATGTAACTACCTCTTTAGTTGGGAACTACCTCTATAGTTGGGAACTCCCTCACAGCTCTCACCTTTTCTTGGTCAGTCTTCACACCTTCAGCTGACTCCACATGCCCAAAGAATATAAGTGATCTCTGGACCAGCTTGCATTTCAAAACTAAATATTATTCACATTTCTCGACATAAGAAATAGGGTCATCAACCTCACCTTCACCAAAACGTGGGAACTCAATATCAACAGGGGGACGCATGAGATGACTAGAGGAGGACTTCTTTACACACTGAGTTTTATTGGAGATACACGAGACAGCAGGAGTGGGGAGTAAACATTGCATCAGGAGTGGTCCTGATGCACTGGCATAGATGTTGAGGATATGCAAGATATCACATCTAGCGAGGCAATCAACTGCCGCCTTCCCCAGATCTTGTTGACTCTCTCATATGCCATTTCAATAGTCTAGACCATTTATCCACTACTGCTTTGCAATTTGGTCATTGATAACATTCTCACTCACCCTCTGCATACAGCTTCACAGTTATCACCCTTTGCCTTGGGCTCTCTATCAGAATCGATATAGAGTTCACTGAACGTAGTAATGAGTTCTCTCACATGCTCTCTTCTTGTAACAAATGGTCTGGTGGTGAAATTTGCACTAAGCGTGAACTCAAAACTTGTACCAGAACAGAGGTCAGCCATGGCAGCAAAGACTCTTCAATTAAACAGCAACCTACAAATGCACAAATGTATAAAGTGAAGCACTGGACAGCAATAATTTATACATTGATGAACCCAAAACAGCATAACAAATCAACAGCAAACACATTACTTAGAATAAACTAGCAACCAATAAATCCAATTCAAACCTCAAATAATAAAGTATTGCCACTTAAATTGTAACTTTGACTGAATTAAATACCCAAAATAATGAAACAACAACAACCAACAAAACACTACAGCACAAATAAACAAATCATAAATGAATGAAGCATGAAAGGTGGATGAATCAGTTTAGAATACAACAGCAGTAATGGATACATAGTTCATTATGCAAAAGGTTTTATCTGAGTGTTGTATATGTATAAACTGTCTTGGAAATGTCCAAGTGGTCAATGAAGCTATAAAGTCCTACATCATGGAAACAACTAAATCTCACTGGTGTAATCCCAACCAGGCTATCCTGCAGTAGGTATCTACACAAACACTACTTCTTTTCCTTTTAGAGCACCACAACAGAGTCCACTGCAAATTTCTAAACAATATAATTAACATTTATCAAAGATACATCACCACAACCACATCCATGTGCTACTCTTTGCCTGGGCCTCTGACATGTGTGCTGAATTTCACGAGATTTTGAGCATGTTAAGGGCCCCAAAAGCCCCCAAACCTTCCTTAGGAACCCCCAAAAATCCTTAGGAAAACAATAATAATTATGATGATGATGATGATGATTTCAGCACACTTTAACAGAAAACAATTATGTAACAATATTGTATAGAAATTATCAAATATATTTTAAATGCTATATTAAAACATTTAGTTATTCATAATTGTTCAATTATTCAGTTCCAATTCAATTAGCATTCAGTTAGGCTTTAATATTATTTTTGTAGAATTGAATTATACTAAGTGCAAAAAATAGCTCCTCCTTTGGATTAACTTTAAGTGTATTAATAATTACTGTGTAGCTGCATGCAAGTACACTTAAGGGTGTGGAAGCATAATCAAAGGGACATGCCTGGCATTATACATAGCTTAGATGATCTTTTAATATATTCGGATTCCCTGGAGCAGCATGTTGCCCATGTCAAAGGAGTCCTGCAGAGTCTAATAGCAAACAATCTTTCATCAAGACTTAAAACTGAGTTTCATGTTCCCCAATTAACATTTCTAGCGTACATACAGTAAAGATGGCAATTATCATGGATGATGCCAAAGCCTGAGCCATTACATATTGGCAAGTTCCAATTTCCACAAGCATCAGAGATCTACAATTTTTAGGTTTCACACATTTTTTATTATAGTTATTTCATTAGAAACTTTAGTTTGGTATGGTAGAAAGTTGGATGTTAAACTGGTGCTTGAGAAGTGGCTGTGTCAGGCAGTGGTTCAGGCGATGTGCAAACAGAGTATAAAAGGTCAAGGAAAAAAATCCAGAAACAAGATAACACGCTATGTTCAAAATCAGAAAAAACAAACATGAATAGAGGGCTTGGTATGTCAGAGTTGAAGGAATACTTCACGAAATGAAGATGCAGTGAGGGTGCTTATATGTTTGTGTGCAGGTGATTGAGTCTAGGCGTGTAATCGGAATCAGTAATCGGGTAACTGTGAACCTGACATTGAGCATGGCATGTGGGTGTTGTAATCCAATGTGTCCATGTTTGTATGTGGAGGTGTAGTGTGGGAAGTGGACTTCAGTGCACATTCTAGTGTTGACATGACAGGATGAAGGTTGCAGAACGCATTCACAGTGTACAGTATACCAAAAAATCCTTGAGTATCTGAAAACACTGAAACATATCATACCACAAGTTATATGGACTGTTTCCTTTAGTTAATATTCCAATCGCTCATCCACCAGGTTCTGAAAAAGTCTAAGCTGACACTTTATCACACAATTATCCATCATGCCCCAAATTCATGACCATAGGCACCATGTTGCACTAATCTAATTTTATCTTAACCATTAGCTGGTACACACGAACAACGGTAGCTCAGTGGGGAAGACATTAGACTGCTACTTGGAAAGTTGCGATCCCAGCACTGCCAAACTGCCACTGCTGGGCCCTTGAGCATGGCCCTTAACCCCCAATTGTATGAATGTATGTGGATAAGCGTGTCTGACAAAATTTAAATGTAAATAACTATGTTCCTTCAACACCCCACTTCTGTCCAGCATCACCCAGAATTAACTTACATCCATTCCAATATCTGTTCTGTACATATCACTTGGACTCAGACATCATTAACAACAAAACATCCACCTGTCACCAAAACCAGATCAGATGCTCAGCAACAAATATTAGTAGGAGTCAAAAATCTGACAATTTTAGTTTGTGCCCAGGCTAAAGTACCCAATATATGTGGTCGTCATGGTATGTTTACAAAAAGCTACATGTTAATACCACACAATGATTTTCTTTTAGCTCCGCTATGCTCATGTTGCGTTTTGAGGGATGTTTTAAGCTGGCACATAGTATCAGTAAATACTAACATCATGGGTTATGCATAGAATATCATACAGTGGTTTGGAATATCATACAGGGGGTATAGAATATCATACAAGGGGTTTAGAATATCATACAAGGGGTATAGAATATCATACAAGGGGTTTAGAATATCATACAGGGGGTATAGAATATCATACAGGGGGTATAGAATAT
>JAOUWY010000047.1:13936649-13953003 GCA_025728095.1 Prietella phreatophila | reverse complement strand
AGTTTGGGGTCCCTTGCTGGAGCTGCTACCCCTGCGACCCGATTACGGATAAGCGGTTGAAGATGGATGGATGGATGTCTTAATAGAATTTTGTCCCTCTGATATCACTGCATGAAAGATTTACATGGGAGAGAATTGTTTATATCCTACTCCTGTCCACTTCTAAAGAAACTCTTCCAGCAAAAAATAATTATAATAATTTAACATTGTCCCATGGCATAATGAACTTCATCATGACCAACTTGTGATTCTGTTTGAGATTTATGTTAGTTCATCTTCTTTAATGAATGTCCCACTAAAGTGTATGATCTCAGTCCTGGGTCTTTCATTGTTACAGTTGTAGGTTCATTTGAAGCTCCACATTGAAATGTTATCCCTTAAGAACTTAAGATTCCTCCAACAACTAAAGATGTTATCCCTTTAATCTTAGGACTTCTAATAAGTAGCTGACACTTCTTATAGCCATGCCTAGTAATGAGCACCAAGGTCACACTTGCAGCACCAGGAGACATATACCTACTTATATCCATGCAACTGCTTCCATAAACCTTTTAAGGCTACACCAAATAAAATAACAGCAGATGTTTGTAATAAACTGTATCAGTCATTTTTCAGTAAACTTTCTATGCCTTTGAAGTTGCTTTCTAGAATTTTATATAAATTATTTCTTGCTCAAAATGAAACACTGCACATCTTTCAAAAAGATTCAGTAGCTGGCATCATGTGGCTAGTCATGGGAATGCCAGAGTCTGCCTCTGCCATCTACATCTGCAGCTGCTACACAGAAAAAAAATAATAAGTAATTTTGAGGATTTTATTTTGTTTAATATATTGGTATTGGTATCACATTTGTGCACACACCAGACTTTGCAAACCTGTAACCAAATTATTAAGGTTTCCCTGCTTTCCCTGCTTAGTGTGTAGACTTAATCACCAACATAGAGAAATCTGTTTGTATTTAATGATTCTAGAATATTTACCTGCAGTGGTTGCTGTCTAATCTGACAATGTTTTAAAAAGTCTAGATTATTAAATGTACCTATGAACAATATTCCATTCATTACTTAGAATGGAAAACTGTTTAGAAGGTATTCTCATACTGATGGTTAAAACAGCAATTACCTTGTCTGAGGGCAATGGTGGCTCAGTGGTTAAGGCTCTGGGTTACTGATCATTAGTTTTGGGGTCATTGCTGGGCTCTTGAGAAAGGCCATTATCCCTTTCTGCTCCAGGTGTGCTGTGACATGACAATCCTGCACTTTAACCACAACAATTTTGCAATAATATGCAATATGCAATAATTTAAATGTACTATAAATTATATGTGACATAAAAAGCTGTATTCTTTTTCTTGATTTATTTCATATTCTTTAATAGTGCATGTTCAGGAAAGGGGTATGCAGAACAATGCAGAGGATGCAATATAAAGTATGTCACTTGATTTGAAAAGACAGCTCACTGAAACTGTTTCCTATTACTAGGAAATTGCATTTACTGGAGCTACAGAACGTACAAATAATATTCGTAATAAATTCGTAATTCGTAATGCTTGCATACTTCATTAGATGGAGCCTAATGTTACATTATTTACAACTTTTTGTAGATAAACAAATCCTGTCTAATCATCAAATGTCTCATTAAATAATTATAATTTTTCAAAAATATAACAATAATAAACTTGATATTAGGGATGTAACTTAATATAAATACATTATTCAGATTGAACAGACAATGTGTTGTGAACAAACACAAACACAGATATGAATAAGGGGTGTACGTTCTGTAACCATCAGTAGTGGGATGAACTTCCAACCACAGTCTGAAGAGTAGAATCTGTCAAAAAAAAAAAAACAGCTACAGACCCACCTTTTCCATAAACACTTAATTAACCCCCAATTTATCCCCCAACCCCCCAACCCCAAAAATACACCTCTTACACCTCTACTATGCACATTTTCCACTGGAAATATCGCTTTGCTTATATTTTCACATCTGTAGGTCACTCTGGATAAAACCGTCTGCTAAGTGTATAAATGTAAATGTTTTTATAAGTAGTCTGCAGTCTGTACTTCAGCATGAAGCTGATGGGACAAATAAAGATCATGTTAACTCCTTACTCTAAAGTGAAATTCATTAACATGATATACATAGGAGTCACAGAATTCATTTAATGCAGGCTCGAGTCAAGTACAATAACATGATCCGAATAGGAGGTGCACTCTTTGTTTGTGTTTTTTGTCTGTCGTCAGTGTTTTGCTCCGGTAGGTCGAATTAAACATTGCCTTACTTACAGTAACTCCAGAATAAAACACTATGTATTTCTACATTTTTTTTCTTTACCCAGAAAGAAATAAAACAACAGAAAGGGAGCATGAAGGAACAGAGAGAGAGGTTAGAGCAATGGCGCCTGAAGGAGCAGGTTGAGAGGCTGTGGCAGTTCAGCCTTAAAGAGCAGAAAGAAATTGCAAGAATGGAGCTTGAAAATTTCTTCGTTCTAGCAGACCCTAGGGCACCACTGCCACCGCCAGAGTCAGCAGGCCTAGAATTCTTAGTATGTTGGATATTTTCATGCCTCTGTTACTATGTGGTGGATCCCATTATGTTTTCAGGTTGTCCATGTGTCAATCCGAGATTCTGGTTAGCACGATATCTCAAGAACAAGTTGTTGAATGTTTGTAGGATTTATATGGAATCATCAGTGTAACCACCAGGTGAACAGATTTTGGAATTGATCCAAACAGGGTCAAGGTCACAGCAAGGTCAGATGTCTGCAATAGTTTTTCTTCAAGAGCTTCCTTCCAGTTTGAAGTAAATTTCTAGGGCATTTGAGGTATACATATTTGTAACAAGAATGACTAGACTTGGTGGTGAAGGCATCCCTGTTGACATCTAGACATCAAGTTCTATTCGTTAAAATGTTGTTCTTTTTAACTGTTTTTAAATTGCATTTACAATGGTATTATTTCAACAACTATAATCATAGAAGAATGATGATTTGACATTGTGTGGATTTTTGAATAGAAAAATGGTAGGTTGACACTAGTTTTTAATTTTTTTTTTTAATATATCATAATTATGAATTATAATAAATGTATAGGATAGACTGATGTAGTTATTTAAACTATTTTAAATCATAAAGTGAAATATTTATGGATTGCAAGTTACAATATTTATGAATTATAAAATAAATCTTTATAATAATTTTAACCTTCAGTCAAAAAATCTCTGAGAATGGATGGAATGTTATGCACGATTAGGCAAATTGACACGGAACTGATTAGGCCTAGTTATAAAACCCAATATAATACTTAGACTGATGTTAGCTTGCCTGACAGTGCCCCTAGGCCTAAGATCCTAATTATTTTAAGGCTTTTTTCAGTTAATTATATATATATTATAGCATATTTTACCAGGTCCTTTATATAATGCTAACAAGCGCAGGAATTGATTTTCTAAACAGAATTGTGAAATGATGAGTTTAATCCAATTGCTGAAACATTCTGGGAAAAGTAAATATTCTATTCGCATTTACTAGGATTTATGGATCTAGGTCTTGAACATGTTGTTCATGAATGACTTTGATACCTACCTTTCAAAAATAAACATCACACAGAAATCCACCAGCATATTAGGTGTTGTTATGTTCATTGAGCCGTAAAAGGATATTTTCCAGGAGTTCTTTAGGTTATGTAAGATTGCAGTAGCAATTCCCGTAAGCACTGCTACATGTCAGAAAAGCTTCTCCTGGCTGAAGCTGATAAAGACTCTTTTTAGTACAACAAGGTCAGAGTGGGCTGAGTGATTTTAGCTACCAGTTTTGAGCATTAAATCTAGAAGGGAAAAGTTGGAGTTTGTGGATGCGCAAAAATACAAAATCAAAAGAAAATACTTTCACAAAACATTTAGATGTTGTAAATTTTCTGCAGTTATAATATTTTTTATAGTATAAATTTAGCAAATATTCTTCTGATAGTAATCTACTTAACGGTCTTTATTCAACTGCTTGCACTACAGTTGTATTAAAGGTATGTGCCATTAGATAATACGTCCTGTACTTTTGATGTTTGGTGTGATTCTAGACTAAAGAGATTCTAGACTACATATAGTAGACATACATAATTGGTTGTACTGGGACCCCTGTATAACATTTGGACCGTTCTGGACCATCTAAGGGAGTGTGGGCTCAAACTGTCACCCAAAATGTGAATATTTTACCATCTACAGACCCAGACACTTGGAACACGAAGATGTTCTTGACATAACTGTCAATCATGTCACTATCATGTAAGGCATATCAATCCTAACAAAAGACCGAAAGGAAAGCACTTTAGCAAGATATCTCAGAATATTTCTTGGTTCATTATGTGTTTCCAGAGAAATGCCATATAGTGAACTGGAATAAAAAGTCAGAACAAGCCCTTAGTACTCTTTAATATATTTGTCTCTATGATATGTATTAAGAATAAAAAACTATTCAGACATACCTGGACTGAAATCAATTTCCCTCACAGACAATCCTGCACATTCATTAGAGTAGCTTTCAGAGTGTAAAATCTTGGTGGTGTAATATCTGTGCCTTAAAGATACATTCAACAGAGGCAGAGAAGGAGGTGCAGATTGTTTGTAACAGTGGTCAGATTAAAGGATATTGTTGCAGCTTTAACCTAGTACACACTACAAGATTTTAACCCCGATTTCCCAGGTGCCTACTAAATATAAGTACAGCAATGAATCACAGTTAATGAGAGTCTGAGAGGAATTAGATTGATCTGCTCTCATGTACCGCAGATCCCGGAATCCTATTTATCATCAATCTATTTGTGTAGGAGGCTGAGGGAAAAATATAAGCAAAACAATGATGCTTCTGTAAGAAATTACAATCACCTCAGAAACTATTGGAAAAGCAAGGCCAATTCATTATTTTTGCTGTAGACTGAAGACATTTGGGTTTGTGATCAAAAGATGAATATGCGAAGAGAGTTTAGAATTTCCGCTTTTATTTACTGGTATTTATGTAGATGTATTAAACAATATAGAACATAGCACATTTTGTATCAGACCAACCAATTTGTAGGTGAATATATAAAAATACTGGAACAGATTTTACAAGACTGTAGTATGTGCCCTTTCTACAAGTGATTGTGTAGTGTGTACACCTCTACATCTACCACAAAAACTGCTATTAAAATAACAGTGTGAAAGGGTCAGCAACAACAGTGGATCCTGGAACAACAGCAGCAATATTCGACAGCTGTGAGGTCATACTGAGTCATGCAAAAATTCTCTGGGGAAATGAAACCATAGTATGGCTTGGGTTCAGAGGGTATACATACAGAATTTCAAGTGGTACTGGATTGGCCCAAGTTCGTTTGAGAGCTCCTATGATTTCGGAGATTTGGAAATTTATACCAGAGGTTCATCAATAGCTTTAACACATCACGCCAAACAGCATTTTGCCACAGCATCAATTTTAAATAAAACTGATCCCAGCTTAGTTGTAGCCCTCAAAGAGTGGTGTGTCAATTCTAAATATTGCTTGCCCTCATTACATGCTGATGATGAGAGGTATGTTTCATCTTGCTCTGTGTATCCACAGCCCAAAACCCCTTATCAGCTATGCACAGGCACTCTGGGACATCACTGGTCCCAAACTGTGACAGATTTTTTTTTTTTTTCAGATCCTGATGGAAATACCACATCTTCGTAGTGATTGCTTTTAAAATATGTTGTTTTCTTTCACTGTCAGATCCTTGCTTTAGATGATGGAGGCCCTGTTGTGTCATGTGTTGTAGGACATTTGGATTTATTGCTGTATGAAATTATCTGGATGAGGACAACCATCCAGATTCCAACAGTCAGGTTGAAAAAACTAATTCAGGAGCTTGGCCTGTTTCCACAAAGCCATTGTGGGGACTGGCAGGGTAACTTGTTTCATCCCTGAGCTGAGTATGCTTGGAATGCTACCCATTCTGCATCAGGTTATACACTACTGTCAGGTAATATAAGCAGAATTGTGTGCAACTGCAGAGAGAGTTTATTTTGAATAAACAGGCAAAAACTAAATCACAAAACAGGCAAGTTCAGGAGATGTACCAGCCACAGTGAAAGGGCAAATCCAAAAACCAGGTAGAGAACAATGTCAAAAAATCTATACACAATCTATACACAAATAGAGTATAGAGATATCTATACACAAATAAACGACTTGGTAAAGTCAGGAAGAGACTCAGCGTTACATCTCTGTATTTCATTTCTGAATTCCAACCTGGCTTTCCGATTCGTACTACTGATGAGTGGTTTTCATCTTGGGGTATGGCCATCATATTTCTGGCTACTTGTTTTAAATCTGAATTTTGGATGCATTTACATTTCAAGTTTCTTTTTTTTTGTCTTGGTGACCCTGAGCTACCAAATCCCCATGAACATGGCTGTCACAGAATCAGAATATAACCCCAGACACCACAGGGGCCAGAGCTGGTCTGAGAATAATGAAGATCTGCCAAAGTGGGCTAGTCATCTGTACTGATGAAAAATATAGCACCATGCAGGCTATAGTCTTTCAAGTCTAGCTTCGCTAACGTGTCTGATACATTTTGTTCGCTAAGAATGTGGAAAGAACTTTCTATTTTTACAGAAAGATGCAGTTTGACTGACATGGCAGATGTCCAACTACAGACCTTGTCCGGCAGCCTGTCAGGAAACATGGGAGTAGCTCTTTACTTCTTGGCATAACTCAGTAGACAAATGCAAACACAAGACATCCCATCGTATAAAATCTACCGGTGAAAGCAAGAGGAGTTTCTCTGGAGGTTATTGGGTGGTGACTTGATATGTACTGCTCATGTCAATTCAAATCAAGTCAAGTCTATTTATTATACCAGGATATTATTTAGTATACCAGGATATATTTACACTGAAATGCATGTGGTGAGGCTAGAGTAAGCTGGTCACATAACAGAACATGATACACACATGCACAGAGAGGCCTTTAGTTGCTTAGAAGTTTCCCTGGTTTCCTTTTTGACCTCATGCACTATTACACGTTTTGCTTTTGGTGTGATCTTTGTTGGTCAACCACTACTGGCGAGGGTAACAAATGTCTTAAATTTTCTCCGTTTGTACACAGTCTGTCTGACTATGGATAGTGATGTCCAAACTCTTTAGAGATGGTTTTGTAACTTTATCCAGAATGATGAGGACTCCTTTTTGGAGGTTGTTGGGAAATTTTCTATTGTTTATTCCCTCAGATATGTACGTATAAGTATGTTTAGGTTATAGGTTGATTTTACCATGGTAGAAGCTGGTGAGGGTTTTTGGGTTCATTCCAAAGTTCTTCAGCTTCTGCAGGAAGTAGAGCCTCTGGTGGATAGATCTTATGATTGTCTTTGTGTGGAGTTACCAGGTGAGCTCATCAATGATGTGGATACCGAGAAGCTTGAAGTTCTTGATTCATTCCACAGCAGCACCATTGATGTGTAGTACTTCATTGATGTGTATTCCACTCTGGGACTTCCTGTAGTAAACTATTATCCATCCATCCATTGCAAGGCACAATCCCATACACATTCACAAACCCGTTAATACACTACGGACACACCAATCAGCCTACCATGCATGTCCTTGGACTGGGGAGGAAACTGGAATACCCAGTGGAAACCCCCGCAGCACAGGGATAACAAACTCACACACACAGGGCCATGTAGAGAATCACACCCCGAACCCAACTAACAACTAAGTCACGGTACTAGTCCACTATCATGTCTTTTGTTTTGCTGATGTTAAGAGACAGGTCATTGTCTTGGCACCATTGTGACACACCTCTGATCTTCTCTATGTAGGCTGTCTCATCGCTGATGTGATGAGGCCTAGAATGGTTGTGTCATCAGCAAACTTGAAAATTATGTTGGAGCTGTGTTTGGTAACTCAGTCATGCATGAACAGGAGCTACAGGAGGGGGCTGAATACACATCCCTGTTGGGCACCTGTGTTCAGAGTCAGTGTGGAAGAGGTAGAGTTGTAGATTCTCACCACTTGGGGTTTGCCTGTCAGGAGGTCCATTATCAAGATGCACATGGTGGTGTTAAGACCCAGATCTTTGATCTTTATGACAAGCTTTGTGGGAACGATGGTATTAAATGCCAAACTACATAATCAATAAACAGCATTCTCACATAGGTGTTGTGCATGAGAGCAATGTGCATCATTAGAGCAATGGCATTGTCTGTAGTCTGCTGGAGTGGTATACAAACTGGAGAGGGTCCATGGTTGTAATTAGGGATGAGCAGATGTGTGTTTTAACTAGCCACTTGAAGCACTTCATGATGGTCCTCTTTTAACCTATTGTAACAGCTGACATGCTTGGGGACTGATTTAAGATTTCTTTGAAGACATCTGCTAACTAGGTGGCAGATACTCTAAGGACCCGGTCATGGATGCCATCAGGTCCTGGTGCTTTGCACGGCTTTAGTGTCTTGAAAGCATCAGGCATAGTCAGAACTATTGTGCAGCTGTTCTGGTTCACAGAAAGTCTTACATCTGAATAGGTATTATTCACCTCAAAGCAAGCATAGGACATGTTGAACTCATCTGCTAAGGCATGCCTACATCACTGCTTTTTCTCCCTTTGTAGTCTTGTTATTGAGAGCTGGCTGTTCCACATACACTTGAGCATTCGCTTGAGTTAGTGGAACTTCTAAGGCTGAGACTATGCAGGCTTACACTGACTCTGAAGTAACTCTGGATATATTTAATCAGAGGTGTGACCCGCAGAATTGGATTATTGTTTCATCATCAGGGTAAACTCCAAGGACCAGACCAGGTTTGATTCCATAGGGCAAGGTTTTAAAACAAATAAATATGGAAAAATGTTTATAATGGATACGTGCCATGCAATAATGAAGGTACTTTTATTTTGATTAGATCCTTATGGCTTGCTACAGGCTCTGTAGCAGAACATGCTAATAATCTTCCCTTTTCAATTAAGTTGCTTAGTCTTCTGAACCCCACACCAATGTTGTTCATCAGAACTAATTAAAAATCCAATATGAAAGTCTCAGCAAGCCAGTATCCTCTAGGTGCATTATGAAATGGCATTAGTTAAAGAATAAACCTATTATAAAATATAAAATTCTGTATTCTCTGCAAAATTCATAATAAGGAGAATTTGAGTTTTAAAATAAAATATTTTATCAGCTATAAAATGAATATGCATATCAGTGTCAGGATTTTAAAATCTGTGGTAAGACTTATCTAATTACGTTTTACTCTCCATTGAATTTGTTATTGTTGCTTGATTG
This sequence comes from Prietella phreatophila, assembly GCA_025728095.1. NCBI lineage: Eukaryota > Metazoa > Chordata > Actinopteri > Siluriformes > Ictaluridae > Prietella > Prietella phreatophila. The sequence continues at coordinate 13,943,707 of JAOUWY010000047.1, read as the reverse complement.
TTTCAGAAATAAAGAGCTGCATTTCACAAATACAGGAAATCAGAGAACCTTGAGTTGTTATGAAAACCATTTCACTGCCAATATTTTGCAAAACTAGGGCAGTGGTAGCTTAATGTTTAAGACATATAGGAATTCTGATCAGAATTCCATTTGAGTTCAAATCCAAGCAGTGCCAACCAGCCACTGCTGGGCCCTTGAGCAGGGCCCTTAACTTATCCTCAACTGCTCAGTTGTAAAAATGAAATAAATGTAAGTTGCGCTGGGTAAGAATGTCTTCCAAATGTAAATGACCAATTGTTAAATTCACAAACTAGATGAAGATTAAATGCAAGTGCAGTGTTCCAAGTCTAGGTGTATATCCATATATATCTTGGAACCTCATCTATTGTCATGCATATGGACAGTGGGTTCAAAGCTGCATAAACTGCTAGCTACTTTGGTTCAAATAAAATCAACCAAAGGAACCAGAGAATATATATTTTTCGAAAATGTTCACATTATTTTATTTTCCTGCTTATTTCTTTCTCTCAGAATATAACCCTCTATTTGTTTTTTTTCTAAAGATCAGCAACTATTCCGCTATTGCACCATTATTCTGAAGCACTATAATCACTTCAACATATCTCATTTGAAATGGTAGCATGCAATAGTAACTCAGGAATTCATATTATATGAATTCATATTCACATTAACTACATTAGACATTGCAAAAATAGAACATGGTAAATACACTTTAGAATTATAGTGTATTCGGTATTCAACAATCAATTGTTCAGACCAAACCCTGTCTTCTATACACGTACTGTAAAGTCACACATGCCTGTCATAAGCTAGTGTCGATCTGATAGATAGGTTAGAGGAGAATGCAATTTTTCATCATCCAGAGAGCCCACTCAGTTTGGCGTTCCATTGAGTTGAACTTGCACATAATTCATTGCATAGCAACAGGCAATCAGTGACACACATCTAACACAAAAAGAGCCAAGGAATTAAAATCCGCATTAGCTACTTACAGATTTCCTTTGTAATCTCCATCAAAAACAAATCCTCATGCTAGGTCAGAGACTGAAAATACCATCAAGTTAAAAAAAATTTTGTGGAAGTTAATACAGTACAGTAAAAAAAACAAACCCACAAACACAAGACAAGGATATTTATCAATAGATAAAGCGCTAATTGATGTGTTTGGTGAAGAGGTACAGCAGATGTTTAGTCTTCATTTGAAGACTCAGCTCTTCAGACTACAAGGGGAAGTTTGTTCCACCACCTGATAGAGGAGTCCTGATGCATATCGTCCTTGTACTCTAAGAGATGATGGATCAAATTAAGCTGTCCTTGATGATCAGAGGAAGCATGGTGCAGAGTGAGGTGTGATACTGTAAGTGCTGTAAGGTAGGTGGGTACTGCTCAGTTTTAGGCTTTGTAGGCAACCATCAGTGTTTTAAATCTGATGTAGTGTACTAGCAACCAGACATCGAACAGGTCGGCCAAGGAGAACAACAGCAGTTGATAACATTGTGAGGGTTGTGAAGAAAAACCCAAAAACAACAGTCAGTGACCACCAGATGCAAACCACTCATCAGCAGTACAAATCGGAAAGCTAGATTGGAATTAGCAAAGAACTACAGAGAAGAGCCACACAAATTTATCTGGAACTAAGGTTAACATATACCAAAGTGTGGAGATGGCACACTGAGCAGCATTTCACCTCCTGAAGAGGAGACTGATGGGAGAAACTTGCCAAAAAACAAACAAACAAACAAACAAACAAACAAAAAACAACAACTGAAAGAAGCTGTGCTACAACCAGGAAAAGCACCACAAAAAAAGATTGCAGCAGTTTGGTGATGTCTGTGGGTCACCGGTTTGATGTAGTTATTGCAAGCAAGGAGATATGCAACTAAATATTGTGTTCATGTACTCTTGTTCATCTACAAAATTGTGTGGTCAGTCCCCAGAGGTGCCATGTTCTAAGTTGTTTGCAATGCACTACTCTCAGGCCTTCCAGCCAGCTCCATCAAACCCCTTCAAGTGATTCAGAATGCAGCAGCATGCCTCATCTTCACCCAGTCCAAAAGGACCCATGTCACACTCTTCTTCCTCTCTCTCCACTGACTTCCTGTAGCCGCCCGTATTAAATTCAAGACCCTGATTTTCACGTACAAGACTTTGTCTGAAACAGCACGCCCTACCTCAACACTCTCCTTGAGGTTTACGTTCCCTCAAGCAATCTGAGATCGGTTAACAACTGATGCTTAGGAGAGCCTACTCAACGTGGCTCAAGGTCCCTTTCCAGAACCTTGAGTCTTGAGTCTTAATGATGCTATTTGAATAAGAACACAATACGTAACATTTTAAAGATAATAAACATGGCCCACTTCATGTGTGCATTTAACAACAATGTCGGAAAATGTCATGAAATCAGCCTAATTTAGAATTTTTCTGGGCTGTTGTTAAAAACAGTCAAGCTTGCAGGTCACATGGTAAGGCAAAGCAAAGGGTTTGTGTTTTTCTTTACAATTTAGATTCATCTGAACTGTTATACGGAGAAAATTCCACCCTAGGGGAAAAAATGCAGTCTGTTTTACGCAAAGTACACAGTCTTATCAATTACGGGATAATAAGCATACCTAACAACCTCTCCCTCTCTCCTACTGTTGAGCCACACATGATTTTATGGAGATGCCAGTGATCCTGACCGTTTCTGCTCTCCGGACCTGCCTGATCCATCCTGATGCCCTACCTCTGGATGGAGCTCTCATCAACTGGAGGCTACAGCCTGGAGATTGCTTAGGATGGTACCATGGAAATGATTTTGAACCTCAATTCCACATGGACATTCTCGCTGTGGTTGCTGGGACTACGGTTGCTACTATGGCTTTAGGATTGCAATTACCATATACACTTCTGCCCTCAGGTCTCCTTTAATGAACAGTGAACAGTTCAACAAACAGACGTCATGTAAAAACCATAATGAACTGTATTTATCCACCTTTAAAAGCATTCCAAACCCACTGCATTGCATTTCGCTGTGCAGATCCGTTTAAGACGTAAAATAAGTGAAACACGGTAACCAAACTACATCGATTTTCATTCCGAAAACTTTACGTACAAAAACCAAAACTTTCACTGCATTGTTTTGCATCTCTTCAGTGATAAACAGTCAGCAGGGAATTGCTTGTTAAAGACTTAAACACTGAATTTGTCCCAGAAGTGAATGTAATTACCCACTGAATCGCAGCACTTTAATCAGTGCCACTCTGAAATGCAACCACCTTTCCATCACAGCTCTAAGGCATACTCTGGGACGTGGTTACAACAAGAGAAGGACCTGAACGCGTAATTTTCCAGGAGGCGTCGCCGTCCATATAAAGGAACTCCCTTTATAGCTTCTGATTGGTTTCTTCATTCCGGACACACTGATTGTTCAACCCATAATCAAGTTTTTTTCAGAATTACTCTAAAGCATGATAAAAGTGTGAATGACTAAAAATACTCAAACCAAATCTGGCACACACCATGGGCAAAGTCACTGAAATCACGATTTTTTTTCCCCCCTTGACCTGTGTTTGTATGATTGTATGAACTGTATCGATTAGATAATTGCGTCCATATGTAGGTGTTCCTAATAAATTGGACAGTGAGTGTGTATATCATTTATAGTATGACCCAAAATATAATACGATGCTGTGCGCAGTACACAGTGCAATCTGTCCAATGATAATGGGTTTATACTGTAAATACTGTTTCTACCCTGTGCAGAATGAACATTAGTTAACCTTTCTTCACCTAACCATGGTCTGAACTCACCACACATTCATTAACAGTAGCAATAAAAAGCTTGTGAACCATTTGGAATGACCTGAAACACTGCATTCGTTACTCAGGGTCAGATTTACAAATCATAAAAACGGACAACAGTTGTATTTGTTCTTAAAAGTACTGTTTAAACCTTCCTGAAGAACAGTATGCAGGGTTCATCTGATGAGAGAGATCAGAGGAGAATATCCAGACTGGTCTGAGTATAATAACTCACAATAAGCACTCTTTACAACCATGCTGAGCAGAAAAGCATCTCAGCATGCAAACTGAAAAGCTGAAGACTGGAAAAAGACCAGGTGACTTCTTGATCCTAATCTTCACCTGTCCAGTTTGGGTGAGTCTGTGCCCATGATCGCAGTGGAACTGCTGTATCCCATCCACCTCAAGAAGGTTCGAGGTTTTGTGCACATTGTGATGCTTTTCTGCTCACCCTGTTTGTAAAAAGAGATTATATGAATGACTATATTGCAGCTCAAACCAGTTTGGCAATTTTCCTCCAACCTTTCTCATAAACAAGGCCTTTTTACACACATTACTGCTGCTCACTTAATGCTTTTTGGTTTTCTAACCATTCTGTGTCAACTCTAGAGACTGCTGTAAAAATCCCAGGAGATCAGCAGTTTCTGAAATACTCAAACCATCCTTTCTGTTAAATACACAGAAATCACATTTTTCTCCCCGTTCTGATGTATGATGTGAACATTAACTGAAGCTCTTGACCTGTATCTGCATGATTGTATGCATTGTGCTGCTGCCACATGAATGGCTGATTACATAACTGCATGAACGTGCAGGTGTACAGGCGGACGCTGAGTGTATAGCTGCAATACGCGGACATTATACATGGTCGCGCAACAAATACCAAGCTCATTAGCATTAAATGAATGAGAGATGAAAACCATATTTCTACCATAGCATACCATAAACAGATTCAGATAAGTGAATTGTATTAAAAGGTAAATATATATTGTATAAAATTACTTCATAGATACAGAGACCCTGCCCAAAATCTCTGGTAGGCTACATGACCTCAGCACTTTCAGATCTTCAAAAATACCTGAACTCATAAAAATGATAATAAATTGGTAGATTTTCACATTCCATGTTGGCTAGCAGGTCGCAAAGGATTGTGGGTATCGTGGAAACTTTAAAAGCATAGCTAAGCAGGGTTGAGCCTAGCCAGTACTTGGATGGGAGACCTCGTGGGGAAAGTTGAGGTGGCTGATAGAAATGGTATCTTAAAAAGGCCAGCAGGGGGCGCACAGCCTGTGGTCTGGGAAAGTTCTATGCCCCAGTATAGTTACTGGGACACTACAGCAAAACACATTAATCTTTTAGATGAGACCTTAAACCAAGGTCCTGACTCTGTAGTCCTTAAAAAAATCCCAGGACACTTCTACTAAAGAGTAGGGGTATGTCCAGGTGAAACTCCCACACTGGCCCTTACCTATCATGGCCAACTAATAGTCTCCATCCCTGAACTGGCTACATCTTTATCATATCCACATCTGCTGGCACACTATAGCTTAACTATTGCATCATCCAGGTGGATGCTACACACTGGTGGTGGTTGAGGACCCCCCAGTCCCAACCCCACACTGTGTAAAGTGCTTGGAGTGTCTAGAAAACAGCTATATAAATATAACTAACTACTACACAGAATAGTTTGAGAACACCGTTGAGGTCATTAGCATTTCCACTTTCAGACACAGAACTAAAGTGTGCCTGAATGTATGCGTTTAATCTGCATGATGAAAAATGACATTACAGCCCACGTTAAACAACTTTCAATACATCTTATGTACAGCAGCTTTCACCACACAGACATTTAAGGAGTACGGCGCATAACGAAGTGAATAGGATGTTCTATTACATGTCTTTATTGTCCAAAGTACCATAAAATGATAACTGTACAACTCAGCACACTTAAGCAGAACCAGGGCACTAAATATCCAAATCAGGTTGCTGGCTGAAAACACAGAAAAATGTACATATTTACATAGAAAAGGCTTAATCATATGTGTGACAACACCACATGGGGGGGCAGGGTCATGTACAGAAGCAGAAATAAAAATGTAATGCTAGGAATAAAAAGCAATGATTCTAGTCGCTGGTATGTCGTCAGAAAAGCGCAGAAGGGATGAGACTGCAGAGCGTGAGCATGCTCATCAAGGCACTCTAATGTACTATATACAGTTAATCCATCTTAAGTGAGAAGTGCTCACTTTCAGGCTTTTCACAGTAATTATGAACCTTTTTACATGCCCACTGAAAAAGCCCAAGCATGATGACAATTACACTGTAATTACAATGAGTCAGATTTATTAAAAAAAAAAAAACCTTCAAAGGAAAAAAAGGTTCTATAGTAGCAAAGTACCCATTTAGTTCAAGCTAATTAAGGAATAATAGAGTTTTGATGGGAGGGAGAAAGGACAAAGTGACACAGACAGGGATCCTAAAACGTTTAACACAGGAAGACGAGATCCGCTTAAGGGAGACCAGGACATTACTCATAGACTTACAGCACCATTCAGCGCTTGCCTCTTCCCAGCAGCAAACGCTAAAACAAGAGTCATCCCGCGCGTCATCCCGACAAGAAGAATTCCCTAATAATACACAGACTGTGCTAGAGCGCTCTCTCTCGATCTCTCTCTCTCTCACACTATCTTGTGATACAAAGCTTTTGGGTAAATCAGTGAAAATAGGGTCTAGTGGATGAAAATGACAAAAAAACACATGGATGGAAATGGACAACGCATTTGTAATTTCTACAGTATAGTGTTCTTTGGTGTAATGTGACCAAGTATAGAATTTTATAATAATAATAATAATAATAATTCCTGACAGGCACCAAATTCAGCCATGTGACGCTAAAAGGCTACAATTTGTTACTCCGTGATCCTTTTGTAATACATTAAAGGTAAGTGTAAACATGATCATTATATAGGCTGGTGGTATGTGGTACACAGCAGCGCTCCACACAGCCACACACATTCACTTACAGATGCCCCCGGTGATCCAATGCACTCTAAATATGAAAATATGCAAGCACTTGGACAGCTGAGTAAATCCTCCTGTTCTGATTATGGATATATAGTACGTATAAAAATAGCTCTTTTACAAATTGCAGATGTGCTATTTTCCATATGGTTAATTATACACTGAATACATCTAATGCTGACGGACGTTTTCTTGGGACCAGAGAGACACGACCAGGCCTGATTACTGCAAACCCT
>JAOUWY010000047.1:13900489-13910971 GCA_025728095.1 Prietella phreatophila | reverse complement strand
CCTTAACTTCACTCCTTGACACATTTTCCTTTTCTCCTCCAGCGTTAAACCTGGCTTGCGCTGCCAAAAGGGAATACACGTCAAGCTATTCTACAGGAAACCTTTATTCTGGAATAACAGGTTGCCATTCATAAGACACCTGGGCAGAGAGAACACAAAGAGCGCCCATCTGCATCCGCTCACAGCAGGCAGCAGCGCAATCAATGCAACCCAGTCACCGCATGGATGCCCTGGCTCACAGGTAGCCCGCTGGACGACCAATGGCTCGGAGCATGAAGAGCCGTCTTCATTTCCGACAGGTTGACACGGAACGCTTGGAAACCGCCAAGCACGAGTTCCTCAGACGATCGCTCAACGCTGCAGAACCATTCGGGTTCTGGAGGAGATCGGTTTTACCTGTACGTTATTTCTGCCATGCTTAATCCACCGTCTTTTACTGCTTATATTAGCGTGTATAAACACAATATTCCGATCGGAATGGAGCGTGACCGCAACAACTCCTGCACAAACACTACATGCAACAGACGCTTTCACTGATCCACGTACTTCATCGCTACTTTTTCCCTTATCCTGAAAAACACACCGATTGCATGTCAGCCATTCGGCTCCGAGTGATATCCACTTGCCGTTACAGTGGATTAAAAAAAAAAGGCTTTAGTTTTCTACCCATGTGAACGCACATTTCTCACATCTCCTCAGGAGGGCTGTGCTAAACTTCACCTCTCGTTTCATGTGCTTCCTCAGGCAGTGTTTTCACTGGGGATAAAGCAGAAGGGGAGTAAGAGAAAGAAGGGTCTCAAAGCAGCGCTCACCTGTGTCTGGTTGTATTAAGTCGAGGCAGTATCATTTCTTAAAACGCTTAGCCACTCAGCTGAGGAACTGCATAAAAACTCTCGACGCTGGTTCCGGCGTTATATCAAATAACCGATAAACCTACTAATCGGTAGGTCTTTAAAGATTACACAAGGCCGGTGTGCCCGTGACTCTATGATCACGACTATCATCTGTGTACTAAACGCGCTGCGATTGTGGAGGTAAGATATACAGATTAATGAAAAGCCAGTAAAAATAAATAAATAAATAAAAATCGACTTGAAAACGACCTGGAGAACTGAAAGCCTTCTGTGCTTACCTGTACTCACGGCTGTCCTGGAATCTCTTGCCGTTAGCTGCCCGTTGAGGCGCCGTCTCCAAGAGAAGCTTCTGGGTGAGCCGCTTGCTGGGAGTCGGGTCGCTCTCGCTGTGTTCCTCGGTCTCTTGCTCGCACCTCCACTCTTCGTCCTCGTTCAGCGTCGGTAAGTATCCGGGCAGCACCTTGCCGTTCCCCGATACCGAGCTCTGATCGCTGTACAGCTTGGGGCTCTCGCCACCTGTCCTGGTGTATTCCAAATAAATGTCAGATTTGAGGAACAAAGGGTACGTGTTCTCCTCCATCATGGCCTGAATCTCTGTCTGGGCCTGGTCAAACATGGCGGGGTCAATGTGCAGCTTCATTACACAGTCCTTGATGAAGCTCTTGGTGGCCGGCTTGATCTGGCGTGACACAATCCCGTTGCTGTCCAGGATGTACTTCTTGTAGATGGCCTTGGCCAGCTTCAGCTTCTTCTCCTCGTTCCCCTCACCGTTGTCCTGCTTACGGAAGCCACTGCAGGCGAACCAGAAATCCAGCACGTCGGCGCAGTCCTCCTGCTTGAGGAAGGTGCGAAACAAGTGGATTCCATCCTGATCGTCTAGCAGTGAATGCAGCGACTCTGCCCATTTCAGATAGGGTGGTGTGGGTGACGCGCTGCCCTCGGGCTCGTAGCCCAGGTCCAGGTCGGGTCGTCTCGGCGTGGCTATGGAGGCCTCACACCTGAGGCTCTCGCTCTTGACGGAGTAGAAGCCCAAGCTGTACGGGCGCACATCGCCAGACACCAGCTCACCCTCCTCACCCGGCACCGGGGGACGGGGCGCATCCTCAGTGAAGCTGCCCCCAATATCCGCCAGGTAAGCCTTCTCTTTCACACTCATCCTTACTACGTCCATGCACCGCCCGTTCCCAGCTCAGCCCACGCTCCGGAACGATCAGATCCAGACTTCCTCTAATGCCACTGTGAAATAATTTCTCCTAAATCAAAAAACAAATGGAAACAGAAGAAAGATTTTTTTTAATGAATCAATAGTAAAAATAACCCCCGAACCACTTCCGGGTTTACAGAAAGTTCTTCAAATTGTCTTGAAAAATGACAAGCCGCATCACGACATTATTTATATAACGTGTGCAACGCGGTATCTTACACAAGCATTCAACGAGCTGTGCGTAATAAACGTTAAGAGATAAGACGAAGACGGTTATCAGGAAACCTGTAACAAAGCCAGCAGACGTCGGCAATCATACAGGAACACACAAGACTTTCGAACAACTGCGTGCAAGATTCATCGTTTATCACCTGGATTTATTCACCTTGAACCCGGTTTCTTGTCTCCAGCAGCCTGTAAACAGCGATGACCTTTTTATCTGTAACGTTTCAACATCCAGACCGACGTGCGAGAGATAGTCTAGATCCCAGATGTAGTCATTTCAAAAAGCTTCACACCTCAAAGAAGTGGTGTTCTTACATCAAAACTGTTACAATTGGGGAAGATTAGATACAGAGAAACTGACACTCCTTAAGTTCCTTGTCATAAACTGCTCCGATTGTGAGCATCCTCATGTTGCTCCTCGCTTTCTGATACCCCCCAAAATTTTTTTTGACTATTTGAAGTGTTAAACCAGTCGTCAGACACCTCACGATGGTTAGATCCGTATCTGATCTCTGAAGCTCGGGTTCAAAGAGCTCGATCAGATATGCAACTACTAGGTACACTTTTCCTCTCCTTTCAAGATCTACCACGTTCCAAAACTACTGCAAGCCGAGAAGACACTCTCATCAACCTGATCATATCAATGCAGAGAATAAAACTTCCTGGGACCGGGAAAAAAAAAAGCAGCTTCAAATGAACTAGCCTTACTACAGAGAGCACCAGAATCCCAACAAAATGGCGTGTTATGATGATCTTGTCCCTTTCTGTTGTATAGTATTCGTGTAGAAATGTAAAAGGTGGACAGTTAGACACACTCCCGTCTTGATCAGATCTTTCTCCAAGTAGGATTAGACCTGTCCAAAACGATATTGGATTCCAGGTGCGAGACTAGCCAGCCTGCTAGCTAAGTTAGCTAACAAACAAAACAGGCTAGCTTTCATCTCCAGAGTTCTTTCAAGGGTTCTACTGATTATAGCTTTGGGTTCATTTTTATTTATTTAAAAAAATTAATTAAAAAAAAGGAAAGAAAGAAGAAGAAAAAAACGGGACCAGCTTGCTATGTCTCAAACTACTCCAAGCATTCGGGCTCTTAGCCGAGGTTGCTAATGTGGCTAACCTGCTAACACGGTTAGTTCGCTAGCTCGTTAACTTGATATGATTGTGTGTGGGGGTTTTATGGGGACTCTTGTCTCGCGTAGAAAGTGACGCGGACGCGTTAATAGGAAAACACGACTCCAGTTCCACAGCGCCTGGGATACAGACGGACACACAGCGCGTCCGGTGGTAGGAGGGTTATCACTATTATTATTATCATCATCATCATCTTCTTAAAAAACTCGCGATACTTTGTTGCTCTGTTCCCCGACGATATTACAGCGCTCCCCTCCCAGCTCCCCGCTCCCAGGCGCTTTGAAGTGAGACCCACATTCACTGCATTCATGTCGTTGGCCTCGGAGTCTCCACAAGCACAGTAATTGATGGGGGAGGGGAAGGAGAAACAAACTCCACACACACACACACACACACACACACACACACACACACACACACACACACAGAGAGAGAGAGAGAGAGAGAGAGGCCCTTCCGCAGTCGAGCGACTAAGTGTGTGCAACTTTAAAACATTGATTTCAACATTTAACCCGGCGCGTCTTTACCAAATAAATACATAAGAAGACCGTGAACGCGTTCGCGTTCCCTGTGCGCGTCGACCAGGGAAATACTATTACTACTACTACTAATAATAATAATAATAAAGATACGCCTCGATTAAAACCTCGGATACAATTCAAGCACGGCACATTTCATCTCTTGCTAGCGCAAAAGCCCGAGCTCCTGAGCCAGGGAGGGAGGAGAAGAAGAAAAAGTGCTCTGTATCTGTACCTGTGCGAAGCCACTTTGCGTGTCGGAGCGCATCGGGAACCGCGCGGCGATGTGCGGCTACATGCGAAACGTGTCATAGGAGCGAGCGTCGGACTTTAAAAATAACAAAGGAAACCGTGCGTTCTCCACCTTTCCAGAGAAGGCTCTCAGTCCTGTGCCTCAATCCGTGTGTGTGTGTGTGTGTGTGTGTGTGTGTAAGAGCGAGTGATGTGTAGCGCCGCGCGCGTTCACAAATCACACTGCTGCCTGGAGAGAGAGAGAAGAAAAAAAAGGAATAAGAAGGAAAGTGTGTGTGTGTGTGTGTGTGTGTGAGAGATATGCGTGTTTAAACCCATCCTTTAAACACACTCAAATATTCACGAAGGTATTCTCATCCTAATAAAAACCGATTCATAGCTCAGATACACTTTCCAAAAAAAAAACAAACAAACTAAACCCTGTACCTTTTGTACCTTTTATTTGTATCTTGCACATGTAAATGTTTGTATATTTTAAGGTTTACGGTATGTAACTGTATACAAAGCTTTAAAGGTACACTATACACCTTCCACATGAAACCTGGGTAGCAGTGTGACAGAATCTCAGAGTGGAAGTGAGAACTGTGGGTAACTTTCGGGCAAGTTGCCTATATTATATATTATTAGGCCAAATGTTTGTGGACGGCTGACTGCCCTTTATGCCCATACAGTATGCCAGACTTGCCTTTTGTAAGGCAGTTGTATCGTATATAGGATGTCTTTATATGCTAAGAAGCCCAAACCTGTTCCAGCATGACGATGCCGGTGTACACAAAGCAAGGTCCATGAAGACATGGTTTGAGAAGGTTGGAGTGGAAGAACTCGAGAGCCCTGACCCCAATTCCACTGAACACCTTTGAGATGAACTGGAACACCGACTGCACCTCAGGCCACCTTACCCAACATCTGTCTCTTGTAAGTCATTGGTAGCTAGACGGTGGTCTACTGATTGGGAGCTTTTGAGTTCAAATTGCAGCAATACCACTGCTGGGTTTTTTGAGCAAGGCCCCGAACCCTCTGCTTGATGAGATAAACGTAAGTCTAAATAAGTCTACCAAATTCCATGAATAGAAATAACAGGAAATGGGGACCAACTCGTGAATGGGACGCACCACGCTCAAGCTCATTTGCACCTCGGGCCAATTTAGCAAAACAATTTAGGTTGGAGGAAACCAAAGAACGTATATAAAAAATTTTTTTTTAAAAATAATGTAGAAACTCTGTTCAAAATTAAGCCTGAGTTCAGGATCAAACCGGGGAGCCTGGAGCTGTGAGGAGGTGACCGTATGAACCACTGTGCTACCTGTTGTATTAATCTTTTACTCATTGAAATGGTTAATGTTCAAGATGTAATGTGTAAAGTTTAACACCAGCAGTTGGATATTTGGATTTTCTACAGTGTAAAAAAAAAAATTAGAACTAGGAGTGCTGTTATATTAGTTCATGCTATGAATCATAGCCTAGGCCTCCTGCATGTCTTTTAACAGGTTTTCCTGGTTTTAGACTTTAAAACAATAACAAACACGATAAATGTGCACAAACATGTAATTTGCTATAAAAGAAGATTTATTTTTAATCTGTTATTCCCATACATACAAAAAGAGGAGCTATGGGTGAGCAGGGAATAAAAAAGATTATCTTCCGCTCACACCTAAAACAAGTCTTTGCTTATTTTGCACATATTTGCAAGTTAGCGATTTAAGGTCTTCTGTGATGTATGTCAAAGTTCACCGTGAGCCTAGAAGTATTTCAGGTGCTTTGAAACATTTAGTGGTCCTTGAGAATGAGGGCTTCCCTCCTCTGTGTGCTCTGAACCTGCATAAGTTATTATTCAACACCTGGATATAATCAAGCAAGCAATCTCGTGCCCTTATAGTGAAAAGATCAAAGACGTGGGGAATGCAGAATGTCGTTCTTTCGCTTTATGACTTTAACAGATTAGCTCATCTGAAAACTGCAGTCTGCAACTGGAGCATTTCTCATCTGTTAGCCTCACTTTTCCTTTCATTAGTATCACCCAAGTCCACTACATTGACCTTACAGCCATTTTAGCTGAAACAGCCACATGCAAAGTCATATCTCATAGATCTGAAATTTGTTTACCCCAAGGTAGCCACATGCTTGCTAAAAGCCATCACGGTACAAACAACCTTAGAAATTTCTAGACACCTTAACCGTTTCATACATAAATTTATTTAAAAATGTATCCAGAGTCTTTATTTCTTTATTATTATTATTATTAGTAGTAGTAGTAGTAGTAGTAGTGGTAGTAGTATTACTTGAAATTGCATGATATTTTAAAAAAAAATGTCAAACTTCATATATCACATAATAATAAAGAAAGAAAGAATTGCCCAAGTGTAGAAATACCATGAGTTTTTTTTTAAATGCTAAAACATTACACATTAAATAAATCAATAAATAATCCAATGTGTTTACATTTAAGTCAAAACTATTAAAGTTTAGTTTAAAACTTTAATTTCATTCAAAACTATAAATCTAAAGTTTATGACCAAAATATAATCTATTAAGAAAATTCAACAATACTCTAGACATGCATAAAATTGACAGTTTAGACGTTAAAAACTTCAATAAAAAAAGAAGGTTCCGTGGAGTCCTTAGATTTAAATGCTAAATTTAACATTTCAGTGAAGTGATCTTTAAGTGATTTAATTCTTCTATTTTCCTATAAAAAAAAACAACTTTAAATTGACTCTAGACAAGTTTGAACACAATGCATGGAAGAGTTAAACCAATGATTCCCAAATGTTTTTGTCAGAAGAACTCCTTCAACCTAAATTATTTGCCTTAAGTAACCTTTGAGACTTTAAGGAGGCTAAGATTAAGTGAATTGTCTTGTAATAAAGGGAGAAACCTGGCAGTTAAAGCTTGTTACTTTTCAATTTGTGAAATATCTAAATTTTCTATTGATCTTATGAACCTCCTGCAATTCCAGCACAATCCTCTAGGGGAACAAAAACCCCAAGTTGGGGAAACCTGGCCGCAAGGTCCCCATGAAATAAAAATTGAAGTTTTGTGGCTTTTAGTACGAATACGTTAGCCTTAAGGTTATTTATAAGCTTATCTATAGGCTCCAAAACAATCCCACAATTCACACTTAGAAGATGTATATGCATTCAAAATTTACAGCAGTGGCCTTGGTGAGCAAGCTAAGTGGCAGCATCTTGTGGCATAAAATGTCTACTTGCTCTGGCCTATAGATAAAGACACAGCATCAATATCGACATCTCCAAAGATGTCACCACAACAGGGCATACAGTTTTAGGAAAATAATCCACTACTGGGTGATGTGATGAGGCCTAACAAAGGGGAATTACTGTTACTACACTATAGTGGATTATTTTCCTTTTATTTTCCTATAATGGCATGCCCAAGTTGGACTTTCCATCCTCTTATTCTGTTTCACAAAAGTGCCAAGTGGACCATCCAGGACCAGTGACTTTCAACTAACCTTCAAGAGTAATAATCCATAGTTTTCACATATATAGAGAGTTTATAAACCATAGTGATTTACCAACAATTACATTTTTAATTCCTTAACGAACAATGCATGGCAATTTTAAACCGCTTATAGTTACATTCAAGGTTGTGAATTGTATGTGAGATAAGTTAGTTCCTGTTATCAGTTATGTTAGAGCATCTATAAACAGTCCTCTCACCAACCTCGTCATTTTGCACTCTTGAAGTTAATAAAAATAATAAACCAGCTTATGTTACAGAGAAACAGGAAAGCACAAAAAACTCCATCCTGAAGTCTCTACAATAGCGGAAAAGTTACTGACTGTTACAAAGCGCTGATAATAGCACACTGAGACTGGAAATAAACAGCAAGCTTCCCCATACCAACAATTGTCTTGGTTTAAGAATGTGTGAGTTGTTACTATAAAACTGACACAAATTCTATAAACAAATTATTACTAATTTGTAGCTGTAGAAAGCTGTAGAAAGAGTGACAGAAAGAAACGTATCTAAACATGAGGTGTTGGGGTAGTGTTCAAACAACATAATTCACGCAGTCTAGTGATATTTAAAAACTTGCATCTATAAAATTGAATGTAAAATACCTCACCTGGGGGAAGTTGATGCTTCTGTCTTGCATTGGCAGGCTCCCCCCGACTGTCCATTCACTGGCAAAAGAGACCATTTCTAGTCCAGTACTGAGATCAAGTGCCAGTAAAGATGGCATCTTCTGCATTCTCAAAGTTAGAAAGTTTACTATCCACAGAGAATTGTGCCATTCCTGGTAGTTTACTGAATCCATTCGTATCTGAAACAGAGATTTGAATGAGTTTTTTGGTGTCTGGAAAGTAACAGATCATGTGAAACACATTAAGCAAACACATTAACCGCAGATGCATTTAACATACATGTGTTATATTCTCTATTCCAAACCTATTTTTTTGGTAAACACTGTCTATCATTTTAATATACTGTATATTGACAAGCTCTAGCAAGCGCTAGGATTCTGATGTAAAGTGCACTCATGGGGATTTTACAGTCTTGTTGTAGTTAAATAGCACATTTGCACATTTTTTTGTTTTTGTAAATTTGTTAAATATTGTTCAGAAAATATGTTCTAGTACCCTTAAAGTGTTCCTGAGTTTGTCCATGATTTAAAGCAAACCCTCTGTTGCCAGGTTGTATATACATGATTTAACCGTTAAATCATGTATATACAACCTGGCATCAGAAGGTTTGCTTTACTGCAAAGGCTCCACTAAAGGATTGTATTTATCATTGAGAATAAGGATTACTCACTAAAATGACAGTGTTTTAGCTTAAAGTCAGTTATGTGAAGTCAGTGTGTATAAGCATTGTTTATGATTTAGTTTGTACAGTTTGTAGTCAGGAGGTCAGTGGAATGCAGTGAATCTGAGCATTTTAATTTGTAAGGAATATTATACAACAGGACATATGATTATAATGCAACGTTTCACATCGTGATGCATCACAAAACTCCAAAGTGGATTATTTTTGTATAACCGTAAGGTCTGGAATGTGTTATTCCTCTCATACCACAGCATTTTGCTAATGATTACAATGTTTAAATTATTAATGACATTAATGACAAGTTGCGCATTGTAACAGTTTATAGTTAAGGTTGGAACATCTGAGAGACAAGGTAGTTCTTGTTCTCGCTTACATTATAGCTGTGATAAACCAGTCCCTCCAGGATTTCACAATCAATGCAGAAATGAACGCAAAACCAAACACTGCAATATTCGGAGGAGCTTGTAAGTTTTCAAAATGATCACATGAATAATCATGTGACATCATCACTTCTTCTTCGATTCAAGTGCGTCAAACATAAGTACAGCTAAAAGGTCTCAATTACCAACAAACATCACTGTGAAAGACCAATTTCAATTGCAATTTCACCAACTCAAGTAGTTTTCAGCAAAAAAAAAGCACACAAAACTTCACAAATTGCATCGCACATTAAAAAAAAAAGTCTCAACAAAATCCAGCAATTTTGGCCGCAACAATCACGAAAAATCTGTATGGACTGATAAACAATCATTCACTCACCAGCCCCTCTCTATCTCTCTTTCTCTAAAAACAAACAAATAAAAAAACAAAACAAAAAAAACACAGTTTAACATTTTACAGAGGAACCAGAAACCAGTAAACAGCTCTGCCCTGAAGACTTTCCCATGCTGGGAAACTTTACAAAGCACTGTCATTGTTATAAAACCTTGACACCTGAGCCTCCTTCCAAAAATGTTAAATAAATGTCTTCTAATAATTTTTTTTTAAATCTCCACATCAATGAATATACATTTAACTTTTTAAACAAGAGTACTTTTTAAAATGGATTTTTTATTATTAGTTTTAGATTATGTGGAGCATCTGCCATACATGTCCTTGTGTCTGAGCTGTTACTATAGACACAGTATCATATTAGAACGACTGCGTTAATAGAAACCGTTCACATTAGAGCCGTGCTGTTATACAAAAATAATGGACTCCTTCTGACCAATCAGATTCAGGAATTCTGCTGAATGGAATAAATAACAATATTTGTCTTTTTGAGAGTATTTTTGAGCTTGTGTTAATATTTTGGTTTCAAAAGCAAATTCTAAAGCTAATTCATGTTTGTTTGACTTCATGCTGAAGGTAGACGTGTTGGGGAAATTATCCTGCCCCTGCATGCTGTAGTAAAGTTTCAAAAAAGTGTTCGGCACATCCAGGACTAGTGAGTTTGATCGAACACTCAAGAGTAATAATCAACCCTGGACAGGGCGCCAGTCCATCGCAGGGGAGACTCCTTCCTAAA